>OX246738.1:32772724-33232785 GCA_945910005.1 Isoperla grammatica
ACCACGTTGGATTTGGTTCGGATTCCGCTGCTAGTCTAGGCATGTATTTGAGCCTTAAAACGGCGTCGGTACCACGTTGGATTTGGTTCGGATTCCGCTGCTAGTCTAGGCATGTATTTGAGCCGTAAAACGGCGTTGGTACCACGTTTGATTTGGTTCGGATTCCGCTGCTAGGCTAGGCATGTATTTGAGCCGTAAAACGGCGTCGGTACCACGTTGGATTTGGTTCGGATTCCGCTGCTAGTCTAGGCATGTTTTTGAGCCTTAAAACGGCGTCGGTACCACGTTGGATTTGGTTCGGATTCCGCTGCTAGTCTAGGCATGTATTTGAGCCGTAAAACGGCGTCGGTACCACGTTGGATTTGGTTCGGATTCCGCTGCTAGTCTAGGCATGTATTTGAGCCGTAAAACGGCGTCGGTACCACGTTGGGTTTGGTTCGGATTCCGCTGCTAGGCTAGGCATGTATTTGAGCCGTAAAACGGCGTCGGTACCACGTTGGATTTGGTTCGGATTCCTCTGCTAGGCTAGGCATGTTTTTGAGCCTTAAAACGGCGTCGGTACCACGTTGGATTTGGTTCGGATTCCGCTGCTAGTCTAGGCATGTATTTGAGCCGTAAAACGGCGTCGGTACCACGTTGGGTTTGGTTCGGATTCCGCTGCTAGGCTAGGCATGTATTTGAGCCGTAAAACGGCGTCGGTACCACGTTGGATTTGGTTCGGATTCCGCTGCTAGTCTAGGCATGTATTTGAGCCGTAAAACGGCGTCGGTACCACGTTGGATTTGGTTCGGATTCCGCTGCTAGTCTAGGCATGTATTTGAGCCGTAAAACGGCGTCGGTACCACGTTGGTTTTGGTTCGGATTCCTCTGCTAGTCTAGGCATGTATTTGAGTCGTAAAACGGCGTCGGTACCACGTTGGATTTGGGGTGGATACCGCTGCTATTATAGTCTAAAGTCTGCCAGGGAAAGATTGCACTGAGGCAGGTAAACTTCTCCGCCGCGCTCGTCCCCCAGCGTGTGTGCCCAAACAGCCAACCCATGCACTATCATTTAACGGTAAATGCTACGTTAGTGCTGGCGTGTGCTCAAATTTCCATGTAAGTGTTGGAACCATTAAAAAAGTATTGAGCTTTAAAGACGGGACGGCCAAGTTTACATCAAGTCAGCCGTCCTTCACCATGCGGCTCGGCTACTCAACAAGGGTCAACGACTATTGACATTCCGCAGAGATGACCCATCAAGATAATGGTAATTTGGTAACAGTAGAAATTTAAAAACTCACTTTTTGGTTGTTTTGTTACTTTTATCGAATTATTTTGAATATTGAAGAAAAACTTACATACCATCGTGATTGAATTACAGAAAACACCAGAAATTGAGGTAGTAAACACATGTGAATTAAACCTATGTAGTTTTTAGCTTTGGTGATAGATTATGTAATAATCTATGTCCAAATTGTGAGTGAGTGAGTGAGTGAGTGAGTGAGTGAGTGAGTGAGTGAGTGAACGAGTTGTGTTCAATGTTTGACAACAATGACGGTGACGATGAAGTGATTCAATGTCATATAAACAGAAATGAGATAATAATTATTTACTAACATTAACTCTTCATATTGTAATATGATCAGTTTTGCGACTCACACGCATATCAAAGGTCAAATCATGACTCTGAAAATCAGTTTTATATTACATGGGAATTAGAAACCATTAAATTGTACCAATAAAACAATATATAAATGAAAACAATGATGGAGAATTAAAATGTATACAACAATTTACCATAAACAACATAAACAATAGATGCCTTGTCAGTAAATGAAATTGTAGACTAGCAAAGATTCACATGAACCACAGGGGCATTGTTAAACATCTGCAAATGCAACTATTATTAAAATGTACACCGTCAAATACGCCACATACAGTAGCCAACTTGAAAATAAATAACGATAAAGTTAACTTATGGAAAAAACCATTCACAAACAACTATCGATCATTATCGTCACCGTCATTGTTATCAAACATTGAACACAACTCGCCACTCACTCACTCACTCACTCACTCACTCACTCACTCACTCACTCACTCACTCACTCGCTCACTATTTCGACATAGATTATTTCATAATCTATTACCGAAGCTAAAAACTACATGTGTTTAAGCTAGCTTAATTGTTGGTGTTTTTTTGTGATTAAAAAACGAGGGTATGTTAGTTTTGCTTCAATATTCCAAATAATTCAATAAAGGTTACCAAACAACCAAAATTATTATTATTATTATTTATTGGTAATTTTTCGCCCGGAGGCGAGAAGGCTGATTTAGGTCCACAATATACGGCCCTCTGCAGCCTAATAAAACAACCATGGACCTACAGGTAACCAGGTACACAAGGAAAAAGACAAATCAAATACAAATACAAACATACAAATTGAAATGTTTTTTCCGTTGTTGCGATGTGAATGTGTCAAAGTTTTATAATGCCGTGGGAGTTTTCTACGACTGCGGAACTTAAAAACAGAACATCCACTTCTACATTCCGCTGTGTTTTCCAATTGAATCATCAAGCCTACGAAACAAACTCTTCGTATCCATAAATTACAAAACAAACCCCGACTTAGAATTAAATCCGCACATGTTCGTCGTAACTTTTGACTATTGACTATTGACTAACGAATTGAAATATCTCAATTCCTTGGTCAAGTCTTATAGTCACAGCCAATCAGCGCGCAGAACTCTCGCTCGCAGCCAATGAAAGGAGTCTTGTTAGTTTTGTGGCTTGACTATAAGAAATAATCACGGTGGGGTTGTAGTCAATAGTCAATAGTCAATAGTCATTTATGCTTGTTTGCACACTTTGCTATCACATCGCGTTATGATTGTGTTAAAAGAGAATTGAGTTGGTAAACGCCTGTTTATTTATTTCACAGATATTTAATTATTATTATTATTATTATTATTATTATTATTATTATTATCATTATTATTATTATTATTATTATTATTATTATTATTATTATTATTATTATTATTATTATTATTATTATTATTATTATTATTATTATTATTATTATAAGGTCCAGTCTTACAATGTCCCAATAACTATTTATTCGTCGAATAGCTTGTTTTCTCCATGGCAACCACCAATCAACACCCTTGAAATCTTCCAAATAGCTTAATTGCTACAAATAACTTTGTTATTAGGAGATTGTAAGACCGGCCCTTGGTTACAAGGTAAGTTTTGTTTACATATTATGATGTTTTGAAGATATTTGAGAATACGGGGCTCGACATGCTACAACTCCAATGAGCAAAAGGAAAGGTGTCATCGATAAGACATATGGTTCTAGTTGCATTTGTTTCGAAGATGCAAAGAGTTTTTGCGAAATCCGTGTATATTGGCGTTTACAGTATTAGTAGTAGTATGATGGCGGAGGGGGGGGGGGGGGGGGGGGGGGAGACTGTTGACTCTCTAGCCCCCCACCCCCCACATTAAACATCAGTTGTAATTATATTATAAAACACGTATGCAAATAATACACGAAATTACCATCACATTTCATAAAAGCTAAAAGTAGTTATTTGTGCAAGTGATTATGATGGCGAACGATTCTGATATATAAGTTCATATTAAATTTCCGATGAATTATTGTCAATAATTTGAAATTTTATGTATATTTAACATTGGGATTTCACATTAAATAAAAATAATTATCCTACTAATACACAAAGTGAATATTAAACTGCAAAATAAAAACAGTGCACAGTAAGCTGGCTCCATAACTACAAATTAGACAATGGTCAAGTGCACTCAGATAATTTTTACCAGGGGGAGGTGGGGCAATGAAAATTACAATTAACCTCTCTCGCACGCACAAGTACACATACAAGTGTCTCAAGAGAAGCATGTTCGCCTGGAGACTCGGTCGAAGCCATCTATGCCTGCCGCCCCCCCCCCCCCCCCCCCCTCCCCAACCTTTACCGCTACCCAAAGTATTCCACCCCATATTTGAAAAGAATGCCGTTCAAACATGCAGGGTGCGAAAGAGAGATACAACAAAAGGTTGCGTCCTTCGTGAGTTTATGACCAGGGCAGTGTCAATTGTCTTGACTTCGAGCTGTGCTTCGAGTCGAGTTTGACTGATAAGCGATGAAGCAATGTTTTGTAATTATATTGTGTAGCGCAGTTGTATTGGAGCCAATGAAGGTGCGAGATGAACGCGAGAGTATTATATCATGTGTAAATCATTCATCTGTATTAGTTTGTAAAATAATACGTTAATTATATTCACTAGAGAATAATTGAGTAAACTAAAACGTGCTAAAACTCTAAGGGTTAGGCATCGGCAGTAAACCGCACTCATTAATAGGGTCAGGCCCAGTCAACCTAGCCACCTCCCGCAGAGATAATAATGAAACCCTTCCACGCACGTGGCCGGAGCCGGTAATAATGTCAGGGCTGGCGACAGTAGGAACCCTCTTTTCTAGGTCTAGCGTTAGGAATCCACCCCAACCACAAAACCCACACCCTGTAGGCTCAAGGCCAGCGTAACGGACATTTTCAGATGTGAACAAAAAAAACTGGCGCTTTCGCCTCGGTCAAGACCCGCTTCGCTTGCGTCAGTACAAACTTAGTCGTCAACTAGAGTACATGCAAGCTACAGGCATAAGCTGATCCAATTGGTTTTGTTGTTTCAGATTTCAACACGAGGGGTCGTCAACACACGAAAATACCTGCATAATGTTTACATTTCTTCCAAGGTTCTGGCATATGAAGACAGTCTCGCAAATGGTACTTGATTCGAGATACTAGGACTCTGAGATAATACGACTTTAAAATGCGTTTGTCTCCAGGTCTCCGAGACCAGATGACTTGTTTTTTCACCAGGGTGATGTATCTTTCACAAGTGTGCTCAGTATAGATGACATGTGTGTGTTTCCCAGGATGTTGAGATGAGTCGACTTATACGTGTTTGTTTTGTTTCAGAGGGCGCTGAGCGAAGATGACTTGTGTGTCTTTCACCAGGGCGCTAGGAGGAGTAGACGTGTGTCCGAGTTTCCCAGGGTGCTGAGATGAGTCGACTTATACGTGTTTGTTTCAGAGGGTGCTGAGCGGAGATGACTTGTGTGTCTTTCACCAGGGCGCTAGGAGGAGTAGACGTGTCTGAGTTTCCCAGGGTGCTGAGATGAGTCGACTTATACGTGTTCTGTTTGTTTCAGAGGGCGCTGAGAGGATATGACTTGTGTGTCTTTCACCAGGGCGCTAGGAGGAGTAGACGTGTGTCTGAGTTTCCCAGGGTGCTGAGATGAGTCGATTTATACTTGTTTGTTTCAGAGGGCGCTGATTGGGGATGACTTGTGTGTCTTTCACCCGGGCGCTAGGAGGAGTAGACGTGTCTGAGTTTCCCAGGGTTCTGAGATGAGTTGACTTATACGTGTTTGTTTCAGAGGGCGCTGAGAGGATATGACTTGTGTGTCTTTCACCAGGGCGCTAGGAGGAGTAGACGTGTGTCTGAGTTTCCCAGGGTGCTGAGATGAGTCGACTTATACGTGTTTGTTTGAGAGGGCGCTGAGAGGATATGACTTGTGTGTCTTTCACCAGGGTGCTAGGAGGAGTAGACGTGTGTCTGAGTTTCCCAGGGTGCTGAGATGAGTCGACTTATACGTGTTTGTTTCAGAGGGCGCTGAGGGGAGATGACTTCTGTGCCTTTCACCAGGGCGCTAGGAGGAGTAGACGAGTGTCTGAGTTTCCCAGGGTGCTGAGATAAGTCGATTTATACGTGTTTGTTTCAGAGGGCGCTGAGCGGAGATGACTTGTGTGTCTTTCACCAGGGCGCTAGGAGGAGTAGACGTGTGTCCGAATTTCCCAGGGTGCTGAGATGAGTCGACTTATACGTGTTTGTTTCAGAGGGCGCTGAGCGGAGATGAGTTGTGTGTCTTTCACCAGGGCGCTAGGAGGAGTAGACCTTTCACTACTTTTGTTAGAATGTATATAATATTGATATTAAATACAGGTGATTCCGACTGGCGTGACTGACATGGTGCTTCTACTGCTTACACGAGGGTGAATACGCTACTAATACGGCGTAAATACGCCACTTATTGCCACCGACGGACCAACGCGTATTCGCGGCGTATTAGAAGTGGGTTTGTGCCGTTTACATGGCGCTTCTGCTGCTGAAACGAGGGTGAATACGCTACTAATACGGCGTAAATACGCCACTTATTTCCACCGTCGGACCAACGCGTATTCGCGGCGTATTAGAAGTGGGTTTGTGCAGTTTACATGGCGCTTCTGCTGCTGAAACGAGGGTGAATACGCTACTAATACGGCGTAAATACGCCACTTATTTCCACCGTCGGACCAACGCGTATTCGCGGCGTATTAGAAGTGGGTTTGTGCAGATTACATGGCGCTCCTGCTGCTGTAACGAGGGTGAATACGCTACTAATACGGCGTAAATACGCCACTAATTTCCACCGTCGGAAAACGCGTATTCGCGACGTATTAGAAGTGGGTTTGTGCAGTTAACATGGCGCTTCTACTGCTGAAACGAGGGTGAATCGCTACTAATACGGCGTAAATACGCCACTAATTTCCACCGTCGGAAAACGCGTATTCGAGACGTATTAGAAGTGGGTTTGTGCAGTTAACATGGCGCTTCTGCTGCTAAAACGAGGGTGAATACGCTAATAATACGGCCATACGGCGTAAATACGCCCCTAATTTCCACCGTCGGACCAACGCGTATTCGCGGCGTATTAGAAGTGGGTTTGTGCAGTTTACATGGCGCTTCTACTGCTGAAACGAGGGTGAATACGCTACTAATACGGCGTAAATACGCCACTAATTTCCACCGTCGGAAAACGCGCATTCGCGACGTATTAGAAGTGGGTTTGTGCAGTTTACATGGCGCTTCTGCTGCTGAAACGAGGGTGAATACGCTACTAATATGGCGTAAATACGCCAGTAATTTCCACCGTCGGACCAACGCGTATTCGCGGCGTATTAGAAGTGGGTTTGTGCAGTTTACATGGCGCTTCTGCTGCTGAAACGAGGGTAAATACGCTACTAATACGGCGTAAATACGCCACTAATTTCCACCGTCGGAAAACGCGCATTCGCGACGTATTAGAAGTGGGTTTGTGCAGTTTACATGGCGCTTCTGCTGCTGAAACGAGGGTGAATACGCTACCAATATGGCGTAAATACGCCACTTATTTCCACCGTCGGACCAACGCGTATTAGAAGTGGGTTTGTGCAGTTTACATGGCGCTTCTGCTGCTGAAACGAGGGTAAATACGCTACTAATAAGGCGTAAATACGCTACTAATAAGGCGTAAATACGCCACTTATTTCCACCGTCGTACCAACGCGTATTCGCGGCGTATTAGAGGTGGGTTTGTGCAGTTAACATGGCGCTTCTGCTGCTGAAACGAGGGTGAATACGCTACTAATACGGCCTAAATACGCCACTAATTTCCACAGTCGGACCAACGCGTATTTGCGGCGTATTAGAAGTGGGTTTGTGAAGCTAACATGGCGCTTCTGCTGCTGAAACGAGGGTGAATACGCTACTAATACGGCGGTAATACGCCACTAATTTCCACCGTCGTACCAACGCGTATTCGCGGCGTATTAGAGGGGTTTCGGTCGAGGGATTGAGGCCTGTTTCGGTTGTTCTGATCCTGTGGAGAGCGTAAACCGTCGTCGTACCGATGCCGTTCAGCTAGTCATAACTCCGGAAATCCGCCGCAGTATCACGACATAAATCCGACGTTGTTCCGACGCAAATGGTACCGGCGGAACAACGTTGGAACGGCGGTCGTGTTCTACTTGGGATACCAATGAAAATAATAATACGGACTAAGTTACGGACAAAGATGAACATGCTGCGTAATGCAAATACAATATACAGAATACCTTACAATTCAAAACAAACAAACAATCACTAACTTATCTTTAACACCTACATATTACTATACACTGCAATTAACGAAGGCCTATACATGGCAAGGACAAAAACACCGACGATACTAATAATGAAAATATAATAAATTAAAGCGAATGTAACAAAAGAAACTCTTTTACTGATATTTTTACTTGATTCATTCTATCCGAATCGTTCAATTCAATTGGCAACATATTAAAACATTGAGGCACTTGTACATGCAATGATCTTTCACCATATTTATTAACAAAATTGGGAACTCTGTACACTTTGGAGGCTTTTGCTCTTGTACAAATGCTATGGTCAATTTCAATTTTGAATTCGTTAGTGAAATAGAATTTGATAATTAACTTATAGATGTACAAAAAATTTACAGGAAGCAAGTCTAATAATTTAAAAAGCTGATTTGAGGAACAATGGTCAGTTATGTGATTTGGGAGTATGTGTTTAATCATCCTGATCTGTAAGCTAATAATTTGTTTAAGATACATATGAGAAGCATTTCCCCAGGCTAACACCGCGTACGAGATTAAAGACTCCACCAAGGCGATGTACACTGTGCGAAGTAAACTGTATGGAAGAATATCCTTCAAACGATAAAGTTGCACAGCACACGGTCTAATCCGGTTGCATACCCTAGCAATCTGTTTATCCCAAGAAAAGCATTTATCAATCACAATACCCAAGTACTCATGGCTGTACACCGACTCAATTTCTTGATCGTAACTGCAAGTTATGTCCGTGGCATTTTGGTTAGAAGTATTATGCAAGCACTGGACTGAGTGTGATATAACTTTAACTATCGAGTTATGATTGGTATTCAGAGGAGTAGATATATGTACAATTTTAGTTTTTATAGCATTTACAATCAAGCCATCATCATGAGTCCACCTCAGCAAGTTTATATAGTCTTCTTGCAAATACTTTTCCGCCATATGAATAATCTTGTGAATCGCAATAAGTGCAGAATAATAATAATAATAATAATAATAATAATAATAATAATAATAATAATAATAATAATAATAATAATAATAATAATAATAATAATAATAATAATAATAATAATAATAATAATGCCTTTATTGACATCAGAATACAAATTATTCCACCAGTGTAAATATAATAAAACCTGAAAATAAATGCATGGCATTAGTTTAATTGCATAGATAAAAGCAATGAGCAGTCAGAACAGTCAACATTAATTAATAAATTATACACAAGTTGAGAGGTTAGTATAAATGCTCGTAGAAATTTATTTATTGTAAATCTGCATATTTTCTTCATCCAAATTCGTATTTATAATGTATTTTTTTGGCAATATCCACTCACGTAAAATTAATAATGATAGCATTACATTTAATGTAATTAGAATAAAGGAAAATATTGAATCATATGTATTGAAAGATGGGTTATTTAATTGGAAGATCGTTGACAGCTTTGTTTGACAGCTGGACGGTCTATTATAGAGATTAGATCTTTCACTGCCTCTCTTCGCCCGTGCGCGGACACTCGTGACTCGTGGGGGTAAGAGGGGAAGACATTCCGCACAACTCGAGTGAACTCTTTAGATGACAGCCACTGTAGTACGCCGTAATTAATGTTTAAGTAATGTTCACCCTTTACCTACAGTGGAGTTCCGCGGGAGTTTACACCAACCTTTTAGGTAGTTTTCTTGGTACACCCCTAGAGCAAAGTCCAGTCGAGCAATTATCTCCATTCAAACTTGAGGAAAGGGCGACAAATACACTCATCACATTCTTCAAGGCGATGCGGTCCGATCGTTCTAGGAAAACCAGAAATCCCAGGGTAGCCTATCTTTCAACGTATCTATGGGTGTCCAAAACGGGGGGACAATGGTGTGGCCATGGTGTAAACTCCCGCGGAACTCTACTGTAGGCTATTTCACGGAACTTTATTACTAAGTACTTCTTAGGCAGCCTAGTGAACGACTTTATCTTCTGGCTATAGTACCCTGAGTAACATTGCTTTGTTATTCTCTACAGTTCCCTTTACATCGTATGAACAACTTAAATTTAATAACTATTACCGCCAATTTGTTCCGCTCACAGAAGGAGCATGTTCCACTGGGAGATGCACTGTGGGCAGCACTGGCACCGTGCATCACGTGACTATGACGTTTCAGGTCGCACTCGATGCGCATTCAATGCAATTGCAAATGTCATGGCGTCTCGTCAGTTCCACCGCCATAACGATGTGTCGTGTGACAGGCGGTGATCAAGAAGGCGCGGGTCACGTGCAAGTGTCATGGCGTCTCGTCAGTTCCACCGCCATAACGATGTGTCGTGTTTCAGGCGGTGATCAAGAAAGCGCAGGTCACGTGCAAGTGTCATGGCGTCTCAGTTGCACCGCCATAACGATGTGTCGTGTTTCAGGCGGTGATCAAGAAAGCGCAGGTCACGTGCAAGTGTCATGGCGTCTCAGTTGCACCGCCATAACGATGTGTCGTGTTTCAGGCGGTGATCAAGAAAGCGCAGGTCACGTGCAAGTGTCATGGCGTCTCAGTTGCACCGCCATAACGATGTGTCGTGTTACAGGCGGTGATCGAGAAGGCGCGGGACAGGTGCAAGTGTCATGGCGTCTCAGTTGTGCACCGCCATAACGATGTGTCGTGTTTCAGGCGGTGATCAAGAAAGCGCAGGTCACGTGCAAGTGTCATGGCGTCTCAGTTGCACCGCCATAACGATGTGTCGTGATACAGGCGGTGATCGAGAAGGCGCGGGACAGGTGCAAGTGTCATGGCGTCTCAGTTGTGCACCGCCATAACGATGTGTCGTGTTACAGGCGGTGATCAAGAAGGCGCGGGCCACGTGCAAGTGTCATGGCGTCTCAGTTGCACCGCCATAACGATGTGTCGTGATACAGGCGGTGTTCGAGAAGGCACGGGTCAGGTGAAAGCATCATGGCGTCTCAGTTGCACCGCCATAACGATGTGTCGTGTTACAGGCGGTGATCAAGAAGGCGCGGGACAGGTGCAAGTGTCATGGCGTCTCAGTTGTGCACCGCCATAACGATGTGTCGTGTTACAGGCGGTGATCAAGAAGGCGCGGGCCACGTGCAAGTGTCATGGCGTCTCAGTTGTGCACCGCCATAACGATGTGTCGTGTTACAGGCGGTGTTCGAGAAGGCGCGGGACAGGTGCAAGTGTCATGGCGTCTCAGTTGCACCGCCATAACGATGTGTCGTGTTACAGGCGGTGTTCGAGAAGGCGCGGGTCAGGTGTAAGTGTCATGGCGTCTCAGTTGTGCACCGCCATAACGATGTGTCATGTTACAGGCGGTGTTCGAGAAGGCGCGGGACAGGTGCAAGTGTCATGGCGTCTCAGTTGTGCACCGCCATAACGATGTGTCGTGTTACAGGCGGTGATCAAGAAGGCGCGGGTCAGGTGCGTCTCAGTTGCACCGCCATAACGATGTGTCGTGTTACAGGCGGTGATCAAGAAGGCGCGGGTCAGGTGCGTCTCAGTTGCACCGCCATAACGATGTGTCATGTTACAGGCGGTGTTCGAGAAGGCGCGGGACAGGTGCAAGTGTCATGGCGTCTCAGTTGCACCGCCATAACGATGTGTCGTGTTACAGGCGGTGTTCGAGAAGGCGCGGGACAGGTGCAAGTGTCATGGCGTCTCAGTTGCACCGCCATAACGATGTGTCGTGTTACAGGCGGTGTTCGAGAAGGCGCGGGTCACGTGCAAGTGTCATGGCGTCTCAGTTGCACCGCCATAACGATGTGTCGTGTTACAGGCGGTGATCAAGAAGGCGCGGGTCACGTGCAAGTGTCATGGCGTCTCAGTTGCACCGCCATAACGATGTGTCGTGTTACAGGCGGTGATCAAGAAGGCGCGGGCCACGTGCAAGTGTCATGGCGTCTCAGTTGCACCGCCATAACGATGTGTCGTGCTACAGGCGGTGATCAAGAAGGCGCTGGTCAGGTGCAAGTGTCATGGCGTCTCAGTTGCACCGCCATAACGATGTGTCGTGTTACAGGCGGTGATCAAGAAGGCGCGGGTCAGGTGCAGGTGTCATGGCGTCTCAGTTGCACCGCCATAACGATGTGTCGTGTTACAGGCGGTGATCAAGAAGGCGCGGGTCAGGTGCAGGTGTCATGGCGTCTCAGTTGCACCGCCATAACGATGTGTCGTGTTACAGGCGGTGTTCGAGAAGGCGCGGGTCAGGTGCAGGTGTCATGGCGTCTCAGTTGCACCGCCATAACGATGTGTCGTGTTACAGGCGGTGATCAATAAGGCGCGGGTCAGGTGCAGGTGTCATGGCGTCTTTGGGTCGTGCAGTCTCCTCACTTGTAGGCAGCAACTCGCGTCCATCAGGGAGATCGGTAAGTAACTTTAGGAAGGTGCGGAATTTTAGGAAGGAAAGGTATTTCTGAAAGCTGTTGGTCAATCGAAGCAATCGCTTTGTGAATTGTGACTGAGGAAAATCTCGAGAAAAACCTTCAGTCAGAATTGCTTGTGACCGATATCGAGCCGTCGACCTCCCGAATCTGTTTCGCAACTAAACACGAGCCTCTCCCTCAGTTAGAAATATTTAAATAAAAAAAATAATAGAAATAAATCTGTATTTATAATAGTCTACTCAGTACTCACACAGTTACAACAGATTTTTATTTGGGGACATTATATGCAATTTTATTGTGCTTTCTTTGCTATTCGCGGGGACGCGGAATATCGCCCACAAGGATTAACGCCCACATGGAACAAAGCCCACATAGAATAACGCCCACATGGAACAAGGCCCACATTTTACGATCCCGAAGCTTCCCGAGCGATGCTGCGTTGCCAAATGTTTAATATTGGTTTTGATAGTCGTTACTCACACCTAATTTGCATAATGAAGGTCAACGGCAATGCAAGCTTCGGGACCGTAAAATGTGGGCCTTGTTCTATGTGGGCGTTATTCCATGTGGGCTTTGTTCCATGTGGGCATTTCAAACCCAACGATGTGGGCGTTATTCCGGTAGCTTGCATGGCCGCCTGGCTCGCGCTCGTAGACAGTGTCCTAAGGCTGCGATAGAGTGCGTTACTCGCGCCAACACGGGCGAATCTGGCGGCCGTTGGATAACGGCGTTAAAATTGAAAAGAAAGATTCGAAAAGAAAACACAATTTGTTCAAGAAAAAAGTCCTCAATATTACTAACTAGGAAAACGCCGCATGAGTAGGGGTAAAGTGAGGGTTCTGGGCCAAGTTTGAGAGGGGCAATCCAAGATGGCCGCCATCACTCTCTTCATCTCCTCTCGTCAAGGTTATACCGCCGCTTGGAGGTGTGGTTCTCACCTTACGGATGAACCAAGAACTAAATAACCGACTTTCATCGGTTATGATTCACTGAATTTGCGGGAACCCATCGACCATGAAGCGGGAACCCGGCAACCTCTCGCGAGTGCATCGCGTTACAGTTTCAAATACCAACAAAGTAATGTCAACCTTGATGTAACGTGAGTGCATCGCTTTGACCCACCTTCGAAGTCACGGGTAATTAGACTTACAATGAATAGTAAAAGAAAATAATATATCAAGCAGAAACAGTTTCAAAGTAAACAGGTGATAGAACCGTCACTGTATGTCTACAAGATAACTGAATAACTTGAGAAAACACGTTGACCTTGCACTCAGCTCCAGGAGCAGATAGTATTACGTAACAACTCCCACTCGTGCTAATATGCTCTCACTATGAACACGGAAGAGACATTACATTTTAAAAAACATTTATGTAGATATAAAAACCAATCATGACTCAGGTTCGAATCATATATAAAACAAGATGATTTATTTAGCGGTATCCTACCTCAAAGCATCAAGACTTGTCAACACGTAGCCTGCATTAGTCATTTATACTGCTAACAATCAAAATAAATCAATAAAATATAACAAACAACAACATAAAAACATGAAATTAACAATAATTAACACATAAAACACGAAACAAGAAAAAAAAACACGGAATGAATAAAAAAAAACATTAAACACAAAACCAGAAAAAAGAAAATATGGAATAAATGAAACAATAAAAACATTAAACACAAAACCAGAAAAAAAGAAACTATGTAATAAATAAAACAATAAAAACAATAAACACAAACAACAAAAAAACTCAATAAATTAGAATAAAAACAATAAAACAAGAAAACGAAAATACGGAATAAAAAAAATAAAAACATTAAACACAAAACAAGAAAAAAAACGGAATTTATAAAAATAAAAACATTCAACATAAAACAAGAATTAAAAAACGGAATAAAGAAATTACTGATTTCTGAACAAAATTATCTATTAAAATAAAAAGGTTGTGGAAGCAGAATAATGTAACTGTTATACCGTTAATTATATCAGCAAATAGCATTGTTCCTCGTAAACTGCATGACAGTATTAAACTAATTGGTCTCCAACCAAACATATACATCGAGATACAAAAAGCAATAATTTTGAACACATGTAGGATAGTGCGAAAACTTTTGAACTAAGAAGAATGAAGACTTCAAGAAGTTCTGCATCCTGATGGTGGTTTTCGTGGTTTCCCACCGTACGAAGAGCGAATGCTGGGATGAGTACAAATCGGCCACGACCGTAGGCTACATAGCATCCACAGTTTGGTTTGGAAAATTAATATTGACAATGATATATTTAATAAGTTCTAAGTAGATTTTAATAAGGTAAACACATATAAATACTTGACATTTTTGTCCGTACAACATGTTAATGCCGGTTTTGACCGAGTTTGTATGTATTGCAACAATAAAATAATAATAATAGAAATAAAAATAAAAATTATAGTAAAAATAATAATAATAATAATAATAATAATAAACATAGTAAAAATTATGATAATAATAATGATAATAATAATAATAAAAATAATTATAATAATAATAAAAAAAAAATAATAATAATAATAAAATAATAATAACAATCATAATAATAATTATAATAATAATGATAATAATAATAATAATAATAATAATAATAATAATAATAATAATAATAATAATAATAATAATAATAATAATAATAATAATAATAATAATAATAATAATAATAATAATAATAATAATAATAATAATAATAATAATAATAATAATAATAATAATAATGAGAGAAATATGTATTTATAATTTAACCTAAATATAGCAAAACATTCTAAAATATTCGATTAAAAAACCATATATTCGAAATCACAATCCCACAATTCGTGAAGACTTGATCATGGACATTGCTGGTTTAGAGAGCTTCATAAAAATATGTAATGAAATAATTATCTGAGCCCAAACTATGAACCCAACACTGCAGAAGGTTTCTCTGCATATGAGGCTAAGAAGAGATGTAGAGTGTAGCTGTGCAAGAGCGGCCGTATCCCTCCTGACAACACCCACAATACTGCAGAAGGTATCTCTGCATATGAGGCTAAGAAGAGATGAAGAGTGTAGCTGTGCAAGAGCGGCCGCATCCCTCCTGACAACACCGTCTCCCACCACTGCAGAAGGTTTCTCTGCATATGAGGCTAAGAAGAGATGTAGAGTGTAGCTGTGCAAGAGTGGCCGTATCCCTCCTGACAACACCGTCTCACAACACTGCAGAAGGTTTCTCTGCATATGAGGCTAAGAAGAGATGTAGAGTGTAGCTGTGCAAGAGCGGCCGTATCCCTCCTGACAACACCGTCTCACAATACTGCAGAAGGTATCTCTGCATATGAGGCTAAGAAGAGATGAAGAGTGTAGCTGTGCAAGACCGGCCGTATCCCTCCTGACAACACCGTCTCACAACACTGCAGAAGGTTTCTCTGCATATGAGGCTAAGAAGAGATGAAGAGTGTAGCTGTGCAAGACCGGCCGTATCCCTCCTGACAACACCGTCTCACAACACTGCAGAAGAATTCTCTGCATATGAGGCTAAGAAGAGATGAAGAGTGTAGCTGTGCAAGACCGGCCGTATCCCTCCTGACAACACCGTCTCACAACACTGCAGAAGAATTCTCTGCATATGAGGCTAAGAAGAGATGAAGAGTGTAGCTGTGCAAGAGCGGCCGTATCCCTCCTGACAACACCGTCTCACAACACTGCAGAAGAATTCTCTGCATATGAGGCTAAGAAGAGATGAAGAGTGTAGCTGTGCAAGACCGGCCGTATCCCTCCTGACAACACCGTCTCACAACACTGCAGAAGGTTTCTCTGCATATGAGGCTAAGAAGAGATGAAGAGTGTAGCTGTGCAAGACCGGCCGTATCCCTCCTGACAACACCGTCTCACAACACTGCAGAAGGTTTCTCTGCATATGAGGCTAAGGCCCGGTTCCACCAAACTGATTTAAACTCGGGTTTAACAAAGCTACGCTTATTTATAAACTCGAGTTTAAACCATGCCGTGTTCCACCACGAATTGTTTGCCTATTGTTAACTAAGCCGAGTTTATTTTGTAAGAAAGGCTGTGATTGGTTGTTCCAATCACGTGATTCATTTTCATGGCGGACTGTAGCGGTGAGGAGCTTGTCCAAACATAACCTGAAGAAACATGGAGAATAAGCAACAACGTTCGCGTGGGAGTAATTACTCCGAAAGACAAAATATGTTATTACAAATTTTGAGCAATACCGTGGAATAATCAAAAATAAAATAACCGATTCTGTTTCGTGGAAAGAGAAGGATGAAATATGGGAGAGAATTGCGGGTGAACTGAACGCTTAGCCTATGAGCAAGGGCCAGGGCCAAGGCCTAGGGTAGGCCTAGGTTGCGCAAGGGCTTGGGTCTAGGTCTAGGCTGGCCATGGCTATATGATAGAGCCTAGGCCCTAGCTGGGTGTAGGCCTAGGTCTAGGCCTACAGTAACTCGGGAGGAGCTGCAGTAGAACAGTAAAATTAGCTATGATTTAACGTTGTGAGTGTAATGCTAACGGGTAGGCCTAGCTTTTATGATTCGAGGACGTCGCATTGGACGTTGTATAAAGTTAATTTCTTCATCATCGTCGGATGGAAACGACACATCAGACACGTAGCCTGCCATTATAGGGCTAGCATACAAAATAGAACGATTACAAAAGGCAGACACATCAACATAACCATACTTTGTCGCACACACACTGACAGGCAATGACGAAATCAAAACATTAGTACGGCTTGTTATATTTGAAAATTCGAAACTTCGGGCATCGTGTTGGCGGTGAGTCGTAGTTAAAGATCTAAACCGGACCGGAGGTGGGGTTTATTTTAAACTCGAGATAAACTCGAGTTTAGTTGTGGTGGAATGCATTTTCGATCTAAACGACGTTTAAAATTTTTAAACTTAAGTTTAGCACTTGGTGGAATCGGGCATAAGAAGAGATGTAGAGTGTAGCTGTGCAAGAGCGGCCGTATCCCTCCTGACAACACCGTCTCACAACACTGCAGAAGAATTCTCTGCATATGAGGCTAAGAAGAGATGAAGAGTGTAGCTGTGCAAGAGCGGCCGTATCCCTCCTGACAACACCGTCTCACAACACTGCAGAAGAATTCTCTGCATACGAGGCTAAGAAGAGATGAAGAGTGTAGCTGTGCAAGAGCGGCCGTATCCCTCCTGACAACACCGTCTCACAACACTGCAGAAGGTTTCTCTGCATATGAGGCGAATAATACAATATAATCAAAAATACTATCAGAAATAGTTTCATGCATCACCCCAACGAAGACGTCAGCCAATCGTGGCTCGTAGAGTCGTAACGCTGACGCTGCTTCGCCCTTTTTGACGCGACGTAAATTAAGATACTTTGTACCAACAGCTTCCACCAAGTTTTACGAATTCAAAACCTGTTCCTCATGATACCTAGAACTAGAAGCCTGTACGAATATTGCACCAAAACTACTGTCGGCGGTCTCGAGGATGGTTCGCAGAACAATGTGAAAGTGAAACAATATTTCAATTTCAATTTCAATTTATTTCAAGAGAAAAGACAGTGTACATTTTGTATAAGTAACAAATACAGGTTATTGGGCATATGAGACATCACATGAGTCGTAGAACTCGTACGTGGTTGCCTCATTGCATTGTCATTTTTACTTGGTTAAACCCACAAATATCCAACGCGACGTGAAATGCTTTGGGTCCCAGATCGCGCCATGAATCACACGTGTACGCACACACGCTATGGGGGGGGGGGGGGGGGAGGTGAGTCGACTCATATATAACGAGGTGTAAACATGTAAACCAGATACATTCGCCCCACAAGGAAGCTTTATACTTTCACCAATCCATCCTCAGTCTCACGAGAACATAACAAATACCTTCCAATGTATTTATTTCACTGCGTTTATTCCCTTTTATAAATCATGCTTACTTCATGTGTAGTAAAACTGTTGACGTCATCATAATTATCACGTGATTGGAGCTCATTTAGTGTTCGATTGTTGCGTTTATCGTGTAAGGTCGGCATTGAATCGTGGATGTTCGCGGATACAGTAAAACACGACTTCTCCCAAATCCGACGCATCTTACAACAGGTGAAACGAGTTCGTTGTTTACTGCGTGACAATTTCGTGTCTCATTATTCAACAGAGGACGACCGTTTCATACTTCAACTTCCCTGCACTATTTGGTAATGTGATGCTAATCGAGACTATGAGCAATATTTAGGATAAGTCTATGGGCGGCGTTCACGGATACCCACAAGTTCACAACGGGGTAGGGTTCTGTGGCGACGGTCCCGGAGACCTCTTCGAACGCCTGTAAACATGTTTCAGAATAATTTGGCGTCACTAAGAGGAACGTAAATTTGAAATGTATATATAAAAATGGCAACTGCCTCCCTCCTCCTCCTCCGTTGCTTCCTACCTTCTCTCTTTCTCTCAATGAAAACCATGGCTACCAAACCGAGCATAATAAATCGGACCAATCGGTGTTGCAGGCGACTACCTGAAGGACAAGTACGACGGCGCCACTGAGGTGTGCGTCAACCGTGGAGGGCGCCTGCAGATTAAGGAGGGACAACACTGTAATTATTAATAAAATCTCGTTTTTTGATTTTTTTTTTTGAATTTAATATTATGTTGTGTTCTAAACCTAAGTTTTAACACACAATACTACATTTCATTATTGATATTCGTTTTTGAAATTTGTTTGAACTCGATTAATACGATCATTTCACAACTTACTAAACTTTGACAGTCATTTCTGGGATAACTTTTTTTACGTTTTTTAGAAGGTGGGACATTTTAGTGTCTACAATATTTGAGCAATCAAAATGAAACTTTCTGTGAATATTCTTTAATAATAAAGGATGGTCCCATCGGATGGAATAATTATTACCTTTGGTAGAATAAAAATATCCTAAACTTTAATGTGCAATGGAAATCGAAGAACCTAAATAATTGTTATAAGTAAAAAATAATTTGTTCCTGTATTTTAAATCTGAAAAAATAATCCATCCGTGTGTACCTCAAATGGTTATTAAGCTTCACAAACAAAATATATATCAATTATGGTGTTTGGTGCTCATGTGAAAATTTCCCGGTAATTCATTGTTGAATCAACAATACGAAATTAATAACAATGCCATTTTTAATGTTTTTAAATTTTTTTGTTGCTGTCAATATCTCAGCCATTTATAATGCACACATAAAAACACATCTAATTCTGATGGAAACTTTAGAAGTTAGAAATTTCAGTGTTCTCCCTCCTTAAGGACCCTCGCTTCAACAGACCGACGGCCAACGACCTTGTCTACATTGATAAGTCCCCCAACTACTGCGTCAGAAACATCAGCGCCGGCTCTCAAGGTGAGAACATATTTTAATAATAAGAAATAATTCTCGGGATATATTTAGCCACGTCAAATACTTCGTTGAGGTTCCAACCCAAAACCAAGAACGCATATAAATGCAATTAACAATGCGGCGCGACAGACTTGCATTATTTTGTGTTCTTATGACAATAACACATTGTTGCATAAGTTTGCCCCAATGAGATACGAACCCAGATAGTCCAGCTCTCTACATACCGGTGCCTTTGCCATTTCTACCGGGTTTAAAAAGGAGTTCTTTTATCAGGTAATGCAGTGTTGAATTCAGCTATGATACCGGGGGGGGAGGGGGGGGGGGGGGGGGGGGCAAGCCCCCTCGGGAATTGTCATTCGTCTCGCCCCGGGAATGAATTGGCTACAAGCTCTATATATTACTTACTTTTGAAATGGCACGGGAATATTGTTTTGAAGGTTTAATTAGTAAATACATTTTTTTGTGTGTTACAAAAGTATGTGACAAGAGAGCTGAATCAAGCAGAAAAAAGCAGAGAAGGGCCAGGATTATCTCAGTCTCAAATTCAACTGGGCATCAACTGGTTTGTTGAACATATATTTTTGTTTAAATAGTGTTTAAAGTAGTGTTTTTGTATTAGACCACTCGGACAGTTTATTAGTAAAAGTGATGTGGAAGCAGCAGTGGTTTGAAAAATCCCCCCCCCCCCCCCTCCAACCCCCGCTCATTCGATGTCTACACCCCCGGGATTTGAAATAGTCCCCCCAGGGACAAAACTCTGAATTCAACACTGAGGTAATGGTCTTCGGACGTGTCCGAATTTCGGTTTATCGTTGCCGTTGCTAGTCTAGAAATGACGTCATCAACAACGGGTGACCTCCGATTACAGATTGTTGGTGACGTAGAATTAGCAACGATAAACCTAAATTCTTACACGTCCTTCGTTTAGTCAATGTTCTTGTACGAATAACGATGTATTGTTATTTTTTTGTAGCATCCGTCTGTCCATCACATCACGCTATTCTCTCTCTCACTCTCGGATGAGGGGGGGGGGGGGGGGGTCGGTTAATTGAAAACATACGTCTACATCTCTCGTGGTTATTTTTTTATTGTGTGCAACTGAGACTCGAACCTAATTCGTCCGGCTCTGTGAACGTACTGCGCTTCTCAAGCTTGAGAATCAATCAAAGCGATCTCAACGTATCGACAAGAGCCTGGCAAGGGTTTGGGACGCGGGTGTCGGAAAAATGACATTCTTCAATAGTGAAACCTTCATGAATAAACTTTTACTTCTTTCCAAGGGGGGAGGTGGTATGATTAGGCTTTTAAAATTTCCTGAAATTTTTTGCTTGGGAAAAAACCCGTTTTTTCAGTAAAAAAAAAAAAACGAGACATATTTGGAAAATTTCATTTTCACGTCATAAAATGTGTAATATGTCAATTCCTTGTGGTGAGAAATGTGACCAACGGCTAATGTACCAGGAAGAAAGGTAATGAGGACTATTTACTGCTAGATGATGGAAACATTCTAGGCAACTTGGCTGAATACCGGACGTCAACCAAATTTTGGGCAAGGGACGCTATTTGGACCACAGCAAAGAACATTTCACCACATATATGGTGGCAGGTTCTTTTTACCACTCAGCCACTTTCCTCCGTTGCATCTAGACTTTTGAGTATTCCACCTTCGTCAGCTGCCTCAGACAACATCATAGGGCCCTGTATCACTGAGTATGCTGCTACGTGCCCACAGCAGAAAATACTCGATGGGGATCGAGTGCCGGCTAGCTGCAGTGGTGGGGGGTGGGTCAGGTTCAGGAGTACCCTGACGAGAGACGTATATGTGAACTGGTAGGGCTCCACTTGTTTTTTTAGGGGAATTGGGAAAAACAAGAAACCATAGAGAGAGGCTGTCACAATTGTATATGCTAATAATGATAAGACTAGGCGTTAATTAATAAATTAAAAAAATTATTAATAATAATGTAATTAATGATAATCATGTTAACATGGGTATTAGTAACGATAGATGAAAACGATCAACAATGATACAAATATAGTGACCGATAGGACCGTACCAGGTATAAGTGTTCTCGGGTTGGTACCACTGACAAGGCGAATGCCTTACAAAATTAAACACCAGTATACTATAAATAATCCTAATCCAATGACCAGGGACAAAATGACTAACCGTAGTGATCGCACGGTGACATTATAAATAACAACAATAGGAATAATAACAATGATAAGAATATAAATATAATTCTGTGACAAAGATAGATAATGTAATACTTATTCAATAGTATGATGATGCTTATTAATAGTGTAATTGATAAAGCCACTGGCACCTAAATATAACCATTGACTAACGTCAGTACCAAGGTTACAACAACAAACAATAATAATTGCAGGTTGATATTGACAGATAATATTCACACACAAAATAAGATAATAGAATATTATTCACTAAGATGTTTATAATGAAAAATGTTTAATTTTATAAAGTGTTCCGGGGTACTTATCAGCCTCAGCCTTCTCTCTGGTATAGGGTGAATCAGGTCAGGTAGGGGGTGTGTCCGGGATGCGCCAGCTCGCCAGAACCGTCCCCAGGCGTCCTTTAAAAAAACCTGTCTCCAAAGTAGCACTATTGGAACAGTCGAGACGTGAAAGAACAAGAATCCCTATCATCAAGTCGAGAAGTTTGTGTAATGTAATTATATTAGATTATCAACACAAGTTTCGTTCTCTTGTTTCCAACTTTGAGTTTGGTGTAGGTGTAGTGGGCGTGTCCAGCATGAGCAAAGCGGGTAAACTTTGTCTCATCGTAGGATGAGACTAGTCAAACCGGTTTTTCCGCTCTCTAGATTTTGTGCAACCCTAATTGTAGCTCGGCGCTTACAGCCCAACAGATAAATGGAATGACAGCTTCCCTAATTGATTCACATGATCGCGGTCAAATACCAGAAATAACTACCAGTGCAATATGCAATATGCAATAGGCAACTGAATTAGCACTACTACAACTTATAAAATAACAGTAGGTTTTTATTTTCGGTATTTCATGAATGTGAAATTTTGAATGGAAGCTCTACTTCGAAAACTGGGCAAGTTGTTGAGTTTTAAATATTACGGCCATTGGAACAGGTGTTAATTCTAAGAAATTGTTCAATCATCAGACTGTATTAGGATTTTCGGTCATGCACGATAAGCCTATAATTGCTTGTCAAGAATTTCGAGTGGACGAAGCGCGCGGGTGTTCACAATGAAGGAATCTCAGTGGTCGGTAAAACCCTACTCTTGCAGTGGCATTTGCCATTTCTCGCGGTCTCATCCTGCAGTGAGACAAAGTTTAGAACTTGTAGCTCGTCAAGGGAACGATTTTTGTGGTATTGTTCTCCACATAGCGCCTATTTCTAAAATTGTGTCGATTGCGATTGCGATGCAAACAATTATTGTGTGTACCCGGTAGGTCTTACCTGTGTGATTCTTCGGTCTAGTGGGTTTGTTACTGTTTGGTCTAGGGTGCGATTCCCGGAATGGGCTGTTGATTTGACTTAAAACTATTAACACGATCCGGTGCACATTTGCCGTCATAGCAGCGAAGAAGGATACCTCTACGTCGAAAACCGCACAAAAGTTTCCTTAATTATATCTCAAGAATGGACTTCGAAATCGGAAATTGAATCAACAGCGCACTTTGGTTTGGTAAGCCCTACACATACTGCAATGCTCTAAATTGTGTCTTACATTAAATCAGTTATGGTTTTTATTTTTAATTAATTTTATTACTAATATATATTAAATAGTGAAAATAACTACGCTAATAGTTATAATATTTCATTCAGTCTATAGGGCCTACAAAAACTCAGTGCACTGTTGACTCAGATTTTCGATTTTATGTTGCAATCTTACGATATAATTAAAACATGAAAATTTTCTGCGGTTTTTGATGTAGAGGTACTCTTTGCTTTTAATGTCCCTCAATGAAAGTGAGTCCTTGTAAATTGAGTGGGTATAGACTATAATAAATACAAATTTAGTTATTGAAGCAAAACAGAGCCAACGATGAAACAAACAGGAGCCCAATTCTGTAACTTCGTTATTGCATATCCTGAAACGAATACTGCCTGAATTTTCACTTGCGATGTAGAAATGTAATACTGATGGAAAAAGACATTGCAGGATGTGGGATAGGGCCAGAGAGGTCCCCGATGGTGATTGTCGGTGATGTTTCAGGCACCCAGGGGCGCACGTGCAACCGAACCTCACCAGGGATGGAGGGCTGCAACCTCATGTGCTGCGGCCGGGGGTACAACACGCAGAAGTCGACGGTACGCGAACGGTGCGAGTGCAAGTTCCACTGGTGTTGCTATGTCGAGTGCAAGATGTGCGTCAACACGCTGGACATACACACGTGCAAGTGATGCATTGGACTCATCTCCATTTCCGAGCCTCGGACCGCACGTGTGTGTGTCATTAGTAAGATTAGGTGTATGTCAATGTCTTAATATGTTTCCATTTGTTTAGCAGCTATATACTCTCTCTACTAGGATTAAATGATGCAAATACCGTATTGAGATTGGGTCGGGGGAAAACTTCCAGTTACCCGGGGTAAACATTTTTTCAGGTTATGTGTGCATCAATTTGCATGGAAAATGACTTTAGCTTCTGTTCCCAATGATTATTTTAATCAAATACCTGCAAGTGATATTTATAACTAACGAAGAGTATCAGCCCCCCCCCCCTCTGTCTCACCACTGAAGGTGTGGAAAATGAAATAGATCAGAGTGACCGCCAAAAATGTATTTATTACATGGTGTACAATCTCAATGCATAGCGTAGATTTAGTTAGATCAATGTTGTAGAGCAAGACACTTACATAAGTATAAACTTGGGCGTGAGTGTCTGCTTTACATTATGATCACCATTATTTGTTACGTTATGTTCTACAATGTAAACGCTATAATACTCATACAATGCATGTAATTCAATCCAATACTAAACTATACTATATTAAAACTATACTAACTATACTATAAACTATACTAAATTACAACAAAATTACAATGCACTACATCTAACCATGGATTCTATGTTGGTTATAGTTAAAGTGGTTTAACAACAGAAAGATTATAGTGGTTATGAAAGTAAAGATCGGATACAAAATATGTAATAGCACAATCTTAGGTGGAGTAATACTGCGTAATATGTTGTGATATTAATATTCATAGCATATATTCCTTATTATATATATATATATATATATATATATATATATATATATATATATATATATCTAATACATCTTTAACCAATTATACTTATTAGCAAGAAAAAGAGTGGTACATAAATAACAACATCAAAGATAAGAATAGGTAAAATAAAATAAAAATAAAGACAAAAACAAACAATACAAAACCAAAGCAAAACAGAGCATAGAGTTACCTTGTTTCTGCTGATGATGATAGTGGAATCGATCACTTGTATGTAATGAGTATGATTGCGATATTCTCTTGAATGTGTAGTTGCTGTTGTAAGGTCATGTGAGTGTTTTCTGTCTAAACGGTTGTGTTATTGTCTACAATATTGGTAGAAGTAGTATGATTTTTAATAATTAAATTAGATTAATGATGTTTTCTATAGTGTCATTTGATGTTGCTATAAGCTATTGTTTAAGTAACTGTTGAAATGTAGAAGAATAAGTTTGGTTTGTCATTTGTGTGGGTAGTTTGTTGTAAATGTGTGTGCCCAAATACAGTGCATTTCTTTGTGTTAGATCTTTTGATAACTAACTTAAAGGTAGAGGTGTTTGTAAACGGTGTTATGTTTTCTTAAATTTCGTTTATAGATTTAATAGTTTCGATGTTATGGCGGTGTTATGCTTTTTGGGAGATTTTCTACAGTCAATTTCACCAGAAACATGTTTAATTAAAAAGGAATTTTAATGTAATTTAATTTATTTGAATTGTATGTACAAACTAGTAGTAGTTAATACGAACTGTAGTAACATTACCATAACCTGTGTTTGTCTAGTGTATCTTTACGGTCGTCACAACACATAAGAATCTTCTTGTCCGTCACGTAAAATCCTTCAGAATTGTACTCGTTTGCTCTGCTTGACGCCAAATTTTAGCAAAAACAAATCGTTGATCTTCTTAGCGAAATCATCATTGTAATGAAAAAATATTAGGTCCCCACGATTGTGTTGTAATGACGTTTGACTGTAATAATAAATTTAATTTTTTTTTGAAATTTTCAAAATAAATTAAAAACAATCGAGATTTCGTGTTATTTCGCTCTTTAATAAAAATTTCGATGTTATGACTGAAAATTGACGGATTTTGCGAATTTTCGCGGTGAAATTTTGATGTTTTTAAGGTGCCTATCAACAACAGATATACACTTTGTTTATCTCCCCCTTCTTTATCAACACTTTTCGCGATTTCGCGGTCCGCGAAAAACAAACACCTCTACTTAAAGGTAATAAGATTTTTGTTATTTTTCTTTCTTGTATTTAAGTTATGTGATATGTGTTTTAATGGACCATCGTTGTCATTTTTGATATGATGGACATATTATTTCATTAGAGATTTGATATACAGTTTGCTTATGTTTAGTATATTGTTGTTTGAGATTAAGACGGATGACGAATATAATTTAGGCTTCTTTAGTATAATTTTCAGAACTGTTTTTTGCATTATTGACAGTGGTTCAATGTGGCACTTATATGCTCTCCCCCATCCGAGGATGCCATATTGTGCGATAGATTGAAAAAATGTATAATACATTGGCCCCTCAAAATAGACCAGAGGCATTCTGGTGGCAAGAAAATAAACTACTATAAAGCTGCGATTTCAGTCGAGGATGTGCTCGGCGTGGCGGAGCGTGGCGTGGCGCGGATTCTCCTCGCCAGCCATTTCACTTGCAGATTGCACGATGCGCTATCTATAGCCTAGGCCTAGGGCCCTAGGCCTAGCCTAGGCCTAGGCGTTTTGCTTACATGTGTTACTACAATCTTGCGCCACGTCCTTCCACGCTTGAACACGCAAAACATTACTTTTATAGTGTTTGTGGAATATATTATACACGATTTCTCTCTTTTCGACAGCCAACAATAATCTTTCGGCAAAGTCTTCAGTCATTTGTTTGTTGTCGTAATCCCGATTTTTTATTGGTCATTCAAAGTGACGTCATGCCGAGCGTGGAGTTCGCCGGCTGAAATATTAAATATTTTCAATCCTCGGATAGAAATCCACGGCTCTCCTCGGCTGAGAAATAGAGCACGCTGATTGGCTGCAATCTTCATCCGCGCCGCGCCACGCCGAGCACATCCTCGACTGAAATCGCAGCTTAAGGATGAGTTTATCTGTCAATTGTTCATTGTTGCTTTATTTTTAAATCATCAATGGCGCAGATAAGGGTGTTGCTTAGCAGCGCTATCTATGTGTTAGTTTGAGTCTCCAATAGTCAAAAGTGTTTTTGATGACAGAATATTTCTAAGGTAGTAGAATTTACAGAGAGTATTACGTAGTTTTTTGCATATGTACGAAATATGTTGATTCCATTTTAGGTGTTGGTCAATTATGAGCCCTAGGTAACGTGTTGTCGACTTTTTTTAGAATATAGCATGCACACGGTGTGATATTGTTGTATAGGACGCTGCAATTTTTTTCATGGATTATGAGTTCAATATTATTTCGTTGACCATTGATCTATGGTGAAAATGTCATGTAGACAGTTTTCTCCTCATTTAGTGTACGTATACTGTCCAACCAATTTCTTATTTTATGTATTATTAATTCCGCTTGTATGTACGTCTCTCGCCATGTATCTGCTGTTATTAGTATAACAGTATCGTCGGCAAAGCTAATGACTTGTTGTTCCCTGCTTCACATTATGCACAACATTATACACAACATGCTTCAATTATTTACCTTTGCAAAAAGTTACTTACTTCTCTAGTGTAGATCAAAATGGGTTGTGTGAATAGGTCCACAGGTTTTCAATATTCGTTTATCGCAGAGTAAAAGCGTAGTTTAGTCCGTAATGTGAGCATTTTGCGATATTAGTTACCAAATGGGTGTATTCACATGCGTGGCCGCCATATTGTGTGCCAAAACAGCATGCTTGTTTACTTGTTTACTTTCAACGGGTAGTTCATTGTTGAAATGATAGCAATAGCGTTTGGTTGAATTTTTACTGTTCTCAAACAAATTAGTTAGTTACTATTATTGCTACTTACCTTTCATAATAAAAAAAAAAATATTTGAAAAACGAAAATATTTTTTGGAAAAAACATTAGAAAAGCACCCAATTCTCTAGTCTATGGGTGACATATTTTGGTCTACTTTGCAATAATTTTAAAGCGTTTTAAAGCAATTGTAACATAAAGAAATCGAGGGTTCTGCAGGGTAGGCGGCCATACAGCCTTAATCCTCATGCATCAGGCAATGGTACATTTTTACAATAACTTTAAATGTCCTCAAAGGCACTGATGTCAGCTGATGTTAAATTGAAATTAATGTTTAAGTGGCAGTGAAGACATACCGGTACTTAAGTATTGACCTTATTTATACATAGAGTTATTATAGTAGGCTACGGTATGTCTACAGTATGGTATCTCTATGTCTTAAAACACCCTTTGGGTTGGTCGAACCATTGTCGAACAAAGCGCAAAATGCAAAAACTAAAACAAATAATGTAACACATCTGAGAACTTGTTTTTCGTAAATGGAACCATATTCTACTTTGTCTTGGTCACTATTAGTTAGTTCTAGTCAGCTCGGATTGTGAGGCAGCCCTAAGGGAACTGTCAAACTACAGGGGCGGTGTTGGCTCACAAGCCACAATGATGCACTTGCAATGATATCAATGTGGACTGTAATAAAATAATTTTGCAGTAAGAAAATGCTAACTGCATCTAAAGAAAGTATAATATCATGTGGGGATAACTTTTTTTAAAGTTAACTATTTAGTTAACATATAGATTATTCTTTTAAAAATACGATACATAAACAAATTTACAACAAAATCACACTGAAAGAAGCCCACGTAGGGTAAAACTAAACACCCTGTGTGTGGGCTACCTTGATTGAAATAACTATTATTGACTGTAGTTATCTGTGACAAGTTGTATTGTAACAAGTGGCAAAGTAAAGATTAAAGACTTACTTATTCTTAAACAAAGCAACATCATGACAAAATCATTCCCTAAAACATTCATAAGTATTATAAATAGTAAACGTATGAATAATTTTGAGATCATAAACTTGAGCGTGGAATTTTGTGTACGATTATAACAACCGCTATTCATTATACAAAATGTACCATTTATAGCACAAACGTTTGCTATTGTATAAAGACACAATAATAACTTTGATAAATGATTATTTATTAGTGTAGGTCTACTTTGTAAAAATTTTATTTCTGTAAACACTGTGATAATAACAAACATAATACAAACTGGTAACTTGTAAATGTAGGCTAATAATGCAACCATGCTAAAAAAGCTCTACTTTGGGTGTTACTTTATATAAAGAGTTAATTTATTTTTCCATATGCCTATATAATAATAATAATAATTATTATTATTATTATTATTATTATTATTATTATTATTATTATTATTATCATATATTATTATTATTATTATTATTATTATTATTATTATTATTATTATTATTATTATTATTGTTCTTATCATAAATAATAATTAGCATTATGCCAATAAAGGTGTTGATTTACTTATATCAGTGCACATTCATGTCCTTTCATGTGAGTGTTAGAGGCTATTTTCCTAAGCCTACGTTAATAATAAAAATATAAAAGCAAATTAAAACTAAGATCTATTTAGTTTTCTTCACATTCATTTACGATTTGGTTAACAAGATAAACAATTAATATTCACTAACTGTTAGTAGGTACCTTCGTTTCTTCCCTCACCACCAAAAGACAACAATGAAACAAATGAATTGAATCGATGGACAAACAACATCCTGTCCAAAAAAATTTTCGTCTGATTTTGGAAAACAAAACAAAAAACAAACAAATACACCTACACTACAAATTTTTCACTTAGTCGTTGTCTTTCATTAAAAGTTTTAAATAGCGAGCACTTGTTTTTATTTCTATGGTTGCAATTTTATTATTTTGACAGCCGATGGTTTGTCCATCAGTTCAATTCAGTTGTTCCATTGTTGTCTTGCGGTGTTGCTAGTGCCCTATTGTCACCTTCATTTAAGTTTACTGCTCCACTTATCAGAAGGCCATTAGATGGGGCATATATCATGATATCGTGGTGGTCTTTTAAAAATACATTTTTACTGAATTAGTAGTTGGCACTAATGGTTGTAAGTTTTTACTTATGATCTTTCTCCCAATTGTTAAAAAGTCTTAAGTTGGTGATTCGAAGAATTCACCAACTTCGTGTTGTGTGAACACAAAATACAGATACGTATAACACTGATAGTCGATTCAATTTATGTGCAACATTGTTTTATGCAAAAAAAAAACTTTGCTTATTAGTCTTAGGAAGTGTGCCCTAATGAGTTATTCATATGGCTGTGTCTCCAAAAGAGTTTAATTTACTGTTTGAATTTTAGTTGTTATGTTAACCACTTGAAGATCTAGTTGCCACTTTTGCCACACACCTACCTATAGTTCTCCAGCCATGTCCAGTTAATTTAGCTCACATTTAGTAAAAGCAGAAAATATTCTTGAAACGTCAAAAGAAACAACCCTGGTCAACAACCCCCCTCAAAAGAAACTGTTAGTACTCTTATCCAACATCTGTAATTACACATTATGAATGACTTGTGTGGTAGTGCAGCCATGCAATGTTCAAGGCTGATCACATTACATAGGTAATATACCAGGTGAACATTTACTGCACTACATTTTATATTATATACAGTATACAGAATACGTTTCAGTCTTTTGGGAGAAAAAATTCCTAGTAATATTTTGCAGATCAACTCATTCCATTATGTAAATTATAAGCATAATTATAATTAAATTAAGAGCGATAAAATATCTGTATACTTCTTGATCAGCGCACGCTCTTTTTTTAAATCGTTTAAAACATAGCTGTCCAAATTTCTGGTTTGAATCATGTACTGCTACCTAGAAAGAAGTGTGCTCTTACGATCAGATTGAGATCATATGGTTAACCATTGGTTAAAAATATGACCTCAATCTGTTCGTAAGAGCAAACTTAACCATTGACTTAACCTTAATGGTTAACCATTGGTTAAAAATATGACGTCAATATGTTCGTAAGAGCAAACTTCCTTCTAGATAGCACTACATGATTCAAACAAGAAATTTGAACAGCTATGTTCTAAATGATTTTAAAAAAGAGCGTGCGCTGGTCAAGTAGTATACAGATATTATATCGCTCTTGATAATTTAATTATTTATAATTATGCTCATAATTCACATAATGGAATGAATTGATCTGCATAATATTACTAGGTATTTTTTTCTCCTAAAAGACCGAAAAGTATTCTGTGTGTATAATATAATACTGTAGTGCAGAAAATGTTCAGCTGGTATATCACCTATGTAATGTGATCAGCCTTGAACATTGCATGGCTGCACTACCACACAAGTCATTCATAATGTGTAACTACAGATGTTGGATAAGAGTACACACAGTTTCTTTCGAGGGGGGTTGTTGACTTTGGTTGTGTCTTTTGACGTTTCAAGAATATTTATGCTTTTACTCAATGAGAGCTAAATTAACTGGACATGGCTGGAGAACTATAGGTGTGGGTGGCAAAAGTGGCAACTAGATCTTCAAGTGGTTAACATAACAACTAAAATTCAAACAGTAAATTATACTCTTTTGGGGACTTAGCCATATAAATACCTCATTAGGGCACACTTCCTTAGACTAATTAGCCAAGTTTTTTTTTTTTTTACATAAAACAATGTTGCACATAAATTGAATCGACCATCAGTGTTATATCTGTATTTTGCATTCACAGTTCACCCAACACGCAGTTGGTGAATTCTTTAAAGCACCAACTTAAGACTTTTTAACAATTGGGAGCATGATCATGAGCTTAAAAGTAAAAACTTACAACCAAGTGCGAACTACTAATTCAGTAAAAATGTATTATTAAAAGACCACCACGATATCATAATATATGCCCCATCTAATGGCGTTCTGATAAGTGGAGCAGTAAACTTAAATGAAGTTAACAATTAAAACCTAGGGAAGAAACGAAGGTATCTACTAACAGTGAATATTAATTGTGTATCTTGTTAACCAAATCGTAAATGAATGTGAAGAAAACTAAATAGATGTTAGTTTTAATTTGCTTTTATAATTTTATTATTAACGTAGGCTTAGAAAAATTGTAATAATAATAGTAAGGGCATTTGAGAAGCAGAAGAAGAAGAAGAAGAAGAAGAAGAAGATATATTAAGTAGTTCTAAGTAGATTTTAATAAGGTAAACACATGGAAATACTTGACATTTGTGTCCGTACAACATGTTTATGCCGGTTTTGACCGAGTTTGTATGTATTGCAACAATACAATAATAATAATATTAATATAGGCATATGAAAAAATAAATTAACTCTTAATATAAAGTTACACCTAAAGTAGAGCTTTTTTAGCATGGTTGCATTATTAGCCTACATTTACAAGTTACCAGTTTGTATTAAGTTTGTTATGATCACAGTGTTTACAGAAATAAAATCTTTACAATGTAGACCTACACTAATAAATAATCATTTATCAAAGTTATTATTGTGTCTTTATACAATAGCAAACGTTTGTGCTATAAATGGTACATTTTGTATAATGAATAGCGGTTGTTATAATCGTACACAAAATTCCACGCTCAAGTTTATGATCTCAAAATCATTCATACGTTTACTATTTATAATACTTAAGAATGTTTTCGGGAATGATTTTGTCATGATGTTGCTTTGTTTAAGAATAAGTAAGTCTTTAATCTTTACTTTGCCACTTGTTACAATACAACTTGTCACAGATAACTACAGTCAATACCTTGATTGAAATAACTATTATTGTCCATAATAGTTATTTCAATCAAGGTAGCCCACACACAGGGTTTTTAGTTTTACCCTACGTGGGCTTCTTTCAGTGTGATTTTGTTGAAAATTTGTTAATGTATCGTATTTTTAAAAGAATAATCTATATGTTAACTAAAAAATTATCTTTAAAAATAGTTATCCCTACACGATATTATACTTTCTTTAGATGCAGTTAGCATTTTCTGACTGAAAAATTATTTTATTACAGTCCACATAGATATCATTGCAAGTGCATCATTGTGGCTTGTGAGCCAACACCGCCCCTGTAGTTTGACAGTTCCCTTAGGGCTGCCTCACAATCCGAGCTGACGTGAACTAACAAAAAGTGACCAAGACAAAGTAGAATATGGTTCCATTTACGAAAAACCAGTTTATAGATGTTTTACATTATTTGTTTTAGTTTTGGCATTTTGCGCTTTGTTCGACAATGGTTCGACCAACCCAAAGGGTGTATTAAGACATAAAGATACCATACGGTAGAGATACCGTACTATAATAGCTCTATGTATTAATAAGGTCAATACTTAAGTACCGGTATATCTTCACTGCCACTAAAACATTATTTCAATTTAACATCAGCTGACATCAGTGCCTTTGAGGGCAATTAAAGCAATTGTAAAAATGTACCATTGCCTGATGCATAATCATTATGATACTTCTACATGACATGAGGATTAAGGCTGTATGGCCGCCTACCCTGCAGAACCCTCGATTTCATTATGTTACAATTGGTTTATTATGTAAACTAAAAAAATTCAATTTAAAAAAAGTTATCCCCACACGATATTATACTTTCTTTAGATGCAGTTAGCATTTTCTTACTGCAAAATTATTTAATTACAGTCCACATAGATATTGCAAGTGCATCATTGTGGCTTGTGAGCCAATACCGCCCCAGTAGTTTGATAGTTCTCTTAGTTCCCTTAGATAGTTTAACATCAGCTGACATTAGTTGTTTGGGGACAAATTGAAGCCATTGTTAAAATATTACATGGCAAAATATTTTTTTTTTAACAACGCTTATATTTTAATACACTAAAAAGTAAAAAATAAATTTTCGCCCAACAAATGTTTGCCTCATTCGGAAAATAAATAGCGTTGGGCGCTTTCGGTATTGACATATATAGGTATTCTGCTGTTAATGCAGGGAAAGCGCACAACGCTTTTTATTTTCTGAATGAGGCAAACATTTGTTGGGCTAAAATTTATGTTTTACTTTTAAGTGCATTGTTGTTTAAAAAAAAAAAAAAATTTCATGTAATATTATTTTATACTTTTTAGTCTTAAAGAATCTTGCAATCGAATATGTGCTCACTGGACGTGTCCGAATTTAGACTGTTAACTATTCACCCATACCCACCCATTGTTAACTGTTCAACCATAACTATTGTATGTTACAAAACCTAATTACTAGTTCATGTGTTCTTTGTAAAATTCCAAATGTATGTGTATTATAATTCCTTTAACACTGTAAAGGAACATTTTACAATTAAACCTATATGTATTATGTATTGCTGGTAATTGTTAGTAAAAGTAGTCAACACTATGTGCAATAGCTTAAAAAGGTACTTAATAGTTTACTATGTGTTGTCATTGTCAAACATCACTGACCAGTGCTCGAAATTAACGGCAGCCCGAGGTTGCCCAAAACATACTCGGGCTGCCACTTGTATATACCCAGGCAGCCAACTTGTGAATGTATGTGTGAATTTCACATACAAACACATTATTAAATAGTGTTTTTTCTAAAATCAAAAGTGTCATGTGTTCACACAACGCACTGTATTATATTAACAAATTGTTACAGTTTCTAATGTATCAAAGCAGTAATCTTATTCTTATGAGACTAGAACGTGAGAAACATTTCGACATTTTTCGTGCTCTCCGCCGCCCGCCTAGCCTAAAAACAACATGTGTTTAATTTACTTGTGTTTACTAGCTTAATTTCTGGTGTTTTTTGTGATTCAAAATCGAGGGTGTTAGTTTTTCTTCAATATTCCAAATAATTCGATGAAAGTTACAAAACAACAAAAATGTGAGTTTTTTACATTTCTACTCTTACCAATTAACATTATCTTGACGGGTCATCTCTGCGGAATGTCAATAGTCGTTCACCCTTGTCGAGTAGCCGAGCCGCATGGTGGGGGAAGAGCGCGGCGGAGAAGTTTACCTGCCTCGGCGCAACCTTTCCCTGACATAGACTTTAGTCAACTAGTCCACATTTTCTTCACAATAATTAAAAAAACAAAAAATGTAATTTCCAACCTTGATTACGTAATAAAACGAAAATATGAATGAAAAAAATCGGGCTATTCCATTCTTACCCGGGTTGCCAAAAACGGTAGCCCGAAGGAATGCTGTCTATCATTCCTAAATTCGAGCACTGTCACTGACTGATAAATGTTTAATCAGTGTATAAGACAAATCTTCTTATTGCATTATGTATTAATAAAATATCCAATACATTATGGTGTAAATATTTTCTATTTGGATTGATTGATTGATTGATGATGACCTATTTCTGAACGACAAAACCAGATAAAACAACACAGATACCAAAAAAGTAAGCGGGTCCCAGATGTGTGTGTTTGTCTGTATTCGTTATACGTTGCGTTCTCTCTTGATGACTAGCTCTGCCTTGCGACTTAAATTATTCAGTGTAAATTCCTGCACAGGATGTGATAAAGAAGAATAGTGTGTGAAGAACAAATGACTGCAGTTCCAAATTCCCTTTTTGTTTAATACAATAGCCTATGTCATTCAAAATATATTTGGTCTGGTGTTATAAAAAAATACTTTTTGAAGGGATATCAAAACGCTGTCTGACAAAATCTGTCGTAGCCTTGATAGATTAATTTATGCTCCACTGATAAAAATTAATCATGGTTCCTGAATACCAGGCTCGAATCCTAGCTGGAACATACATTTCTTCTACTGTTTTTTCTATCTTCAGAAACATCCACTGGCACACAAGTGTCGGTTGAATGGTTATCAATCACTCAATCAGTTTAAGCTGGACATACTAGCTCCTTCTTCATATGAATGTCCGACATCATGTATAGCATAGCCGTGTAATGTTGCCCTTATCTTCATACTGAGAGTTTACAAACGTGGCATTCTTATCCCAATCCTAAACATGTCTCTTCTATCCAATTGTAAGTAATTAGATATTGATTTGATAATCTATCATCAGTAACAAGTGCATGACCTTGAATGAAATTGGCAGAGTAGCCTATACAGAATGAGAAGTTATTTTACAGATCTGTGGAGAAGACCATGAAATAATGAATAGGCTACGGGGAGGCGTAACAAGTGTACAAAGAGGTTGCGTGCGATCCGGCCTCTTTTAGACCAGTAATATAGGTAGACGGAGCAAGCCGATGCTAGCGACCGGCCGCTAGTGAAACCACATTGAATCAAGACAGACCACGTGATGTAGGGACAAAATTGCGCGGCAATTTAAATAAAATAAATAAAATAAATAAATTCACATTTAGAGTCTACCCACTCAGTAATTAAACTGATTTGCAGTGGGGGACTTTAAAGCGTCTGCGTATGAACAGTACAAACAGTACATCGTTGTGTTAAGAAAAATGATCATTTTCAATTAGTTCATATTAAAAATATGTTAACTAAGATAAACAGTACCTTCACTAATCATTTCTGAGGAAATACAAATAACAATACATACTTTGTCAAATGTCAAACGTATTTGCCGCGCACTTAACATCATCTAGCGGCAAACCTGCGAACCCCACACAACAATCAGTCTATCGCGGATCGACCCGTCGAGAAGGCTGTGTCCCCACATCACGTGGTTTCAATGATGGTTTCACTCGCGATGACGTCATACTCCGTCTACCTATACGCCTATAAAATTGTCAAGAGATAGCGTTACTGTCGCCGCGAGAAGTGAGTGATGGCAGCTACGATGAGGTCGGTGGAGGCAACTTAGCATAAAACATAAAAAGTTTTAGCTACTATATGCGTAACAACAGTTTTTATTAATTATATTATCTAAGCAGCCAGTACTGTCGATATATATGTATATGAAAGATTGTAGGCCTACCAATGTAGAAGACCCGTGAGCCATTCATATACGATAAACATCCATAAATAACGATTTGTTTAGCAAATATAACTTCAGATATGTAGTCTCGGCGTGCGGTTGGGCCGTGAAAATTCGCACCTTGCATTTGAGTGCATGCTACGAATTTGTGTTCAGTGCACTTTCTATCTAGAAAGTTTATTTTGTTATTGTCTACAAAGGCTGCTACGCATGTTTGGAGAACTCTCGAACACATCCGATCATTAGTTTTTTGCCAATTGAGTCTGAGAAAACAAAACAATTTTCTAGAGCTGTCCATCTCCGATGCGTGAATTGTCATAACAAGTTAACTATTACATATATTATTTTGAAACCATCTTTACAACAATAATTGATATGCCAACTGAATATTGTCATATAAGTTAAACCATAAAAATCAATACAATAACGGCTAGAACGTGGTAAGTGAAGATGTGTAACATTCCTAGCGCGCCGCGAATCTTGGCAACGACCTCACCCTAGCGCTTCTCGTTTTGTCCGCTTGGAGCGTGTTGTTTCTTTTTACAGGCGAATATTACCGGCCTACGGTCACTGAATTTTGCATACACACAACTTTCAACAATACGAATTTCTAAGTCTTTGGAAAGACTACTTTACTTCTTTGGAATCGATAGATAATTAGTGCACTGGGCCCAGATTCACAAAAGTGCCTAGTGCTAAGACGTCCTAGTTTAGGCAAATCTTAGTGAAATTAATCACGCATATATCGCTCTGCAATGTCCTAAAGATACAATATAGTATAATAACAACAATTTAACTAATAATATTGTATTTATGAATGTGCAGTAATACCCAAGGATGATTTATCTTGATTTATCTATCTAGGATTTGCCTAACTTAGGAAGGTTGGAATTCATAGTCGGCCCCTACACCTAGGGGCACCCATTGTTGCTATGGATTTGTTTTGTTTATGGGAAATAACATGGAAACAACTGTTACCTTGGTAACAATGGGCACCCCTAGGTGTAGGGGCCGACTATGAATTCCAACCTGAGAGTTAGGCATCTTTGTGAATCCAGGCCCTGGCTTCTAGAGAAGTTTTCGGTGACTTTTAGCAGGCAGTGCTCAGTGGCCGGTAGACAGAGTGCACGCCTATATCTGCCATTGCAGCGATTGAAGCCGAGCTGAGAACAAAATGAGTAAGAGAAAAAGAGCGATTCTCGGAAGTCGGTCTGGGCAGAGATATTAGTTCCATTCCGATTTAGCGTGTAATGATAATCCAGACTGTTTTCCAGCTCTTGACGTACAGCCAAACGCAGCGCAAGAGTTAACCATGAACTAGGTCTGGGCAATGTTTTGCCCAGACCTAGTGCTTAGAACTGCCGCAGCTCGGCTTCACCAAAAGAGCCGAGCTATCCGTCTACGGCACGCTCGAAGCGCTGCAGTGTAGTCAGTAGTAAGCCCCCCCCCCCCCCCCGGTTCACGCCGTCGATATTCTAGATATCCTTCACTGGCCGAGACGGTGATTAGTACGACTGTCTGGTGCCCGGCCCTCCCCCCTCCCCTCCTCAACCCGCTCACCACGACTGCCACCCCTACCCCCACCCCTACCCCACCCCCACCCCCACCCCCACACCCCAAACCACCACCCCAGTCGCTAAACATGAGACATGGGCTCGAACCCAATACTACATGGTATGATATTGTCAAAGGGGTTTCGGGTCCGACTCAAGAGTGTGTACCGTGTTCGAACCTGGGGTATGGCAAAATACATGCTTCACACTGGGGCACTGTCTGTATGACAGCATTAGCTCGTACGTCGTGGCAGAGGCCCCACTCAAGAGTGTGTACTGTGTTCGAATGTGGGATATAACATAAAGGTGGCCATACACGTTACGGTTTGCCGGAAGGCGTTCCTCCAGACGAAGAAACCGTAAGGTAAACCTGTACCCTCTAAGGTGCCCATACACGCTACGGTTTGCTGAAAGGGCGCGCCTCTCGACTAAGGATCACTCTCATTCACAGTCGTGATCTCATCATGTTATCGGAAAAAATGCGATATTAATAATTGGCCTTGCTCTTGCATTGATGCAAAAAAAAAAAAGAAAAGGCGTTCAAAATGGACCAAAAATTGGTTGGATAGACCGCGAAATTCTCACACAAACCTACTGAACGAATTGCGCTGGAACCCAGTGATTGGCGAAATTATATGAAAATTGACGAGGACTCTTATCTGGAGCTTTTGCGATTTGTTTCTCCAATTATCAGCAAGAAAGATACATTCCCCGCAAACTGACCACTGTTGGGGTATGGTGACTCATGCTGAAACCTGAACCCTTCCTTCCGATCGCCCACACACAGTCCGGCTTGCTGTCCGGAAGGCCTGCCTTCAGGTAAAAAATCAAGCGACGGCAGATTTTTCGGAGGCTCGACTTGAGGCCAAACCTTCCGGCCGAACTGCCCATACACGTTACGGTTTACCGGAAGGCAAGCCTGGCCGGACGTAAACCTTCCGGCACCGTAGCGTGTATGGCCACCTTTAAGAGGCAGTATTCAGGACGGTTTTAGCGCGAAACACATTGCTAATTCTCGGTGCAGATATCTCAAATACCACAGTAGATAGAATCACGATTCAAAATTATTTTTGAAGAGGCATGTTATGTGCATTTCTAAGAAAGTTTGGTTTTTTTCATTTTGTTTTCCAAATAATTAAAATAAATGTGTGAAAATGACTGTATTTCAAATTTTTTTGCGGATTTTTTTTTTTTTAGCATCCACCTTATGGGATAACGCATGAACGGATTTCGTTGTAAAAAAAACATGCATGTAGATTGCGGCCTGCTTGTTTACTACAATGAACTTACTTTGAAATGATGATTGTAACTATGCTTCAATATGCGCCGACGTAAACAGTTGCATAATCGAGAAACTGGGCAGATTGCGGTCGATAGTAGTTCTATCTACCGGCAATGCAGCAACTACTTGCACTCAGCTATGCTCTCTCTCACTCGCACGAAGGGAGGGACTCAGGTAGTCTCTGGAAGGGTCGACCGTAATTATCTCTCCCTCAGTAAACAACCACCATATGGTAAAGTACTATTTTACAACTTTTTTTCAAACTTCATTGTGAGAATGGTAAATATGTAATATTCTCGTTACGCTGATTACAGCACTTTTTGTCTTTTTTCTCTAGCTTTATTTTAAGCAATAATACATTAAACATTAAAAAATACATTATTATTTCATTTCAAGAGATCGCATAAAGTTAGGTTGTGGATAAATCATGTGTACGTAATGTATATGGCATATAAGGCAGATTGTCAAAATCGACCCCGTTGGGAATCGAACTCAAGTCCCCCACTTGCCGGGCGGACACTCTGACCACGGAGCTTTAGCTTTACACGTGTTATAAACAATGCATCCTCAAACAACAAAGACATATTTTAATTCGCCGTCTGTAACTCAGTGGGCAGAGTGCCTGCTCGGACAGTGGGAGGCCTGGGTTCGAGTCCAAGCGAGATTAGTCTTTGCATTCTGTCTTATAGTTATATACCATCGTAATAGTGGTTTACTATAAAGCCGTTTTTGATGATAATAATAATAATAATAATAATAATAATAATAATAATAATAATAATAATAATAATAATAATTATAATAATAATAATAATAATAATAATAATAATAATAATAATAATAATAATAATAATAATAATAATAATAATAATAATAAAAATAATAATAATAATAATAATAATAATAATAATAAAAATGATAATAATAATAATAATAATAATAATAATAATAAAAATAATAATAATAATAATAATAATGATAATAATAATAATAATAATATACTTATGTATACTTGACATTACGTCCGTATAACATGTTAACGCCAGTTTTGACCGAGATTGTATGATTGTGATACATTCAATAAAATAATAATAATAGTAATAATAATAATAATATACTTATATTATTATTATTATTATTGGCTTAGGAATAGGAATAAATAAACGGTGACTTCGGAGCCGTCCTAGCAACGAAGCACTCAATAAATGCGAAGTTGTTCTGAATCGGCCTTGTTGATTCTGGCATCTGTCCGCAGGTGTTCGCACTGTCCAATCACTGATTCATATGTTCCGTATTTGAAAAATCGATCTTTGATTGGTTATCGCTCACTCGTCGATGGTGTTCGAAGCCTACAGGGTTGGTTTAGCCACTTTAAATTAAAGTCCCCCACTGCAAATCAGTTTTGTTACTGAAAGGGTAGACTCTAAATGTGAACATATTTTTTTTTTTTATAATAATAATAATAATATAATTATAATATATATATATATATATATATTTTTTTTTAATGTTTCATTTCTTTTTTGAGTTGACATAATTACAATGTTTGGGCGTCCCACAAAGATACTAAGTAGCTAATCTGCAGGTTCAGCCATCATCATTAAAAAATAAAATAAAATAGTATATACATTCTTGAATTCTCGAGATTTTGTGCATACAATAATTAACCAAAGCAATGTAAATGAACACGGTAATATAACTGTGCGTATAGGTGGTTATATTACAAACAAAACATAAGTTAATCTAGACAGGAGCACTCCTCTCCCCCCTCCCCATCAGTGGTCGAATTGGAAATCTTTCTTTCGGGGGACGGCCGGGATGGTTTGGATTTCTGGTACAGACAAATTACGAACATCCATTGTTATTACAATTGTTGGGGGGGGGGGGGGCAATTGGTCGTAAACAATTTTCGACAGGCGCATTCTTATACAACATTGTTGATCATGCGTGTAAAAGCTGTCGTTGCGGTGTTTCGAGTTTTTGAGAAGGGCATATTGCATTTTTTAAGTAATATGATCGTGTATACATATATTTTGACGTTTTATGATACCTGGCTAATTTTATGGAATGTAATGTTGAAGGTAGTTTTTCTCCTCAGGGGGATAGTCACAAACGTATTTCTTTGTAGGGAGGTGGTTTAATCAATTAATTCCTTTTGGGGGGTAGCATCCCCCCCCCCCTTCCGATTCGATCAGTGCTCCCACATAGCAACGCACATGCCTGCGTAAGGAACACATTGGGAAGTCAGTCTCATGGGTGACCTCAATCCCTGCTTTCATCTTATGAGGTATGACTGAGGAAACCTCGGGAAAATGTTTCGTATCTAGGTTGCCTGAGGCTGGAATCGATGCGGCGACCTCTGGCATTGGAGTGGAGGCACAATTGATGAGCCACCCCTGTAATTTGCTACATCGGCCTTCAATACTCGTTCAGGAATACTAAGATCTCGGGTTCCGCAGAGCTCCTGTGAACATTGTTTACTCACTTTACGAGACGCCACGTTACTTCATTTTACAATCACGCATTCTCACTTACGAACAGTTCTCTTATTATTCAACTTCTACGCTCGGTCATTATCTGTATATTTGGCAAGTGAAATGCCCAATAGCGCACGACCACGTGTGCTCACGCTATCACTGGCACACCAGACTTTATTATTATTTTATTGAATGTATCACACTCATGCAATATCTGTTTATCATTATTATTATTATCATTATTATTATTATTATTACTATTATTATTATTATTATTATTATTATTATTATTATTATTATTATTATTATTATTATTATTATTATTATTATTATTATTATTATTATTATTATTACAATTATTATTATTATTATTTTTATTATTATTATTATTATTATTATTATTATTATTATTATTATTACAATAATTATTATTATTATTATTATTATTATTATTATTATTATTATTATTATTTTTACTATTATTACAACTATTTGTTTGTTGTTTTACGACGAACTCGACAGCTTAGGTCACATGACGTCGGCCGATCCATGCACATCGCCGTGGTTGTCATAAGGGAATTCACAATAACGGGGGTTAGAGGGTAAGGAGGTTTTAGGGGGGGGGGGGGGTGTTGTGTTTGGTGGGCGTTTGGATCGCAAAGAGGACCGGCAAGTTATTTCGTTTCTAAAGTCATGTTTGAAATAATGTATTTTGTGTTTACTGAACACTCGTTTTGAATCGATGTTGCTATATGAACTGTCGCGAATTGCACCGGTAACATAGCTTTTTTCGCAGTAAAGAATAAATAAGAATGTCTCTAATATTTTCTCTGCCTTATATTAGATCACAAAATAAATTATTTATTGAATTACAAAGCACATTAGCTAAAACTAACGTTAATACAGTATTAACTATTATTAATACAATATGACCACAGTCACAGCGTATCGTAGAGGCCTGAATAATCTTACCATTCGTTTAATGACAGGAAAACAATAGAATAAACCTCAGACAGATTTGACGGTGGCGGGAATCGAACCAGTGAAATGTTACCGCTGACCCACCTACTGACCCACCTACTGTATACACAGCACACTATACTGTACTGTACATACAGCGGTGACCATCCACATTCTACGAGTATGTGTATGATCTTCCGAAAACCATATTGGCAAATGACGAAGTAGAAGTCAATATTTTGTGAACTCTGATACTACGAGTGTTGCTCGCTCATAAACAGAAATCCTAATTTTGCAACTTGCAGATGTCTCGTGTGCCCCGCTGTGAAAAGGTCGCCGGGCGGGCAGTCAACCGGATAACGTGGTTATTATGTTAGTATCTTGCACTCGGCGGGCCAGTGTCCACCTGCAACCGCACATCTTATTGCTCCACCCCCTTTAGCATTATAGCGATGCCTGTTTTACCGGCCTGAAGCCGAGGCGAAATTCCCCAGCTAGGACACACATGCTTCACTAAGGGTCGTTGCTCTACGACTGTCTGTATCAAGGAATTATGTCTGGACCTCTTATCTCCCCCTCCCCTCCTCCTCCCCCGCTCCATCGGACTGTTGCTGTAAGACTGAGTCTGTACAATTCCAGGTAGTTGATTGTGTCGTTGCTCTACGACTGTCTGTATCAAGGAATTATGTCTGGACCTCTTATCTCCCCCTCCCCTCCTCCTCCCCCGCTCCATCGGACTGTTGCTGTAAGACTGAGTCTGTACAATTCCAGGTAGTTGATCTATTATGGGTGCGAGATAAGGAATGTCTCGCTAATGACTATAAAGAAGTGAATGCGACTGACGAGCGGTCGAGGACAGCAAAAGATTAGTCCAAATGAGGGGAAATTTTACCCCTCTTTTACCCCCACTCGTCTCCGCTGGAACAGATGGCGACTAATCGGGTTTTCGAGCAAAGTGGCTGACCTCTGGTGGCGAAAATGTGCACTAGTATATTCGGGATAAAAACATTCATCATGGCGGCTATGCACGGTGTTTACGTTTAGGTCTTGTCAGTCTTGACGAGAATTTAGTTTATTGTGGAGATCAGTAGAGATGGATCACGATTATTCGAAAAGAAACAAAAGTAATAATTATTGCTCTGTGCCACAGTGCAATAATAAATATGAAAGTGGTGTGTCTTTACACATGTTCCCTAAAGAAGAGACAGTTAAGAAGAAGTGGGCCATGGCCTTGCGTCTGGGAAAACAAGTGACGAAATATAAGTGTGTCTGTAGTGCACACTTCAAGAAAACCGACTTCATAGCATACGGTAAGAGTCCTACTTTTATTATTAATGATTGGTCTAGGCCTAGGCCTACCTAGGCCTAGACTTACTGAATAGGCTAGGCCTAGCCTCTGGTGTCATGTCACTAGCGGTCATGTAGGCCTAGGTTTAGGCTAGGGCCTAGCCCATAGACCTAGGGTTTCTGTTTAAAGTAGACCTAGGGCTTACTTTCACAAGTAGACCAAGGCCTTCGTAGGGGTAGGCCTATCTTAGGGCCTGATGTAGGCCTAAATGGTGTGTGGTAGGCTATAGGCCTATGTGTAGAAAACATGGGCATAGGCCTAAGCCTCAGCCTCCCAATGCCGAACATTAGGCCTAGGCCTAGGGCCTAGTCTATTGTAACAAATATCAGGTAAATAGTAGGCCTAGGCTTATTGTAGCCAAAAACATAGGTCTTGCCCAGGTAGGCCTATTTGGGTTATAGGCATAGGGTAGGGCCTAGGCCTACACACAATCCTAAAGTCTCGGTTAAGCCAACAGGGGTTTATAAAATGTGGAAAAGTCCCAGTGTAGCGTAGACCTAGGTATAACATGCTCGCCCCTTCCGGGTGAGCAGTGCTTTAAATGGGATTGCCTACTAGGTAAAACTACGAATATGCCCAAGTGTAGGCCAAGGCCCTAGAGAAATGGTCTTAAAGTCTCTTTTGACATCTAGGGCAGGCTAGTCTTCTAGCTAGACCTACAGTGGTATTCCAATCCTTTGTATAGGCCTAAGGAATGTTATGGTTGTAAACTTTCACTTTTCAATGTCTCCCAACTCAAACCCATATTACAAATAGGAACGATGCCTTGAGCTCAAGACAGCTCCATTATTCTCTATATAGTCTGCTTACTGTTATGTTGTTTTGTTTCAGACCATGTAAATTTACGCAGGCGTTTAAAGAAGGGTGTTGTGCCATCCTGCAATCTTCCACTTCGTTCGCAAGATAAAGTGTCGACTGCCAAACAACTGCTGGCTAAAGCTAAAAGGACTGCGAGACGTAATGCAAGAAGTATTGAGCGGGAAGCCAAGCCAGTTGGTGTTATCCAAAGGTACGTTTGATGTGTTTGACAACAGAGATAATAGGCAGGCTTAGGCCTATGTCAGAATTTGGAACAGGTACCTTGCAAGACCTGTCCTCTCAATGATTCAACCTTACGGCTTATATTGCTGAAATTCAAAATGCCTTACGAGTGCACGCCAACATGTGAAAATAATTTTAGATTGAATTGTAGATATCATATAATTGATTAATCTTATTCTGAATTAATTTGTCGTTTATTATCAATTCCATATTCAATGAATCGTACTGTTTGTCGTTTGTCGTACTGTTGTGTTTAGACAGTTTAAAAGTTTGCTAGGTGTACTGAATAATTAAATATGCCAGGTGTTATGTTGCTAGGCCTACATCTATTTCCAAGGGGTAAATCTTAAATCTGTAGACCATGATCAACAATCAATCAACACCCAATTAACACGTGTCTTGTGGTACGAAAGAGTATGTTTGACCCATAATCTAAATCATTATAGGCCTAATCACATTCCTGTCATTGACAAATCATATCAACAACGATATCTGTCCCCATAAGCCTAAGTAAGCATTAACTCGATGTACTTTTCTTCTTGCAGTAAATGCAGGGAGCACTGTGGAGGACCCATGGATACCGGTACTGATGTTTCGAAGGACGATCCAGGCTTTGAGGAGCGCGAGGCAGCAGAGTCACTACTGCAACTACAAACAGCATTGTTGACTGTAAAAGAAACGACGAAGGACTCCAAAGTACAGGCAGTATGTGCAGAAAAAGCCGCAGTCATTCCAAGCACCGTTCTGTCAAAAAAAAAGGTAACCTTGATTGACATGCTCGTAAAAAACTCGGACCTTAATGCGTTTACAGGCATTTCGACGTTCAAGCAATTGGAGTCAATTTCGCAAGCTGCAGAGCTAATGGAAGTGTCCGAGACAAAGTGCAAGTTGTTATTAGATGTGACAGAGAGAATTGTTTTGACAATGTGCAAAATCAAGCTTAACATCAGTTTTACGTGCATTGCGATTCTTTTTGGGATAAGCTGCTCTACATGCACCTCCTATTTTTATTTAACATGCGAGTTGCTAAGTGCTGTGCTAGAGTGTGCTGTGGTGTGGCCCAGCAAAGAACAAATCATGCAGAATATGCCCGAGTGTTTTGCAAAATTTAAACGTACTAGGATTGTACTGGATTGTACAGAATCGCCAGTCCAAAAGCCAAAATGCCTCAAATGTAGACTCAGTACCTACTCCCACTACAAGGGTACCAATACTATAAAGTTTTTAATTGGTGTGGCCCCTGATGGCCTAATCACATATTATAGTCCAGCATATGGCGGAAGGGCTTCAGATAAAGCTATTTTTTTACAGTCCAACTTGCTGTCCAAGTTGGATCCTATAAATGATGCCATTATGACTGACAAGGGGTTTTTAATTGAACATGAATGTATGCAAAGAGGCATTCCATTAATTCGGCCTCCCTTCTTGGGAAAACATAAGCAGTTTTCTCAAAAAGACGGTTTGCGAACAGCCGATATCGCTCGGGCCCGAGTCCACGTGGAAAGAACAATTCAACGTATAAAAATTTTTTCAATATTTTCATCCCCACTGGAATGGAATCTCGTAGCACATGCAGATCAGATAATGAAAATCGTAGCTGGTATGGTCAATCTAAGTAACCCTATTATTGCTCTGGATAAGTTCTAAACTTTTGATTCAATGCTACTACTAGTACTACAACTAATACTACATGGCAAATCCAAAAGATAATAAATCGTAACCCATCTAATGGTTTCTGACCAATGTAGGCTACAGCAGTAGTCCCTCGTAAATTCTTCATTTTAATTTATAGATCATTTGGTGTCAATGTGTCATCTTTTGTCAAAATCTTTTTTAGGGACTTTTTCATTAGTTTGAATTACATATAAATTTGAATTAACTGGCTTTGAATTAATGAGGGATTACTGCATCTAAAAATAAATAAAATGCTTATGTCATTTGGGTAGCAATTATTGTACTTATTTAGTAAGAAATCCAGAGGCAAATTGTATGACATTGTATAATGTAGGCCTACTTGATTAAGGAATTACTGATTACATCTCAATTCAGGGAGCATAATATATTAATACATAAATTATTATGTAGGTCTGCAGACAAAGAACAAACGAGACGTGTATGTTGTTTTGTAAATATGTACTATTATGAATGAATTACGAATTGATATTCCAACATTGTACTTGTGAAAATGTACATAAATATAAGTGGTCATAAGTTAATGTCAGTTTTACTTATTTATTTACCTGTTAACAAGTCATACTCGCTCACTGGTACAACTTTTTATGCTCACCAGTGTACACTTACCATACAAATTTTAAATTATTTTCACTTTATTTTTTAAGTAAATTCCAAACTAGCTCTTTTGTAAATGTTTCTACCTTCGTTGTGTACAGAAGTCTGTGTATGTTAGTCATAATCAGGAATACCAGTGAACGTTTATATGAATGTTGTGTAAATTGTGAACATACTACTTACTCTACTACTGAAACATCAGTTAACATCAATGGTCTTTCAACCGTCTACACATGTACGGCAAAAATTTACGAAAGTAAACCTGTCTCAAGTTATAGAGCATGTCCTTGGCAAAGTTCTCATCAAAGGGCACTTCAACGACGACTACCTCATTGCATGCTTTCGAGTACAGTACAAAGTCACAAATGTTGATGCCTGTCAATAGCATACCCAACTGAACTTGTCCATAGTATGCATGTCTTTTTTTTAAGGTTACCACACCTTCCTTGACAAGAAGGCACTTAGTTTGCTTAACCATGTCCATTCCACCAACTGTCCTACCAGCCTTTAAACATTTGACTTCGACAAGACGCTGCATGTTTTCCACAACACCATCTGGGCTATAACCTAACCATGAGACATGATGGTTAACAACCAAACCAAGATGTGTAACCACATGGTTGGTTTGTTGTTGGTATGTATCGATAGCTTTGGGCTCGTTGGTCCTCCCATATGTGGTATTAGCATTACCAGTGAAAGTGGGGAAAAATGTTGATTCGAGTTTGGCATCCCAATTCCGGACGACGTTCTTTGATTGCTTGTTGTATGTGTACAGGCTGTAGCACTTGCTGCCTGTGATACGCAGTCTGCGATTTTCCATCCAAACGTCTCCAACCTGGTTGGAGGTTTAAAGACAGATACGTACTGCTTGATCGGCAGACACATGCACTCGTTCATTGTAGAACTTCTTTTCTTCTGCCGTACATTGATCGAGCATCATCCAGTCGGCACTGGAACTCTCGACAATGACCGTGTTTGACGAGATTACAGTATTCGTTACCAATGCGCGTATCTCTTCTTGAGGATTCTCTATTTCTTCTTCCACTACTTTTCTGAACTCTGTAAGCTGAACTCTTCGGTTGTCAAGCATTATGGCCATTGCAGAGTCTGGAGAACCTGAAGCAGAAAATGTGAATTGTGATGAAAATGTGAATTGTGATGATGGATGTGAATGCAATTACGTCTCAAAAGTACCTAATTTTTATAACACTATGGCTACAGTAGTCGACTAGCAAAAAAAATGGAGTTCCATGATTAGGCCTAGCTTATTTGCATTTAATTGAGAATACATCTTATACCTTGCATTGTTTTTTATATTTGTTATATTTCTTATGTACCTATGCTGAATTTCTTATCTTAATTGAAACAATGTTTTTAATTTATGGCGTGTGCCTTGCAATGTTATTGCAATTGCACAAATAAACTGAACTGAACTGGTTTTTATTCAAAACCTAGTTCTGCATTAATAACAAACTTACCTTCCAACAATAAACCACGGACTGCATTTTCCAAGGCTGGAGTTCTATCTCTTGGCTTATGTCGCCCGTTGTACATATTTTCTTTTGGCTGCGTACAACAAAATTGAGACACAGGAACAGCAGAGTACATTGACTTGGTAGTACTTTTTATTTTTCCCCATTGCTGTTGAGTTTCTGTACAACTGAGGTCCTCAAGATCATCAGCAGATTTTCTGGATAAAAAACACAATATTACAATTGGTTCTCAGCTTTTATAAGATTTGCACCACTAATCCAAATCATAATCAAACAACACTAGGTACCCTACTGAGATGTGGGAAATATCATGATGCATTAATGAAATTAAACTACAGTCCAGCCCTGGGCTAGGGGGCTATGAGTTCATTGGTCAATATCAGACAGTACGTGGAGGCCTTCAACTAAAATAGGTCTACTCCAGCTGAGACTTTTCCCACTGACTATTGTTACAACCAAAAAAGTACCCAAAAGTATGTGTGCCGATTACATCCCAAGTTTAAGTGCAGGCTTCCAGGTTACAGTTCTCGCTAGGCCATACTCTAGGTTTAGCTGGGACTTGTACCACTGGTTGCAAATCCCAGTTGCTAGGATTTAAACATCCCATGCAATAGTTCATAAGCCTAGGCCTAATTACAGGCTTAAAACCAACACATTCTTAACTTAAACTTTATACTCTAGGGCCAATTAAATAGGGCTATGCCTAGGCCTAGTCTAGGCTAGTATGCAATCACTTATAGGCCTAGGCCTAGGTATATTTATAATAGCCTAGCCTAGGCATATGCCCTACGACTAGGCCTATTTCACACAAGACCCTAGAAATTGTGTTACGCCTAGCCAAGGTTAGTCTATTTAGAAAGAAATGAGTAGGCCTACCTTACCTGTTTAAAAACAGCATCACTGCAATCACATGCTTACACTTGCCAGACCCAGCTTTACATGTACACATCCCTCGTATCTGACGGCCGGTGGGACTTCCTTCCATCCAGATGTCAATTTCCACTTGGTGTGGTTTCCCATCCAGGTTTGAAGTTTGAATACATAATGCTAATACTTTTAAGTAAGTTTCGTCTCGCTTGACAAACCCACACTCCATCAAGTGTTTAGCTTTAATTATAGCCGAACCTTCCACAAATGGTCGCTTACAACGCATGGGGTCTTGCGTGTTGACATTACCCACATAATCCATTATTTCATATATTTCTATGACTGGCTCGAACATCTTGAGCGCTCTATGTAATTAAAACTTGATAGCAAGAAATACACAACAAAAATAAACCTTATACCATACATAAATCACCGTCAAATCACCAATCACACCGTCAAATACACGCCGATCCCATGCAAGTTCATATTACAATGACATAACTTATCCCGAATAGAGCCGCCATGACAGACGCGACGCTGCTGCTACCTGGTTTGCTCGAAAACCCGATCGCTTGACAATAGCGGCGACCGGACCTCAGGGTCTTTCTCGAAGGGTCGACCCTAATTATCTCTCGCCAAGAAAAGTGACCATCAGTACATGAAATTATCATATATTTCTTTTTTTTTACAAACCCATTATGAGCATGGCCAGTCTTGAATATTCTTGTTACGCTAATCATAAAACTGTTTTACTTTTTTCTCTAGCTGTATTTTAAAGTTAAATAAACAAAGAATACATTATTGTGTCATTTGAAAGTATCGCATAAAGTAAGTGGGTAATGACAAATTTATAAACTAAAATATAAAATTACAAAAACAACAATAACAACAGTAATAATAATAATAATAATAATAATAATAATAATAATAATAATAATAATAATAATAATAATAATAATAATAATAATAATAATAATAATAATAATAATAATAATAATAATAATAATGATAATGATACTAATAATGATAGTAATAGAGATAAAAATAATGATAATGCTGATGATAATGATGATGATAATGATGATGATAATAATAATGATGATAATGATGATGATAATAATAATGATAATGATGATAATGATGATAATAATAATGATAATGATAATGATGATAGTAATAATGATGATAATGATAATGACGATAATAATGATAATGATAATGATAATGATAATAATGATAATGATAATGATAATGATAAGGAGGCGCAAAAGAAAACCAAATACAAAGACTTACAAATTGAAACCCAGAGAATGTGGGGGATGCGGACAAAGGTAATCCCGATCATAATTGGAGCGACAGGTGCCATCAGCAAAACATTTCAAAATTATTTAGAAGATATACCAGGACAACATAACACAAGGGAACTACAGAAGACAGCCATTCTGGGTACTGCTCGCATTTTGAGAAAGGTTCTATAATATTTTGATATCAGTTTTTATATTGAAGTCTTTATGTTATGTTTATATAATTGTTTTATGTAGAATTTATGACATTGCGTGGTCCTGCGATGCGGTGCGGGTGTTTTGGGTTGGCCCGGGTTCGTACCGCGTCGCACCGCAGGGCCACGCGGTGTCATGAATTCAACTATTTATGTGTAATATAATAATCTTTGTGATATGTAAAATCTTTTTAAAATGTAATTATCTTTGTAATGTGTAAAATCTTTGTAATGTCATATTTTGACATTGATGGTGGTGGCATGAAGTAGCTATAGTATTTACGTGTCGTCGCATCCAGTGCCTTGTGTGGCATGGAGGTGGTGACATAAAGTAGCTTTAGTATGAACGTGTCGTCACATTGAGTGCCATGTGTGGTGGCATGGAGGTGGTGCATGAAGAAGCTATAGTATTTACGTGTCGTCGCATCCAGTGCCTTGTGTTTTATGGAGGTGATGGTAAGAAGTAGCTGCAGTATTTACGTGTCGTCGCATCAAGTGCCTTGTGTGGCATGGAGGTAGTGGCATTTAGTAGCTATAGTATTTACGTGACGTCGCATCCAGTGCCTTGTGTGGCATGGAGGTGGTGACATAAAGTAGCTTTAGTATGAACGTGTCGTCACATTGAGTGCCATGTGTGGTGGCATGGAGGTGGTGCATGAAGAAGCTATAGTATTTACGTGTCGTCGCATCCAGTGCCTTGTGTTTTATGGAGGTGATGGTAAGAAGTAGCTGCAGTATTTACGTGTCGTCGCATCAAGTGCCTTGTGTGGCATGGAGGTGGTGGCATGAAGTAGCTATAGTATTTACGTGTCGTCGCATCCAGTGCCATGTGTGGCATGGAGGTGGTGACATGAAGTAGCTATAGTATTTACGTGTCGTCGCATCCAGTGCCATGTGTGGCATGGAGGTGGTGGCATGAAGTAGCTATAGTATTTACGTGACGTCGCATCCAGTGCCTTGTGTGGCATGGAAGTGGTGGCATGAAGTAGCTATAGTATTTACGTGACGTCGCATCCAGTGCCTTGTGTGGCATGGAGGTGGTGACATAAAGTAGCTTTAGTATGAACGTGTCGTCACATTGAGTGCCATGTGTGGTGGCATGGAGGTGGTGGCATGAAGTAGCTATAGTATTTACGTGTCGTTGCATCCAGTGCCTTGTGTGGCATGGAGGTGGTGGCATGAAGTAGCTATAGTATTTACGTGACGTCGCATCCAGTGCCTTGTGTGGCATGGAGGTGGTGACATAAAGTAGCTTTAGTATGAACGTGTCGTCACATTGAGTGCCATGTGTGGTGGCATGGAGGTGGTGCATGAAGAAGCTATAGTATTTACGTGTCGTCGCATCCAGTGCCTTGTGTTTTATGGAGGTGATGGTAAGAAGTAGCTGCAGTATTTACGTGTCGTCGCATCAAGTGCCTTGTGTGGCATGGAGGTGGTGGCATGAAGTAGCTATAGTATTTACGTGTCGTCGCATCCAGTGCCATGTGTGGTGGCATGGAGGTGGTGGCGAGAAGTAGCTTCAGTATGTACGTGTCATCGCATCCAGTGCCTTGTGTGGCATGGAGGTGGTGGCATGAAGTAGCAATAGTATTTACGTGTCGTCGCATCCAGTGCCATGTGTGGCATGGAGGTGATGGCATGAAGTAGCTTTAGTATGTACGTGTCGTCGCATTGAGTGCCATGTGTGGTGGCATGGAGGTGGTGGCATGAAGTAGCTATAGTATTTACGTGTCGTCGCATCCAGTGCCATGTGTGGCATGGAGGTGATGGCATGAAGTAGCTTTAGTATGTACGTGTCGTCGCATTGAGTGCCATGTGTGGCATGGAGGTGGTGGCATGAAGTAGCTATAGTATGTACGTGTCGTCGCATTGAGTGGCATGTGTGGTTGCATGGAGGTGGTGGCATGAAGTAGCTATAGTATTTACGTGTCGTCGCATTGAGTGCCATGTGTGGTGGCATGGAGGTGGTGGCATGAAGTAGCTATAGTATGTTCGTGTCGTCGCATTGAGTGCCATCGTCTTTTGTTTTTGTTTATAACCTCAAAATGCCATCGATCGAAAACGTTTAGGCCTAGTAGGGCTAACGCTGTGAAGGTCTAGACATTCGACCTTTAGGAGGAGGGGATATTTAGGCCTAGACCTGCATTGAATATTAATTTAAAGCTAAAAATACGTGTATAGTTTGGCATAACCTCACCAAAATAATATGTAATACAGTAAATTATAGAAAACAAATGTAAATAAGCTAAACACAACGTTTCACGCATATCGGCCTAGAAAGAGGTGCTGAATCAGTATCGGGATTTCAGTCGATCAAAGAAGCCGGCACAGCGAGTAAACTTCATCGCGTCGATAATTCACCAAGTACTTACCTCAAGCCGCTAGGTCAGGCTGTCGCCAGAAATCGACGGGAGCTTCCCGTATTATTTTAGTAAGGTATTTGACCACTTAATGTGGGGACACAGCCTTCTCGACGGGTCAATTCGCGATAGACTGATTGTTGCGTGGGGTATATTTTGACATGGAAAAAGCGAGAAGTTCGCAGGTTTGCCGCTAGATGCTGTTAAGTGCACGTTTGACATTTGACAAAGGATGTATTATTATTTGTAGAAATGATTAGTGAAGGTACTGTTAATCTAAGTTAACATGTTTTAAATTTGCACTACTTAAAAATGATCATTTTTCTTTACACAACGATGTACTGTTTGTACTGTTCATACGCAGACGCTTTAAATTGCCGCGCAATTTTGCCCCCACATCACGTGGTCTGCGTTGATTCAATGGGTACGTTCCGTAACCTGTACATTTATGCCCAGTCAATTCCGTAACCATTCTCCACGCGCCCGTGCACCATTCCGTAACCTGCTTGGGTAGCGTCTTGGGCACGCCCGCAACGCCCAAGCTTTTTCTCCGGGCATGGCCGGTCATGGCGGCAATTCAAAAGTGAGTGTGCTGTCAGGGGATTGTCACGGCGGTGGATTGTGCCCCCTAACCCTAAAAAAAGCGGGAAATATACGCTTGTTGTCGAAAAATGGCGTATGTGGGTGAGAGTAGGTCTCGGGGATACTTTCAATCTGCGTTACTAGACGAGAATTCAAAGGTGAAGTGCTCCTTGAAGCCAGATGGGCTGTTCAAGGGCACTACTTGTTCCACATAATTTTGTGTACACGAGGCAACCTTACATTGGACGAATCTGTACGAAAAACTGACAATATCATCAAGTCTTCCATTTCTTCCTCAGAACTGTCAGAATCTGACAGAAGCTCTTCTATGACAGCCTTGATTACATTATTCAAAACGCCCCCTTCCGCCATGTTGAATTTCGCTGTCCGCACAAGGCGTACCGAAACATGTCGTGCCCAGACAAGCCCGCTGACGCCCAACCTTGGGCATTATGTAGAGGTTACGGAATGTACCCAATGTTGGTTTCACTCGCGGCCGGTCGCTATAAAGCATCGGCTTGCTCCGTCTACCTATATTACTGGTCTAAGTAGAGGAGGAATTTTAGGTTTTAACCCGGACAAAATTAGGCGAAAACTGATTTTTTCAGGGTCGCTTACAAATTTTATTTTATATAACATACTTCGGGTCCGCCAAAATCCACTTTGTGCGTTAGCCGCCATCTTGGAAAATGTCGGCGATTACAGTATTCTATTAAATCACTTGTTGTGAGTGCTCTATGAACCATAAAATTACGTAAATGGTGTCAAATGAAAAATAATATTATGATCAATAATAATAATGTATGGGATTTTAGTTATTTATCATATTACAATAGAAGGAAGTAATTAAGTGATCCACCGCATAAGTGGATATTTGTATTTTGATGATTTGCTATAAAAGTACTAACGTATCCATAGCTTGTGTTCATACAAAACATAAAGCGTATTCTGTCTTAAACACACGTGCCAAGTTTTATTTCCATTTCTTTAAGAATGTTTGAGATACGAGCTATTGTAAATCTGCATGTGTCGTAGCCGCCATCGCCCCGGACAGAGCAAAACTCATTACCTTAGCCCATCGGTCAGTAACAACACATTAAAAGAAACTTGTTTTTACATGATGATTGATGACTAAAGAATGTAATTGAGCTTCACTTAGACCAAAGTCACGTACTTGCTTTAGTCGCCATTTTGAAAAATGGCGACGGTTACAGTTTTGTATTCAAACATGCTTTGTGAAGGCTACATATAACATAAAATAACAGTACGAATCTTAATTGGAAGATATTGTTGTGGCCTAGCCAAACATACATGTCTACAGTTGGCGGTGTATGGTTGCTAAAAGATGTTTTTTAGTGGTTGTTGTGAAGAAGAAGATTGGAACGTGTGTGTTTTGAATGAAAGAAATAAAATTATATTTAAAAGAAAAGCGAGTTGTGCATTTAATTAACAGAGAGCTAATTAAATAAGACCACCTCGACAACTGGCGACCGTGACAGGACAGAGTGAGTACAGAAAGTTGGTTATTGATATTTTATAGTAAGTGAAATTTGACATCAAATTTCAAAGTTATTCTTGCTATGGCTGACCAGCAAGATATTTTGAAAGAAATCATAAATTCCCTACAAGAGATTAAGTTAACTATTAACCAGAGCAATGCTAGAATAGTGAAGCTAGAAGAGTTGAGTCTCCCTATGGACAAGGATCTAGATCTGGCAGCAGAGACGAAAGGACATGAATCCATGCGACAAGAAGATATGGATCCTAGCTTAATGGCTAGGGATACTAAAAACTGTTCAACACCAATATAGGCCTATCCAGAATGGCCATCAGCTTTCACACCCCAAGCGGCATCTACACCATGGGACCAAGCCTGGTATGACGAAAAAGTCGCACAACGTTATACGTCACTAGATAGACATACCTGGGAATTAATGTTGCCCGAGTGTAGGGGGGCTGACTATGAGGACCCTGTAAAATTTCTAAGGGTAATCGAAAATCTCCTCCATCGTTTCCATGTTCCACCTAAGTGTTGCACAGCTATAGCTGGAGGCAAGTTAACCAATGATGCAAAATCTTGGTTTAGGACTATAAATGAGGAAAATGTCTCTTGGGTCGATTTTTCTTCCGTTTTCTCAGTAAATGTAACAACTTTTCCCTTTTGTCTAGGCCCTACACTGAGAGCGAAACTTTTACGGTGATACGCAAAAGAAGGGACAGCCTTTCGAACAATTCGTACGTAGGAAGGCGAGACTGTTTGATAGACTGGAAACCGAAATGGTTATCAGAGTCTGTTGTTGCACTTATTTTGGAGTTGCTGGACCGAAAACTGAGGCCATTCTTCCGTGTTCAGCAACCCCATACAGTCGAGGAGTTGATAATTAAAGGTAATCAGATAGAGAGAGACCTGGCTTATGATAGTTCGTTTGATAATCAAAAAGACCTAAAAACTAGAACTGGAGGAGGTACTAAGGGTGCGAAGAACATCCGTACAAAACAAGCAGAAAAACGTGCTGTGGCCAGGAGTAATGCTCGAAGTAACGCATTTGCAAGGGGTAGAAACATGGAAACGTGTATTGTTGAGACTGAAGAGTTGCAACCATCACCTCAGACTATGAAACACGTTTATAATGCAGAAAAAACATACAATGAGCTGGATGCAAGACGCCTTCGTCTTGAGAACTGGGAACAAGACTCTTACGTGAAGGAGAATGTAGCAGACGTTCTAAAGACTCGGCAGAAAGCAATTGAGAACACAAGAAAGTATCAGGCTATTTACATCACACGAGTCAATCAGAATCGGAAGGAACATACATTTGCGATGGGCGATATTGTAAGGAGACGAAATCATCAGCACTCCGATGCAATTAACCATTTTCATGCAGGTTTCGCCACCAAGTTCATTGGCCCGTATCAAATCATACAATTCCCCAACCCATCCATTGCATTGTTGGAAACTATCCCACCCACTGGCACACACATTAAAGTGTACGTTAGTGAGCTTATCCATGCTCCACAACGTAACCGCGACAACAGTAAGAGTCATCAGCAAGACAGAGAAGAAGAGGAAGACAATGGCGATCACAATCGTCGTTCTTCCATAAGTTCCAGTCTGTTTGGTGAAGATGGAGATGACCGCAGTCTCATTGCATCTTTTCCCGACAGCAAAGGCGATGTTGAACGGAACGGTAAAGGCGATCGCCATCGTCGTCCTTCTGCACAATTCAGCATTTTCGATGAAAATGGAGATGACCACAGTCACATTGCATCTTTTTCTGACAGCGGAGGTCGCAGTGGTGATGGTGAAAAAGACAACATGGACGATTACAATCGTTCAGAGGAATGGCAGAGCAGCCACGGCGATGCAGAGGAGGTCGAAGGAAGCGACCCAGGACGGAGACGCCGTCCACAGAGGAAGGTTGTCTCCACATCCGAGTACCTTGCCCGGAGATTTTTGGAATGTGACTAATGTGATAATAATAATAATAATAATAATAATAATAATAATTTTTTTTTTTTTTTTTTTTTTTTTTATTGAGAGTTATATTGACACAAAAGTATACATAGGACATGTATTGTTATCCCACTAAGCCCTTAGGCTTGACTGTGGGGTTCTCCCCAAAAGAAACAAAAATACACAAAAACCACAAATAATTCCATATTAACATAATTAATTTAAAAATGAAAATAAAAAAAAAATTATTAAAATAATTGTGAAGAAAATGAAGATTTACAAACATTAACATACACATTATAAGCTACCAAAGCAAAGAGAACACAACCGAGACTAAACTTAACTGTGTCAATAATTATTTTTATTTATATAGAAGTCTTTAACTTCTCTTTTAAGTTGACTAAGTGAGGGAAGCGCAGTTATATACAGAGGCAAATCATTGAAAATACTAGGAATTATTACTTTGAGAGTCCTGGCGCCATGCTTATTGTTATAAGTCGGCACATAATAAAAAGCTGTATTTTGAGAACGCGTTGCGATGGAACGATGGATGGGTGTTTTAAAGTTAGATTTAAAATTGAATTGTATTGCAATCCTGTACATGTATAATTGATTAACCGGTAACACATCTCCTTTTAAATAAATATTATCTCCGGTCTCATTTTCAACTGAGTTAGTGAACAAACGAATCAGTCGATTCTGTAAGCTTATTAATTTATTCAAATTAGATTGCGACGCGTTACCCCATGCTAAAATACCATACATTAATACGGATTCTGCCAGAGATTGATAAATTGTTTTAAGAACGTTAGCCGGAAACATGCTTTTGATTGAATACATTTGGCTAAGGCATGACCGTAATTTACTGCACATTTTGGCTATATGTGGTGACCAACTAAGTCGGTTGTCAATTATTATTCCTAGGTACATATGGCTATCCACACATTGAACGACCGATTTACAACTACATGCTTCACCATGCAAACAATCATAAGAGTGAGAGATGACCTTAACAATAGAGTGACGATCTTGGTTTAAGGGGTTACATATATGAACAATTTTTGTTTTATCTACGTTAATAACCAGCTTATTATCGTGAGCCCACAATAATAATCTGTTGAAGTCTATTTGTAAATATTGTATGGCAATTGATAAGTTTTTGTGTACAGCTATTATTGCTGTGTCATCTGCATATAAATAGATATTGCATTTACGCATGTAATTGATAATATTGTTCACATAAATCAGGTAGAGAATTGGTCCTAAAATTGAACCCTGAGGTACCCCGGTATTGACAGGTAATTTTTTACTGGTTGTTTTACGAACTTTGACCGATACTTCTCTATCACTTTCATTTCATTTCATTTCATTTATTATTCATTCATACATTGTGTACATACAACTGATTTCGTCACATATTATATTACATTCATGTTAAATAATCGTCAATGTCTATTAAAATCACATGTAAATTAAATTAAATTAAAACATGAGATTAAACGTTACTAACAGAAATGTGTCAGTCCAAAAAATCAGCCACCTTATATAAGACTCGATTGATCAAATAGTCCTTAAAAGTAATCTTAAAACGATCAAATGAGTCAATTTTTTTAATATCAGATGGAACCCTGTTATAAAATCGTTCACAGGTAATATTTGGACTTCGTTTTAAAACATCTAAATTGTATCTTTTTGTATGTACATCTTTCTGCCTTCGAGTATTGTATGTATGAACCTCGTCATTGAAAGTAAAATTTTTTGGGTGCTTCCTTACCCATAAAACACAGTTCAAGATATACAAGCTAGGTACAGTTAAAAGTCTCAATCTTTTAAAAATAGGTTTACAAGAAGTTTTTTGGCATACCCCTACCATTGCCCTCACCACTCTTTTTTGAGCTTTAAAGACTCGATCGACAATCGGGCACTCGCCCCAAACTATTGCTCCATATCTAAGGACTGAATAAACATAGCCATAATAAACAGTTAAAAGGGATTCTAAGTCACACAGTGGGCGAATCTGCCTAAAAGCATAGCTAAAAGAATTAATTCTAGCGCACATATAATCCAGGTGGTTACTCCACTTAAGTTTGTGATCAACAAATATTCCTAAAAATTTGATAAAAGTACATACTTTAATACTGCATCCATTTTCGACATCAGTCAAATATTTATCAGGTACACCTTTTGTAGAGAATAGTATCACATAAGTTTTATCCTTGTTCATAATACGTTTATTGGAAGCAAAGTATTCTTCCAACTTTCTAAGTAAAATATTTAAAATCGCAATCAGTTCTTCCAAAGTCTTTGCTCGTATAATAATGGTAGTGTCATCAGCATACATGATGATTTTAAATATCCTAGAAATGTAGTTACAAATGTCATTAACGTAAAGTGAGTAAAACAACGGTCCTAACACAGAACCCTGAGGTACTCCTGTGGTAACTGGCACAGTCTTAGACTTTGCACTTGTTAACATTTGAGAAGTTTGATACTTATTACTAACAAACTGTGTACGATCGCTTAAGTATGACTTAATCCAGTTGAAACATTTCCCTCTGAGACCACACATACTTAACTTAGAGAGTAATATTGAATGGTCTATACAATCAAAGGCTTTGCTTAAGTCTACAAATAACCCGGCAGTTAAACCACCATCATCTAAAGAGACTGAAATCTCATTAATAAATTCAATTATGGCAGACTCTGTCGACCTTTTTGTCCTGAACCCATGTTGCATATTCGATATAATGTTGTATCTATCACAGAACCCAACAATTCTTCTATGCATGGCTATTTCAAACACCTTAGCAAAAACAGAGAGCAAAGATATTGGTCTATAATTCTTCATTACCTGTTTATGAACACTCTTAAAGATAGGAATCACTTGAGCTACTTTTAACAAATCGGGAAAAACTCCAGTTTGAAAAGACATATTAATTATATAGCACAGAGGAGCAGCAAGGAATATTCTAGTCGCCCTCACAAGTGAACAAGGTACTTCGTCAGGTCCTGCCGAATTCTTATTCGCCAGGCCTTGGAGTATTTCCAGCACCTCACTTTCCGTTACATCATTAAGATATATGGTGTTACTACAACGTGGAGTTTGGGTGAGATTGCTCTGTATAATGGATGTAGTAGCTAGCAACGATTGGGCAACATTTGCAAAATAGTCATTAAGTGCTTGGGCAACACCAACAGGATCACTGATAACCCTTCCGTCTTCACTATTTAAAGAAATATTATTAGTGACATTACATTGACGATTTCCAGTCTCACTTTTAACAATATTCCACATACATTTAGATTTGTTTTTTGAGCTTTTAATTTTGGACGCATAGTAATGTTTCTTAGCTTCTTGGGCTTTTACACGGTAAACCTTTTTAAAATTTCTGTACCTAGTTTTTGAATCTTGGGTTTTAGCATGTTTCATAACATTATAAAGTTCTCTTAGATTTTTTTTCATATAACACAGATCCTCATTAAACCATGAATTTGTCACAGACGAGTTTTTCAGAAACCTTTTTTTTATGGGAAAGCATAAATTAAAATACAGTAAAAATATATTCATAAATATTTTAAACAGTTCGTTAGTATTTTCACCAGTAGCAGAATATACACCAACCCAGGTCTCAACCGCAAGCATGTCACTAAATTTGCGAACATTTCTCTCGTTAAAGTCTCTTTGATACGTAAATATTGACTCGTCTCCCGGGTGGGTCATTGACCAAGCCATGTTTACCTCCTGAGCTAAGTGGTCTGACAACAAGGGCTGTATGACATTAACAACAACATCACTGCTGTCCACATTCGTAATAATGTTGTCAATTGCAGTACCGCGACCTGTATTCACGTTGAATCGTGTCACCTCATTTATCATGACCTTCAGTGTAAAGCTGTCGAAAAGATCGCACAACTCGCTCCTCTTATCACTGGTAGTTAGAAAATCCACATTGAAGTCACCACACAACACGATGGGAGTATTACAGTCGCTCAACTCTAGCAACATCGAACCCAACTTAGCGATGAAATGATTAAAATGTTCACTCGAGTCTTGTTGGGTCGGGGACCTGTAGATAACAGCAACAACAACATGCGTAGAACGCGAAGGGTCGCAAAGTCGAATTGCAGTGCATTCAAGAATCTTTTCCACACTCAATTTCCTAACATTCGCTATCTCCACAGCGTACTGGACGTGGCAACTCTTTACATAAATGCACACACCCCCATTTCTATACTGGGTTCGGCACATAGCACCAGCAAGTTTGTAGCCAGCTATATTAAAACTAGCTAACTCGTCATTCACTAACCAATGTTCAGTAAAACATAAAATGTCGTAGTTGTTCCTACTAAGAAACAGTTCCAGTTCAACTCTTTTGTTCCTAATACACTGAATATTAAGGTGCAGAATTTTCAAGGAATTCACACCCCGTGCTTTGTTTACGTCACAGATTTCTCCCTGGGGTTCACCCGAAAAAACCAGCGGCTGACCGCGGCACCATGTGGCCAGAAGTCGGCATTAAGAAGCTTATCCTGTATTTCAAGAGGCACGCCCACCTTAAAAGAGCTGTAGTTTCCTTTAGCTTTTTGCTGTTCGCACACGTATTTTTGCGCTGGCTCCTGAGCTTCCAAATAACTAAGTACTTGCTGCGGGGTGACATCTGCGTGTAGTCTCCACAGATGCAGCCATGACATCCTCTCCGCCACTGGTAGCGTTCTCACGCTGTTCGCCCCCACAATAACTTTGGTTCGTCGATGTTTATTTTTAACCCTTTGAAAGCGCTCCTCATCACCCGCTTCAGCGTGAACTCGCTTGTCTTCTCCACCCTGCATTTTGGTTTTGGGTTTAGAGGCTACAGATGCAAACGTCTCAGTTGTAGGTCGGACCTCACATCCGCCGCTGGAGGGAACTTTGCTGCCACCTTGTACTGCTTGTACCAATGAGTCACCGAGCAGCACAACCACTTGACTGGCTTCTAACGTGTCCACTCCTTTCGCCTCCACCGATTGTACGTCTAAAACGTCGTCCTTTCGTACATTTTTGTTTAGAGTATGCTTACATGATTCATCGTACAAATCGTCAGTATTGGACACTGTCTCCACTTGGCGAAAGGCCGGCTTGACCGAGGTCGATACCGACGTCTGAAACGCCGTTGCAGACTTAGTTATCGAAGCAATTTCTACCTCAAGTCTTGATACTGTTTTCTTTAGCAGTTCATTCGTCACACCCATTTCATCTAATAATCGTTTGAGGAGAACGTTCTCTCGCTTTAACATGGCATTCTCCACATCTACCGGAATAACCACGTTATAAGCATCGATATCAAAACAGGTATTGTCGGCAGGCGATGCCTTGCAACGCGAACAAACCCACTTGCTAGGTCCAATGTCGGAACTCACTTTGTCAGTTAAAACATTTAGCGGTTCACTACCTAACCCAGCACACTTTGCATGCATTCGGTGGTCGCACAAGGCACATTTCAACCCGTTTGCCACTTTTTTAGAGCACTTGAGACACTTGAAAACTGTATTTAACGCAGAGCTCGCATCACTCTTGTCCGAGGCATCCGCCATGTTGAATCACTATCTATAGATATATAGATATATATAGCAGTGGTGTAGTGCCAAATTTACCAGTACGTATACGCTTCAGTGGGAAGCTGAAGGGACACATCTTTCCAGACAAATGAACATGGGGGGGTTTGGGGGGCAGAGCCCCCGAACAATGGCGCCGCAGGCGATTTAAAAAAAACAAGCTTTTTAGAGTGTGTTTTGAGAGTTTTGGATACCAATACCGGACTGAATGCAATCCCGAAATACTGCAGTTTTGTAGTGCAAAACCAGAAAATCACCCAAAATAATTGGAATCCTGACGAGAATTGTTCAGGAATACGTTTTGGGGCTTGGGAAGTGGTTTGGCGACACACACGCCGCCCGTGGCCCGTATAGGTATATCTGTTGATACTTCGCTGTTGATAATTGACACCGCAATATTTTTTACCAAGCGAGATAATTGTATCCCACTTGGTGTATTGGCGGGACGCGGGACTTAAAACTGAATATCGGGACTCCCAGATCCAGGGGTGGTCTTAAGAGGATTTGAGGGCTTGTGCCAATTAAATGCCAGTGCCAGAGAGCACAATTTTAGAAAAGCTGACAATCGTGAATAATGTGTCCGTCATTCGAGGCATGTTACGACCGTATCATTGCGTATCACTCGTATCATAACCAAAACCGGTGTGTATACGAAAGTTTTTTAGCCGGAGCAGTGTGTATACGGCGTATACGCCCGTATACGCACCACTACACCACTGATATATAGATATATATATATACTATGGTGGTTTTAAACTTAAATAGCTCTTAAACCATTTAAGCATATTGCCTCTTATTCCTATTTGTTCCAGATTATCTAATAGTATGTTATGGTTGAAAGTATCGAAAGCTTTGCTAAAATCAATAAACATAGCTACAATATGCATATTATCGTCTAGTTTTGAATTAACGAAATCCGTAAATTGTAACAATAAATCTGACGTGCTTCTCCCTTTCTGGAAGCCATATTGTTGATTAGTTATAATGTTGAAATTAGCCAAATATTTTGATAGCGCATTTTCCACACAACGTTCTAATATTTTTTCAATTACTGGCAGTAACGCGATAGGTCTGTAGTTACTATAATCAAGATGATCTCCTTTTTTGTAGATAGGTCTAATTATAGAAATTTTCAACTCTTTAGGCACCACACCTTCTTCAATTGATAAGTTTATAAAGTTAGCAATATAGGGGCTTATCTCATCGCACACATTTTGTAAATCTTTCATCGAATACCGTCAATACCCGGCTGTTTACGTTCCATACTATTGATAATTGCTGCGACTTCCCTTGCTGACACTTCCGGCATATAGAACGATTGATTTTGACCCCTCTCTATATATGGAGTGCAGACCTTTTTGTCACAAGTATGCTGTAATTTAGTCACACCCTCAACAAAAGAGTTCACAAAGCAATCTACAATTTCCGCGTGCGAATTTTTTTGCCCTAAGTATCTGTCAATAATGTCATCGACAGAATCTTTCGGCTTTCTTCCCATTGCATTATTAATAGTTTGCCACGTTTTTTTAATGTCATTTTTATAATGTTCAAATTTATTCTGAAAATAATGTTTTTTTGTTCTTCTTATAAGGCTGTTAACTCTATTCCTTATCTGTTTATACTGTTGGAAATAAAAATCCTTTAAAGGATTTAAAAGATTAGCGCTTTTCCATTTTTGAAAACATTTGTCCCTACATTTAGTCAACTCACGTATCTCGTCTGTTACCCATTCTTGATTTACTCGTTTATTTTTCCTCGCTTTGGTATGGACGTTGACAGTACATGATTCATAAGCTTTGGCAAATATCTCTTCTATGGCAATAATAATAATAATAATAATAATAATAATAATAATAATAATAATAATAATAATAATAATAATAATAATAATAATAATAATAATAATAATAATAATAATAATAATAATAATAATAATAATAATAATGACGGCATACTCGTGTTACAAAAGGATTTATGATCGCTATTCATGATAAAGTAATCAAGACTAACAATTACAAAAAATGCATTCTGAAAGACGTCACAGTGGAAGATAAATGTAGAAAATGTAATATGAACGGCGAAACAATTGAACATATCGTATCTGGGTGCAAAATGCTTTGTCAAACAGATTATCTTTTCAGGCATAACCAAGTTGCAAACAATATACATCAAAAGTTAGCCATGAAGTATATTCTTATAAACACAACAACTGCGTATTACAAATACAAGCCTGAACAGGTATTAGATAGTAAAGACTACAAATTATATTACGACCGGGCAGTTATAACAGACCAAACCATACATCACAATAGACCGGATATTATATTTATTGACAAGAAGAAACAAGAAACGATTTTAATTGATGTTGCCGTCCCTTTATATCACAATGTAGAGACAACTTGGCGGGAAAAGATAAACAGATAAAAGGAATTATCTATTGAAATAAAAAGGTTGTGGAAGCAGAATAATGTAACTGTTATACCGTTAATTATATCAGCAAATGACATTGTTCCTCGTTAACTGCATGACAGTATTAAACTAATTGGTCTCCAACCAAACATATACATCGAGATGCAAACAGCAATTTGAACACATGTAGGATAGTGCGAAAATTTTTGAACTAAGAAGAATGAAGACCAAGAAGTTCTCCATCCCGATGGTGGTTTTCGTGGTTTCCCACCGTACGAAGAGCGAATGCTGGGATGAGTACAAATCGGCCACGACCGTACATAGCATCCACAGTTCGGTTTGGAAAAATAATATGGACAATGATATTGTAACAGTACGGCTGTCTCACCGCCCATTTTGACTACGTATAAGTAAAGGGTATGCAAATAAATGTAATTAATTCCAGTAAACTGATAATGAGTAATCAATGTGTATGTTAAACTATCAGAAACTATTAATCAAGCCTTCAGCTAGCTTATAAAAACAACCTCAATAACAATTTAAGACTAGATCAAGTCTAAACCTAAACAATAAGTATTTTAACTAATTAAAAGTAATTAACGAAGTTCTTTGGCAATCAAAAGTTAACCAATCGCCAAAGGACATGACCACTTAAGTTACCAGCATTGGGTGAACCGAATCTGATCATTAATAAGGGAGTAATTTGAATTTCAGTATACAATTTAGGCATCGCTTTTAACACAGGCACAAAATATCATTGGGATTAATATTCGCTTCACTAGACACGAGACTTTATGGCGCGCCTGGCCTACGTGGTGCATCTTGCAACCGCGCTACGCAGTTAGGTTTGTTCTGGAAGCTAGGTAGGGTTAGAAAAATGTTCAGAGATTAATAAATAAATGGAGAGGGGGAACCGAAACCAAGGCTGTCGAGCGTATGGTTGGAACGCATCAAATCATGAACCAGGTATACCGCTTCAAGGAGAAGTGGGGGTGTTAAGAAAGCCTTGAGAATACAAAACTAAGTAACGCGTAGGTTTTTGGTCAGTGGTTTGCGGGAGAGTCGAGTAGAATAGTCGGTCGTGAGTCGAGTGAGTGTGGAGGTTTGCGGGAGAGTGAGAGTGGAGTGAGTGGAGAGTAGAGTCGTGGAGAGTCGAACGTGTGGAGGAGAGTGTCGAGAGTCAAGTGTGTGAATTAATGTCAGCGTCAGCAAAATCGTCAAATGTTTAAGATGTTGTTTTAAGTCAAGTGTATGGAATGTCAGCGTCAGCAAAATCGTCAAATGTTTAAGTTGTTGTTATAAGTCAAGTGTGTGAAATGTCAGCGTCAGCAAAATCGTCAAATGTTTAAGTTGTTGTTATAAGTCAAGTGTGTGAAGTGTCAGCGTCAGCACGATCGTCAAATATTTAAGTTGTGGCTTTAATTCGTGTGTGAACTGTCAGCGTCAACGTAATCATAACACCTCAATGTGTTAAAAACCAACATCACTAATCAACCAGTAACATTCAATTAACAATCATCTTTCCGTAATTACCATCAACTAGAACTTCAAGCCGTGAAGAAACCAATTTAAGGAATACGACGACATCTGTCACGTTACAAAGACATCCTACCACCACTATCAACTCGATCTACAATCCGTGAATAACCCGGAACCTCAGGAATATTACGAACATGTAACGTTATTAAGATATAAAACTAATATTAACATTTTGGCAACTTGGTTGAAGGATTAGTTGATAAGGGGATTGAGCATTATAAATCACTTTTGGACCCAAGTAGGTAGGCCTAGTTGTTGTTGTTGCTGTGTTTCATAATAATATGCTAATACAGTCCATGGAAACAACTTAATTGATTAATTTATAATATCCTGTGGATCCTATCAAATATATGTTAATTTTAATTTACCGTAATTGTGTGAACCGACTGAGCTAGGCGAACATAATCTATTTTAAGTCATCACCACCTTACCGGGCATCTTCAGGTGAGTGTGAGATTGACAATTTGGCGCGACCAACTTTAGGGGCTCGAATATTAACTGCAACCCGAGATAACTTTCATAAACTAAAATTTTGTATTGGTAAATTCGTAATTGTATTGAGTTGTGTTGATTTTCAATGTGTCATTAATTTAATCGAATAGTTCAGGTAGAGATGTCTCCAACAACTAGTGATAACGAAGTTAAGAGCGTTCGGCAGTAGGAGTTTTACAGATGTATTGGCCGTCAACTAATTACTCCTAAACTAATAGTATGATTATTATAAAAATTTACCTACTTGTAGAGGGATGTCATATCTATGCATGGTATTAAGTACATTTGCCATCAACCTATTCAAAAATAATGTACCCATTTTTTAACAGATTCTCTTAAATATTTCGCCGAACATTTTCGACGAAAGTAATTTATTTCCATAAATCAAACATGAACATATTATTTTTGACTAAGCTTGTCACAAATGTACTTAATACCATGCGTAGATATGACATCCCTCTGCAAGTAGGTAAATTTTCATAATAATCCTACTATTTGTTTAAGAGAAATTAGTTGACTAAAAACGTCAAAACTGCTTCCGAACGCTCTTAAGATGAGTGAGGAAGTAATATATAGCGAGGAGATTGAGGAGAGGAGAGTATCTGCAAGTAGTTCGATGGTTGTAGATAACGCTGAGGAAAGAAGTAAACAAGTAAAAGAGGAAAACACTAACGTTATGAGTATGTTACAGACATTGATGGAAAATATTATGGCTAAACAATATCAGGATATCAAGGCTCATATGGATAAACAATATCAGGATATTAAGTCTTATATGGATAAACCATCTCAAGATATGGCTTGACAATTTCAGGATATGGGAGACAAAAGTAATCAACACTTACAAGAAATTCAGGCTGTTAAAGAGTTAATGGAAAAACCGGGACAAGAAGTCAACAAAAAGATAGACATCTTAGAAAAACAGATTGATATTATAGAAGAAAACATGGACAAACAGGGTAACATTGTGACAAGTCAAATTGAGGGATTAGCAAAGGTAGTAACCGACTTAAGAACCGTTCAGCAAGGACGGACTGGGGTGGATAAGAACATGAAAGTATTGCCGGGAGAAGAAGGGGTAAAAACTTGCATCAGTGAAATTGAAAGCTGCCTAGACACTCACGACGATAAGATTCAAACCGAGAGATCGCTAGGGTTGGATTGCGCAATCACTGACGATAAGATAGTCAGCCAGCAGGTAGACGTAACAATCCTTGACAATAACGTAGTGGTTTTACAGGGAAGTAAAGAATGTGAAGAAAGTAAGAAAACCGAAATAACGGAAAATAAAACAGTGTATGCGTTAAGTTAGAAGGACTGAGGAATGGTGAGCGATGCAACATGACGTGGCGTAAAACAGAAAAGAGATTGAAGAAAGTGAAAGAAAATAAACGGAAAATGAGAGCGATTAAAACTAAACTGATTGGGAATGTGACGAAGTATTGGGATGAGAAAGAATGTGTGATTGTGCGAAGAGACTGGAATAAGTTTAGGGGTGGGACATGTTCGCGTAATTGGTGTCCGAGCAATTCTTTGAAAACGGTCCAAACAGATAAGAATCGGTCAGTTTTCCCCGTGGGTTGCTTCACCGGTGACATAAAAAACACTTGTTTACGAAAGAGAGATGAGAGATGCGCGACTGTAAAAGAAGCAGTTAGAAGGATAGAGACGCGAGAGGTGACGTTATTTTAATACTATAGTAAGGTTACGGTAAAATAAGTTGGTTGGAGGAGATTTTGTGTTTCGAATGATAAAATTTTGAAGTGTGGTATTGTGAAGATCGTTTGAAAAATAGGAGATATGTGAGTTTTATAAGGATCGGCAAGAATAATAAGAAGTTACAAAGGAGGAACGACATAAAGTCTTGCCGCTGGAACGATTCCCACTCGAAAGATAACATTCATGCGTAAACGGCTAATTGTCCCCTTTGTTGGTCAACATGTTGGTATTTCCAGACGTTTCCCCTCTTTCAATCGACTCGAGTTGAAAACAGTACAGGGGGTTTCCGAAGGCTACCAACCACCCTGCAAACTGCCTCAGTGTTGTTTTTCTTTTGAGACGGAGTGGACGTGTTGCAATAGTGGTAGAACCACAGATAACCGTGTCACATCAACAACAACACCCTGTAGCAAGCACTTGCCTCTTCTGACGAGAATTCCATTCATATTTGGCATTTACATTGGCTCCAGCCTCCTGATTGGCGAAATGTTTGAAACTCGTGTTCCGATTGGTGAATGGGGTTTAAACACTCCACGTGGAGTTGTTCCTTCCATCCAAATTATTGTGTCGCATTATTTCTGGTCTTTAGTCATAATGACATCTACTTATCTCGGCCAGTGATCTTATACCCCGGTAATATAGAAGCTGAAATAGGCTTGACCCGGAATTAATTGGTACAGAATTTTTTTGTATCAGAAGTTGTTTGCTATGTATACCTACATGTTCCGAAGAAAGTTTACCGCCGTCCGACCCCCCTAATTAACGTTATTAATTAAATTGCTAAAATTAATTAATGCTTATATAATCGTTATTTTCAAAGATTTTTCTAAAATTGTATATTAAGTACATTAAGTAAGGCCTTTTGTAATAAGAACAACATTCAAAACCTGTTTATAGATATTTCGGCAAGCATTAATTAATTAATATCAATATAATAACATTTTTAATAAAATGGTTCCCGTGTATAATTGGTATAATGGAATATATAGTTGATAGTTGTAAATACATGAGAAAACACATATGAAACTACTGTAGAAAGTTTACCGAAATAAAAGTAATATTCGTTTGATAAATCAGCATAATTAATGAATACATTAATTACCGATTGTTTAAAAGGAATACATATTTGAATGTATGCATTATGGGTATCAAAAGAAACCTGCCGATCCGTGGGTTTTAATATCGGTATCTCAAGGTGAATTAAAAACAAAAAAACTACATTTTTCTTTTGGGGGGTGGTGGAGGGGGCGGGGGGTTTATAAAACAGGCACTTTATGAACCCATTTTAGATGTGATCTAACCTATGATGAAAGTGTGCCGCAGCGCCGTACTGGTACTTATTTGAATACCATTTCTTACTTACTGTTTATGTATATACATCACATTCTAGCAATAACTAACTTGTTTTGTATGTATTAAAATACCCGATATAAATAACATTTCAAAATATAGTCAAATAGACCCGATGTGAAATAAACTCAAATTTAGCTAAACGAACAAGTATCACTGACACACTTCAACAACAGAACAGTAATTTGCGTAAAAACAGTAATATAATAAGTCGAAAAAACAAGATTTCTACGTCCATGGAAAACATATGTTTAGTAAGACTTATTTTTAATAAAAGTCTTTAAAATGTTTGCTGAACACTAAAAATTTAACCTTATTGTCTCTTTAAACCTCTTGTAATTGGGTGAAAGGTGGAGGGGAAAAGATCACCCTGTAATCTGTCCCCCGGTAAACTGACCCAGCGATAAACTGCGCCAATGTAAACTGCGCCAATTGTCCAGCTGCCTGACATCCCGAGAAGTCCAAGGTTAGGGGGTCTGGTTGAAATTGGTACAGTTTATACATTGGCGCAGTTTACCACTGGGTCACTTTACTGGGGGACAGATTACACTGACCCCATTGAGCTATAGCTCTTCTTTCTTACCACTTGCATCACTAAATCTGGCACAAATTGATGTGACGTCATAAATATGAGGTCCGGTTTCTCCGATACAAAACTTATGGCCCGTATTTAACAAAATTTGTAATGTCATTACTGCGGAATCTCTCAATGAACAGTATAACACAAAGATTTCACCCGTAATACCAAACAAACTTTAACGTTTAGATAAACATATAATAAGACTTACATTTTTATGCAATTCATACAACAAAGTAAATAAGTTGTTGATATTGATTACTTGGGTATCGAATTCAGTGAGCGCAATTATTTTTGAGCCGTTCATTTGTGGAAATACAATAAAGTCGATCCTTTGCTGATTTTCCAACGACTCTCGCGCGTCTTTCGAGAGTCATCAGAGGCAACACTACCTTCAGATTATTATACTATTTGAGTGTTCCAAGGCAAGATCAAAATTGTTCTCTTGTGTATACTGTTTGGAATATAAAGCCCCAACCGCAATTGTCGGTATCGGGATCGCAATCGCAATTAAGAAATCATAGAAGAGTGAACCTACATGGTTCTTATTACGCTGTTCACAATAAAATCTTTATGTCGTAATGATTTAGCATAAGAAAATGTACGGTAACGATCCACCCCGACCCCGATTATGATCACGAATATGAATATGAATACGAGAATATGGAATATGCAAAAATAAATAACAATTGCTTTGTATTTTATGGAGGGCATTGACTGCATCGTTTATACATTGGTCTACTTTAGAGACAAATCTTATGAAGAGCTGCTATGCAATATGCATGCTTAGTACATCAAAAGCAAATACTAAAATACCACTGTTGTAGTTGATGGTGATTATAATGGGCTATCAACAACAGCAAAATAAAAAAATAAAAACATTTTAAACGGAGTGGCATGGTTATAAACGCCCTACAATCCAGTTGAACCAAACATGACTGTTGCTTGAGCAGCAAAAATAATTTTCTCACCAACCCAATCAAATGGCCATATTATTGGTGTGTATTTATTTATTTATTTATTCAGGATTTAAATACAGCTATACAGCCATTTTACATTAAACCTTCAAACGTAACATTATAACATTATACATTTTTTTTTTTTTTTTTTTTTTTTTTATAAAAACACACAACCAATACATGCATACAGGTGAGAATCGCATCGGCCGGCGCATCCTCTGCTTTTAACTACTAGTTTACATAAAGGCGAGTTGAGGTAAGGAATGATTTTAAGTTGTTAGCAAATATGTCATACGTACGAAGAAGATTGGGGAAAAGAATTAAATGTAGTAGGTAGGCGGTAGAAAAGCGATCTTTTGGTAATAGATAGGCGGGGGGTTGAAGTGTGGAATAGGTTGGTGAGACGAGTTGTACGAGAAGGTATTCGGAGCGGAAACAGCGACACAAGAATGTCCGACCTGACATGACCGTTAACAATGCGATGCAGGAAAGCCATTAGAGGAGGAATTTTAGGTTTTAACCTGGACAAAATTAGGAGAAAGCTGATTTTTTCAGGGTCGCTTACAAATTTTATTTTATATACCATACTTTGGGTCCGCCAAAATCCTCCTTGTGCGATAGCCGCCATCTTGGAAAATGTCGGCGATTACAGTATTCCATTAAATCACTTGTTGTGAGTGCTCTATGTAACATAAAATTACGTGAGTGGTGTCAAATGAAAGATGATATTATGATAAATAATAATAATGTATGGAAGTTTAGTTATTTATCATATTACAATAGAAGGAAGTAATTAAGTGATCCACCGCATAAGTGGATATTTGTATTTTGATGATTTGCGATAAAAGTAATAACGTATCCATAACTTGTGTTCATACAAAACATAAAGCTTATTCTGTCTAGAACACACGTGCTAAGTCTTATTTACATAACTTTAAAAATGTTTGAGATACGAGCTATTGTATATCTGCATGTGTCGTGGCCGCCATCGCCCCGGACAGAGCAAAACTCATTACCATTAGCCCATTGGTCAGTAACATCACATTAAAAGAAACTTGTTTTTACATGATGACTAAAGAATGTAATTGAGCTTCACTTAGACCAAAGTCACATATGTGCTTTAGTCGCCATTTTGAAAAATGGCGACGGTTACAGTTTTGTCTTCAAACATGCTTTGTGAAGGCTAGGCCTACATATAACATAAAATAACATGAAGAATCTTAATTGAAAGTATGATTGGGAACTTCTATAAACAGGGGAAAAATTTAAAGTGATTAGATGAGCGTAGCGAATGTATCAATCAATTCAAATGGTTCATTCTCTCCATGCGCGAATTGTGTTCGTCACACCCCGGTCAAACGGTTCGACGGATTTGACCAAAATTTTAAACCAACACTCTTTAATACTCAAATTGACGATGTCAAGATGAACATAAAAATCCGTCAAGATGACAACCTACAAAAAATATATTACCGAAAACATTTAAGTTTTAATTTCTGTTAATTGAAACTTACGGACGGATTTAAAATGTTTTGGGTTCGTGGTAGAATGGCCCATTCTAAGTAACCCATGGTTAGTCTGAAAAAGGAGACCCTGTTCCCCCCCCCCCCCCCCCCCTTCTTCTGCAATTTGCCCTTCTTCTGCTGGACTCTCCTTATGACGACCCCCATGATGATAAACAGTCAAATGCGATAGAGCAACTCTTATCTGTTATCCATCACCATCCCTATTTGGTGATAACTGTATGATAAGTAGAACGAAACATTTTGAAAAGGCTATTGCATCAATCAACGGTTACTTGCACCCACGAACTGAGATATGCAAAGAGTACCAACATAATAGTTGGGGGGGGGGGGTTCCTTCTCCATCGCGTACATGGCCTAGACCACCTCACACGAAATTGTCTTTGGAGATTCGCTCATGCATTGCATATTACTAGGCGTACTAAGCTTACGTCAGCGGCCGCATTCCTGGGAAATGGCAGAATAAAGCCCGGCTTATTTAAAAGTTTTCCAATCGTTTAATGTTTCAAGATATAAACATTGTCAATGCAAAAACTGCTGCATGCACTCTAATAGTGGAGACAACACTAAACTTGGCAGACAGTGGTCCCCCAGTTGCAGAAGTTGGTAATGATACAGATTACTAGTTATCTTAATTGGTCAAAATTCTCAAGACGTTGTCATTTTAATGGTATCGCCAGGATCTGCCAACACAGTCAATAAAGGAAATAATATTTCTCGGTTTCAGAGCAAGCTAGCAGAAATTGAAAAATTGCAGTGGGCTGTTTATGTACTGACATGATGTGAGTGACGCGACTAGTGCTTGTTTTAAAGAAGGAAAAAAACGGGTCTTAATAATCATCATTAACAATCGTGAACTTCCCCATCCTCTCACGATGACTAAAGACAATCCACAACAAGTAAATGGTGTAGGAGGAAATGATGTTAACTGGCTCTTTATGGAGCTAAAATACATCATTGGATGGAGAGCGATTCTATTCATTCAACAAAAGGGGCGCCTGAATAGCGCCGAATGGAACAACGCCGAATCGATCATGTGTACTGCACTTTCAAGTATAATTCTAACCCAAAAAAGTAGACCTTATAACCTGGAACAACGCCGAATCTTTTTCGACGTAAATCCACCGGAACAACGCCGAACCTAACATAACATAACCTAACCTAACCCGTGTTTTACACGGAAAATGATTCGGCGTTGTGATTCGGCATTGTTCCGGTGGATTTACGTCGAAAAAGATTCGGCGTTGTTCCAGGTTATAAGGTCTACTTTTTTGGGTTAGAATTATACTTGAAAGTGCAGTATACACGATAGATTCGGCGTTGTTTCATTCGGCGTTATTCAGCATCCCCCAACAGAATACTGCTAGCCACAGTGTTTGAGCAATGTTCAATTTGTATAATTGGACACCTAAACAAGTGAGAGTGATAGACAACATTTACTATGTGAATAATTATAAGTGCGACAGTACAAAATGACGGTAACAGTTACAACGTTAAACTAACTTTCGCCAAGACAGTGGCAATACCTTTGTTGTGGATATAAATAAATATAAAACATTGTTATTATTTGGCATTTAGTGACTTACGCGACAGCTTTGGCCACATGGCGTCTTCCGAATCAGATCCATTTTTCTTATATCGTGGGGGTCGTCATAAGGAGAGTCCAGAAGCTAGGAAGGGCAGGGCAAATTGCAGAAGAAGGAATCTTAAGTGGGACAGAGGAGAAGGGGGGGGGGGGACAGGGTCTCATTTTTCAGACTTACTATGGGCCCATTCTACCACGAGCTCAAAACATTACTTAAATCCATCCGAAAGTTTCAATTAACAGAAATGCAGAAATTAAAACTAAATGTTTTCGGTAATTTATTTTTTTGTGGGTTGTCATCTTGACGGATTTTTTTGTTCATCTTGACATCGTCAATTTGAGTATTAAAGAGTGTTGGTTTAAAATTTTGGTCAAATCCGTCGAACCGTTTGACCGGTGTGCGACGAACAAAATTCGCGCATTTCGAGAATGAACCATTTGAATAGATTGATACATTCGCTACGCTCATCTAATTACTTACAATTTTCCCCCTGTTTATAGAAGTTCCCAATCATATCTTTCAATTAAGATTCTTCATGTTATTTTTTGTTATATGTAACCTTCACAAAGTATGTTTGAAGACAAAACTGTAACCATCGCCATTTTTCAAAATGGCGACTAAAGCACGTATGTGACTTTGGTCTAAGTGAAGCTCAATTATATTCTTTAGTCATCATGTAAAAAACAAGTTTCTTTTAATGTGTTGTTACTGACCAATGGGCTAAGGTAATGAGTTTTGCTCTGTCCGGGGCGAATGGTGGCCACGACACATGCAGATATACAATAGCTCGTATCTCAAACATTTTAAAAGTTATGTAAATAAGACTTAGCACGTGTGTTTTAGACAGAATAAGCTTTATGTTTTGTATGAACACAAGTTATGGATACGTTATTACTTTTATCGCAAATCATCAAAATACAAATATCCACTTATGCGGTGGATCACTTAATTACTTCCTTCAATTGTAATATGATAAATAACTAAAATTCCATACATTATTATGATTGATCTAAATGTTATCTTTCATTTTACACCACTCACGTAATTTTATGTTACATAGAGCACTCACAACAAGTGATTTAGTGTAATACCGTAATCGCCGACATTTTCCAAGATGGCGGCTAACGCACAAGGCGGATTTTGGCGGACCCGAAGTATGTTATATAAAATGATATTTGTAAGCGACCCTGAAAAAATCAGCTTTCTCCTAATTTTGTCCTGGTCGGTATAGGAAATTGGGCTAAAGTAACCCCACTACATGTCAGATCGTACTCTGCGATAAGTAAGGCTGTCAATATTTAAAGATTGCATAATTTCCTGTTTGGTGCAATGTTTAAAAGCCGGCACTCGATACTTCACTATTGCAAGAAAAAATGAGACTACTCGATCTAGGGCTTTTAGATTTGTGTCTGCAGCCATTGCCCATATTGGGGAGCAATATTCGATGATTGGTACAATACATCCCGTGTAATATGCTCTTAATGCTGCTGGGTCATTTATATCAGTGAATCTATAAACTTTGTCTCATCGTAGGATGAGACTAGTCAAACCGGTTTTTCCGCTCTCTAGATTTTGTGCAACCCTAATTGTAGCTCGGCGCTTACGGCTACATATCTAGCGAGCGAAAATTTAAGTGAGCGAATGTTCTAGTAAGCGAAAACGCACCCGATCATTCGCTCACTAGAGTTTTCGCGCACTAGAGCATTCGCGCAGTAGAACATTCGTGCACTTAATTCTTCGCTCAGTAGATTTTTCGCGCAGTAGAGCATTCGCTCACTAAACCATTAGCGGACTAGAGTTTTCGCGCACAAGAGAATTCGTGGACCAGAGCATTCGCGCACTAGACCATTCGCTTACTAGACTTTTCGCGCAGTAGAGCATTCGCGCGATTAAATCTTCGCTCATTAGAATTTTCGCGCAGTAGAGCATTCGCTCACTAGACTATTCGCTCAGAAGAGTTTTCGCGCACTAGAGAATTCTCAGACTAGAGCATTCGCGCACTAGACCATTCGCTTCCTAGACTATTCGCGCAGTAGAACATTCGAGCGCTTAACTATTCGCTCAGTAGAGTTTTCGCGCAAAAGAGCATTCGCTCACTAGACCATTCGCGGGCTAGAGTGTTCGCGCACAAATCAATTTGCAGACTAGAGCATTCGCACACTAGACCATTCGCTTACTAGACAATTCGCGCAGTAGAACATTCGAGCGCTTATCTATTCGCTCAGTTGAGTTTTCGCGCACTAGAGCATTCGCTCACTAGACCATTCGCGGGCTAGAGTGTTCGCGCACAAATAAATTCGCGGACTAGACATTCGCGCACTAGACCATTCGCTCACTAGACTATTCGCGTAGTAGAACATTCGCGCGCTAACCATTCGCTCAGTAGAGTTTTCGCGCAGTAGCGCATTCGCTCACTAGACTATTCGCTAAGAAGGCTTTTCGCGCAGTAGAGAATTCGTTTACTACAGCATTCGCGCACTAGACTATTCTCTCACTAGACTATTCGCACAGTAGATAATTCGTGCACTTAACTATTCGCTTAGTAGACGTTCGCGCAGTAGAGCATTCGCTCACTAGACCATTCGCGGGCTAGAGTGTTCGCGCACAAATTAATTCGCAGACTAGAGCATTCGCGCACTAGACCATTTGCTTACTAGACGATTCGCGCAGTAGAACATACGCGCGCTTAACTATTCGCTCAGTTGAGTTTTCGCGCACTAGAGCATTCGCTCACTAGATCATTCTCTCAGAAGAGTTTTCGCGCACTAGAGAATTCGCGGACTACAGCATTCGCGCACTAGACTATTCGCGCAGTAGCCTATTCGCGCAGTAGATCACTCGCGTGGTTAACTATTCGCGCAGTAGAGTTTTCGCGTGGTATATCATTCGAGCACTTGACCATTCGCGGACTATAGTTTTCGCTCACTTGAGTTTTCGCTCTCTAGAACATTCGCTCAGTCGAGAGTCCCACGTCCGGTCATAAATTCCTAAACAGGTTTTATTACTGGACCTGAAAACATTCGAGTTTTTCTTCAAAGTTGAGTTCGCCTTCTACTTAAGCAACCAAACTAACTCCAAAGAAAGGCTGTGAACTATATAACAAGGGCATTCTTGGACAGTGTCGTAGCCAGTAATATATTACTGGTTAGTGGCACGCGCGGCTGGGGGGGGGGGGGGGGGGGCTGCTGCTACCGATGTGAACAAAGCCACCAATCGACAACAGCAATGGTCGGGGCTCAAGTCATCCCTCGATGGGATCATAAATATCTCTCAAGAAAGAAAACTATCAGTCTGTTGCACATATCATTAGAGCAGACGTTGAATGGGAACTGAATGACAACCAATAAACATTAATTTTTTTTCGTGTGATGCATTAATATCGACTGTAAACAGTCATTCATATTTAGGTCTAGAAATCGATAATAAGTTTTGCTGGGATAAACAAATAGAGAAAAGTAACTAAACGCCTAAGATCAGGCGCTTGTCAATTGTATACAGTTAAAAGTGTTTTACCTAATAAGTATGTAAGAATGGTCTATATATAGCTCTAGCTGAGTCGGTTATTTCCTATGGTCTAATAATTTGGGGTAATGCCTCGTTGTCGCATCTTGATAGTATAATTTCCATTCAAACAAAATAATAAATATGATAACTTTTGACAACAACAGCATACATTCATTGGATGGTTACAGATTATTAAATGTTTTGCCTGTTCAAGAATTATTCATATATAAATAATTAATATTAAAATACTTTTTTGTAGAAACTCATACAAATTGTAAAGAACATAGTACTTGCACTGGGGCCAAATCAACGGGGGTATATCAGCTGCCACCCTTATAGAAATTTTGGTTGGCCAAGTAGTATCCATGAGGTATCCACGAGGTGACCAAGCCGTATTTTTGTCCACCAAGTGATGGCCAAGTCAGCGCCACGGGTATCCATCAATATTTGTGAAAAGTTAACGATAGCCAAGTGCCCCGCCAAGTATTCGCCATGAAGTGGCCATACGATCCCCTGGTGGGAATGGTAGCCATAAGAGCGCCATCAGTACGCCATTATGTAGCCAAGAGATGGCCATGTGGCTACATGATGGCGAACTAATGGCGACCTTGAAAATACGAGCCATAAGAGCGCCATCAGTACGCCATTATGTATCCAAGAGATGGCCATGTGGCTACATGATGGCGAACTAATGGCGACTTTGAAAATACGAGCCATAAGAGCGCCATCAGTACGCCATTATGTATCCAAGAGATGGCCATGTGGCTACATGATGGCGAACTAATGGCGACTTTGAAAATACGAGCCATAAGAGCGCCATCAGTACGCCATTATGTATCCAAGAGATGGCCATGTGGCTACATGATGGCGACCTAATGGCGACTCTGAAAATATGAGCCAAAAGAGCGCCATCAGTACGCCATTATGTATCCAAGAGATAACCATGTGGCTACATGATGGCGAACTAATGGCGACTCTGAAAATACGAGCCATAAGAGCGCCATCAGTACGCCATTGCAACTGATGTGAAGCCGGAAAAAAATATGATTGAAATTAATGAACACAAATTTGGGATTATCAGTACCTGTTATGTTGGTAACATTAAAGATGGGCAAGAAGTTGCCTTATTAGGGTACTACCGCCCAGTAAACACAGTCCCTCCTAAGTCCCTTCTTTTGGAGACTTATTGCGTCCTTTTTAGGAGCTCCGAAAAAGTACGTATATATACTATAGTACAGTAAGTACGTCTTAAGAAAGTCCTTCCTTTCATTGGCTCCCTCTTGCTTTAAGTTTGGTTATAATTGGTCCGTAAACAATGTATACATCATTATTTCTTGTTATTTATTTAGGTTTTTTAAACAAAATTAGGTTTAAATAGAAACACTTTTTAAAAGACTTATGCATCCTTTTTAGGAGCTCCTAAAAACTACGTAAAGAGACCCTCTTAAGTGCATCGTAATACGGCCTTCTTTTAATCACGGATTGACTTGGATGAAGATGAATTATTATGGACGTGCGTGCGTGTATAATGTATGTAAAAGGTAAATTGTGTATACAAAATGTTGTTCGTCGGTTGCGCACAGGTCAAGTCAAACGGCGTGACGGATTTGGTTAAACTTTTTAGTCAACACTCGTGACCAGTAAACTAATTAGATGCTGTTACCACAACTTGTAAACTCCATCAAGATCTAAACTACAAAAAATTAATCAGTGAGAAATAATGATGAGTTATAAATATAATTTTTTTTATTCATCGCGCACAGGTCAAACGGCGCAACAGATTTGGCTGAAATTTTACGACAACACTTTTGATCCCTAAACTAGATGCTGTTAACATAACCAGAAAAATCCGTCAAGATGCCAACTTACAAAAAATGAATTACTAAAACAAAATACCCAATTTTGTTCGTCGCGCACAGGCCAAATGGCTTGACGGATTTGGCTGAAATTGTCAGTCAACACTTTTGATCCCTAAACTTGATGCTGTTAACATAACCCAAAAAATTCGTCAAGATGCCAACCTACAAAAAACTAATTACTGAAAACTTTGTTCGTCGCGCTCATGCCAAACGGCTGGACGGATTTGGTTGAAATTTTCGGTCAACACTCGTGACAACTAAACTAGATGCTGTTAATATAACCAAAAAAATTCGTTAAGATGCCAACCTACAAAAAACTAATTACTGAAAACTTTGTTCGTCGCGCTCAGGCCAAACGGCTGGACGGATTTGACTGAAATTTTCTGTCAACACCCATGACTACTAAACTCGATGCTGTTAACATAACCAGCAGAATTCGTCACGATGCCAACTTAGAAACAATTAATTTCTAAAAAAAAAAGTCTTTGTTTATTTATTTAAATAAAAACTTACAAATGGATTTAAATGCGTTCCCAGCAAACATAAAAATGCGATTCGGGAACGAAGTACTGCCGGATCGCTACCACCAATGCCGGTTTACTGCCCGGGTGCCGATAGCCTAATTTATTGACTGCCGTTTCGGCAGCGGACCGTCACCGTAGTTTTCTGGTCATCGGTCATATTGCTGTATGCGTTGTAACCCGGCGCCGGATCGTTACCGATACGGCGCTAACGTCGAAGATACCTATCAACGCCGATTTGACTGCCGGCTCGCTACCGAACCATCGACGGTTTAGTGCCGTAGCGGTAATGACAATCCGGCAGCAGTTCGGTACCAGAACGGCGACACAATATTTCTGCATGTGAACGATGAATTATGCACATATCAGCAATTACACAGTATTATTGAATAGTATTTATATATATATATATTGTTAAAATTGTAAATACCACGGGTTGTTACGTCACGTTTACTGCACTTACTTGTCATATTAGTCGACGTTTCTGAGCAACGTATGTGCTCTGTCCTCAGGACACTATGTCACTGTACATAGTATCCTGAGGACAGAGCACATACGTTGCTCAGAAACGTCGACTAATATGACAAGTAAGTGCAGTAAACGTGACGTAACAACCCGTGGTATTTACAATTTTAACAATATTAATAGTCACGAAAGTCTAAGTTCATTTGTATATATCATCGGTGAATTGTTGTTTTATATATATAACTACAACTCAGCGATTGTGCGCGCTGCGTGTGTGATTACGCGTGCATTTATTTAATTATATTTGAAGTGCCGCTCAACAACTATCACCAACACCCCAGCACTCAAATGGTTTTTGAAAGTTATTTCATTTTACGCAATATAATCACAATCGTAAAAACAATACAAAAACTAATAAGAAATACTGATATAACAGTATAATACTATGCCGATAATTATAGTTCTTTATTTTCGTATGTAATAAAAACGAAAAAGTAAACACACATTTTGTGTTTCAAAAGTTGGACAGCCTACCATAGCGACTGCGTCGCTACTCGCCAACATCAAGTATCAACACGCATCGCATTCGCATGTGGAAGTGAAGTGTCTGCAATTTGCTTTGCATTTCTCGCTTGCATGCAACTTCAAAACAGCGTTAAGGTAAGACAATTATGTACTATATTATACATTGTTTCAAAAATTATATTGGGGTTTGAGTAGGGCCTAGGCCTACAGTTTAGATTAGGCCTAGTGCAAGTTGCGCCGCTTGCACAAACCTAATAAAATAACACAATCAAACACTATCAGGCTAGGCCTAGGTCTATCCTATTTGTGAAATACAGTCTTTAATTCTGCAAAGTGAACAATGTTGTACCTAGACTTCGGGTTTATTTTTAACTAATCCGATAAAGTAACCTGGGGCTAGAGGCCTAGGGCCTACCTAACCTAACTTTTTGAGTGGGGCTAAACCAAGGAGGTTTCCTTGGGCTAAACTTGGCAATTAGCCCGCAATGTAAAAATAGGTAGGCTAGCAAACCTAGCTAATATATAGGCGTTGGACCTACTCTAACTTACTCCCTGCTCTACTTCGATAAGACCCACGAATCACGAGTAGGCTTACGAAATCTCAGTAAGTTAGCCTACACGTGATTGGTGGGTTTGATCGAAGTAGAGCAGGGAGTAAGTTAGAGTAGGTCCAACGAACAGACCTATACATACATACAATTTCCAATAGTTTTGTCCCTGTATGATACAGTTGCATTCAATGAAAACATGGTAGGCCTAGCCTAGGCAAATTTATCTCGATTACTTAAAGAACATTTAAATTATTTAGCAAGTAGTTTCATTATAGACCTAGTCGATTTTTCCACTCTTGTTATCTCTTACTAGTAACTACTAGGCTACCTAATAGAATAATTAGGCTACTATAACATTCAATTTGTGATACACAGTATTCATTTTCTCACATTCACAATTGTGACTCGCTATTGTGTTACAGGTTGAATTGGTGCCTGGCACTGGTGTCTTCATAGATAGGACCACCAAACGAGAAATAATTCTCAAACATATTGCAAACCCCAGTGCACTAACACGAGCACTGTACACTGCACTTATACTGGACTTCGACAGTGTTGAGTTTCGCAGTCAAGAAGGGAACAAGATTGTTCAGGCTGTGGAGCGTAAGTTGCAACAAAGATTCCTCTTAGTTAAAAAAGAAGCGTACCTAGAGCTAACTTATACAATATGATCCCTCTGTAAGATTACAAACACATTCTGGAAATAAGTTCATGGCAGTGCAGATCAAGGTTGTAGGCATACTATTTGTTTTTTTTGGTGATATAAGTTAGCCTATTTGCTCTTGTGATTTGTTGAATGTTGTTTGTAGGCCTTGGTCATTTTTGTGTGGGTATCCATCAAGATTATGAATTATTTTGTTCTGTCCATCATAGTCTAGACCAGTGTTTCTCAACCTTCACTGTTCTAGGGACCACTACAGTAGTACGTTTCTTAAAAATCCCATGGACCTCTGCATTATTTATTCCCCCAAGAATGATATCAATGAACAAGAAAAACGACATGATTACTGTACTGGCACTTAAAAGTCAGAACATAGCAATCTGCAAAGCTATGGGTGGAATTTTCCCAGCTTATTTTTGGCTAGATTAGAAATAATGTTTTCGAGAAAAATTTAAATTGAACCTTGAACGAAGTAAGAGCCGGCATATATGCGAAGCATGGGCGTACATACATTTACATGCTGTACAATTACAATACACTTGTAGTGGGGATTAGGGGGACCAATATATTAGGAAACCTTCCGAATGTGTATATCTTTTAGACTTTTAAATTGCTTATGTATGTCAGCACCTTGTAAGTTTATTACCCCAAGTTACCCCCCCTACTATTTTGTATGTCTAAGTAGGCCTACTCTAATGCACTTTGATCTATCTAATTACAGTTTTCGTGAGAAACATCATCGAAAGTAAAAACAGGGAACTGAGTCCCTCAAAACGACATGTAGGCCTACTAGTTCTAAACTTCAGAAAAATTCTCAATAGGAAAGCAGCCACTATGCGAAGACATATTAAAAGAGGGGAACAACTGCAATATGGTTACTCAAAATAATAAAAGGATCTAATTATATAAAACAAGGTGCGTATTCATGGTCAAATATAGTATGTTATGTTTCAGTTTCAGTTTATTGGGCATTTAAAATACAGTACACGTGAATATCTACGCATGCAAGTTAGAGGTGGTCGCTTAAGCAATTTGTTTTTCAAGTCACATCACGTCACGCAAACTTTGCTTGCACTCACGCACAACTGTTTTCTGTTCAGTTAACTCACCCGCGATCACGTTTCATTTAGTAAGTTACTCGTGCAGATTCACGCACAAACCATGTGCTTACCATGCTTTCACTGTTCCATTCACTTTTTAATCGCATACCATTTTTAGTCCATACTACCCTACTTCCTTGGGTCTTTGAGAGCCACTCGTCTTGGTCCTTCTAACTTAACTATATGTCCTTTTCAAAAAGCAGTCTGTGCTTGTGCTCTATAAATATAATATGTGGTCTTCCACTGTCTGTAGCCTTCTTGCTTTATGCCTATATGCCTGTGTCCACTTAAGTGTTGAAGGAGCTGAGATGGGCCTAGTCCAGTCAACCCCATGGCAACACATTGTGTAACGCACAATTGAACGTGACATGATTCCCATCTGACTCATATATTGTCACACAAACTCATGGCACGTCTTTTAAATCATCAAATTATTTTGATTCAAATTATTATGATTATCAATTGCAAGAATGATATAGATGTTTTTGTTTTCGCTTCATTTCAAATTACCTCTTCGAAGACATCATACATTACAGCCATGTGATCGGATAAGTTTAATTTTATTCTCATTTTAGTAAACATAAACCGGCTTCATACTAATGGCTATGCTTTGCAGTATCATCTTTTTACCTGAAGCCATTATGATATTTATGTTTTGTGATTTTTTTTTTTACAGTCGTACCCAGACTGCAACAGGCGACAATGCGAGTGGCACGAGACGGCAATGCGAGTGTGGCACGAGCCACCGCCCCACACGCCAATGTGAGTGTGGCACGGCCCCACGGGCTACCGCCCCACACGACAATGCGAGTGTGGCACAGGCCACCGCCCCACATGCCAATGTGAGTGTGGCACGGGCTACCGCCCCACACGACAATGCGAGTGGCACGTGACGACAATGCGAATGTGGCACGAGACGACAATGCGAGTGTGGCACGGGCCACCGCCCCACACGCCAATGTGAGTGTGGCACGGGCCACCGCCCCACACAACAATGCGAGTGTGGCACAGGCCACCGCCCCACGTGACAATGCGAGTGGCACGTGACGACAATGCGAATGTGGCACGAGACGACAATGCGAGTGTGGCACGGGCCACCGCCCCACACGCCAATGTGAGTGTGGCACGGGCCACCGCCCCACACGACAATGCGAGTGTGGCACGGGCCACCGCCCCACACGACAATGCGAGTGTGGCACGGGCCACCGCCCCACACGACAATGCGAGTGTGGCACGGGCCACCGCCCCACACGCCAATGTGAGTGTGGTACAGGCCCATGCCTCACCACAAAAGTTCAATGATGACGACAGGGAACTCATCTCTTTTGATTAGTTTTGAGTGTGTGTGTGTGTGTGTGTGTGGGTGTGTGCGTGCGTGCGTGCGTGCGTGTGTTGTGTGAGTGAGTGAGTGCGAGCGTGTGGGTAGGGATTAAAAATTTACTACTTTACTTTAAATTTACTACTACTTAAATTTACTATGTAGGCCTACTACTAAAATTTACTACTTTTACTTTTTTTTTACTTAAATTAAAATTTCGTGCTTTCAAGTGATTATTTTGCAAGTAAACTTTCTTTATGTAATACAAATTATGTGGTTTCAATTTGTGGATTTTGTTCAATTTTTCCCAATTAAAAAAAAACAATTGGTCCAACTGTATAGGGAAAAACTAGGGCTGTACGAGTACCCGAGTTTTCGAGTACGAGTTGAGTTTACGGTATGTTCGAGTTGAATCGAGTTCCCAGTATTTTTAACTCTAATTTCCGAGTCGTCGCTAAAATAGTTCGTCAATTTATCGACGCGAACCAATAGTCTTGTTATTTCTCCGTTAGATGGCAGCACACTCTAAAAGCCTGTGATACACAAGTCACTATCTAGATACTCATGCTGGTTGGTCAGCGGAAATTTGCAAAATCCAATAGCTGGCCACTATTACGTGACGGGCAATACACGTGTTGATTGGTTGGATTGTGCTGGGAAGTTGAAACAATTTTGTCAACCGTGTATATCTGCACAAATTCGGCTTATCGCTACTGTTTGTAACCCAGCCTAACCTACCATTGAATTTCACGCGATTGTTCCACATAAAGTATCTGTCCTTGGATTCAATAAAACACTGATATACTTGGCCCAAGGCTACCTTACATATGCTGTCGTCACAGGCAAGACACTCCTAGCCAACCAGCAAACCGCTCGAGAAACACCCGCGAAACACCGATCGCTAGAGATGCAAGAAAATGGTTTTATTTTTCTTCACTTTTCGTTTGAGAAATTGAGAATTATGGTGTTTTGTGGTGTTATTGTTTTTTTAATCGAAAATCATGTTTTTACATAAAATTATTGATAAAAACTAAAAAAGGTTACATTTTCTAAACTATTATATGTGTATGACCCTAAATGTATATACATAGTGATGGGCGTCAAAGATTAGATTAGACTGCAGCTAGAAGTAAGTGGTGATGATGCAGACTGCTTATTTTCGCTTTTTATCTCGTAATTCTTGTGACGATTTGAACGGAAGGGAATACAAAATTACGAATTACTGTTAATAATGGTGTTATTTTGCTAGAAAGTGGCAATTATGGTGTTATATTGCGATTAAACTCATTCGTTTTATAAGCATTTTATGGTGTTATTTCGCGATTTGTATCTAAATCCCAGTGACGTATAACGTAAAGAAATGTTGAAACCAGCACTCTAGAGCGTTTTGTTACACTTTTCGTTTTATCACGCATTGCGAACAACTTGCATCTCTACCGATCGCTGATTGGCTACGAACCCGTCGCCTGTGACAAAAGCATGTGTAAGATAGTCTTGGGACAACTATATCAACCATCAAATTACTTTTTATTGTAGGCCTATTTCAAAAGTGAACTCGATTTGAACTAAAATTGAACTCGAAAACTGAACATTTTACTGAACTCGAACTTGACTCAAATTGAAAATCTCCATTTAAAAAAAGCCCTAAAAAACGGGTACTTCCCCTTTTTCTCTATGTGCGTGCATGCGTATGTTACTTTTATTCTTACGTATGCCTTTATATTTCACAAAAACTATTCAATTGTGTCCATAGGCCTACAATACACTAGAAATTTTAATGCCAAGACTGTAATCTTTAAGACTGTGTGTTTTAATACCTCTTGTATACTTCATGTTTACATACAATACACTAGAAATTTTAATGCCACTTGACTGTAATCTATAAGACTGTGTTTTAATACCTATTTTATAATTCATGTTACATACAATACACTAGAAACTTGAATGCCAAGACTGTAATCTAAAGACTGTTACTACCTATTTTTAAATTCATGTTTACATACAATACACTAGAAAGGTTAATGCCAACACTGTAATCTAACAGACTGTATGTTACTACCTATTTTATCATTCACGTTTACATACAAAACACCAGAAGGTTTAATGCCAACACTGAAATTTAAAAAGACTGTTGCTACCTATTTTATAATTCTTGTTTACGTGCAATAGGCCTACACTAGAAAGTTTATTGCCTACCCTGTAAATTAAAAATATGTTTTTATAATTTATGTCTGCATAGAATTTAACTTATATGTAGTTGCATTTTCACTCCCTAGGGAGTGCTATGTAAAAGAATTCAGTAAAAAAATTGAATTTAATAAAGAATTGATTGATAATTTAACCTATTTGTATATCCTATCTTCTCTCCTTTTGTGACAGCCTAATAGCTGCCTTATGATCAACATATGGCTGCTTATGGCTGCTTTGCTTATGGGCAACATATGGCTGCTTATGGCCAACATATGGCTGCTTTGCTTATGGCCAACATATGGCTGCTTATGGCCAACATATGGCTGCTTTGCTTATGGCCAACATATGGCTGCTTATGGCCAACACATGGCTGCTTTGCTTATGGCCAACATATGGCTGCATTGTGGCTGCCATATGGCTACCTTATTGTAACCTCGAGGCATTTATATATGGCAATTACTTGGCTACATTGTGGATACCTCATGGCTACAAAACTCATGTGGCGACCATGACCGCCACAATTGCTATTTCTTGACACAATGGCATACATATGGATATTACATGGCTTCACTTGGTCATCTAGTGGTTAACTGGATGTTGACCACATGGCTGTTAAATGGTGGACAGATGGCTACCGCTATGGCCATCACTTGGATACCTTGTGGACACCTTCTGATTTCTATTTGGGCACTCTTTAAAAATAAGCATGGTAAAAGAACATTAAGTTATAGTATACCGTTTTATTTTAATAAGCTTCCGACAAATATTAAAGATTTAGAAACTTTTTTGAAATTTAAAGAGTTTTAAAGGCATTTCTTTTGTTGGGTATACAGTGTTAGTTGTTTTTGTTATTGTTGTTGTGTTTTTCATTACTGTCTTATTATTTATTTTGTTTTGGTTACCGTATATGAGAAAGTGAAAGTTGATATTATTTTGCATTACAACTCAGAATAGGCAACACGCGTACGATTTTTTTTGTTAAACCAAACACTTAGTTTAATAGTATTAGATACAAAAAGTATATTAATGCAAGTCGCACGTAGAAAAGAAATTTTTAAATAGGTTTAATGTGGTCGTATTTATTGAAGTTTAAACTCGGGGATCTGAAAAGCGTACAGGTGGCTGTGACGCAATGATTGTGTAGACGTGGCGTAACAGACCAATCGCTGAGGCGGTGAGCGTAGAAAGAACAAAACCATGACGTCAAATCCCATCAACATGGCGGCGGCTCGTTTTTCGCGCCCTTTTATTTATCGTTACTAAACCAATTATTTTGAGGCATAGACTGATCCGTTTTTCAAAATTCAAAGACACAAAATTATTTAATGAGAGACAAGGTATTTAAAAATTGATTAAAATTTTCATACGCGTGTTCCCTATTGCTTTGCTATTTTTTATAGAGATTTTTTTTGTTTTTATTGATTTTTGTAAGCACGATTTTCTTTAATGTGATGTATTCCACAGATAAGCTGCTTCGTGCAGCTTTGTGGATGACCGAATCTTACTTCTTAAATATATGTATAGAGAAATGTAATTATCAATAAAAAAAAAAGTATTATTATTATTATTATTATTATTATTATTATTATTATTATTATTATTATTATTATTATTATTATTTTCATTTCTATTATTATTTTATTGAGCGTATTACATAATAGTATCGGTCAAAACCGGCATTAACATGTCATGGTCACGTAATATTAAGTATTTCCATGACTATTAGGTATCTTGATTAACTTCAGTCGCTACTATCGTATTATCCTTGTCAAAATTTCATAAAATAACAATAAGATCTTCTTTGCGACGTGTGTACGGTCATGGCGTATTTCTCGAAGCCATCCTAGTTTACATTCATTATGTAAATGAATGTTCCACTCTTTGGACAATAGAAAACCACAGGAACCATAGTTGTCAGCAGGGGTTAATTTGAGCCGGAACGCACCGGAACGCAGTTCCGATTCCTTTTCCGAAACCAGAACGCGCGTTCCGGTATTATTTCGTAACGTAGGTTACTCCCTAAAAACTCGTGAATTAATTCGTATCTCTGAAAATGTCACAAAATATATTTTTTATTTCTTGGTATGAATGCAAGTTATTCAAGTTTATGAATTACCCCTAGGTAGCCAGACCCAAATACATAGGCAATAACCTTCTGACTGACCACTGACACTAAACAGATAACTAATTAATAATAACATATTATCTGTGTTCACAATGTATAAATGTGGGCGGGGTTGGTGCCAAATTATATTTGACAAACAAAATATGCGTTCCGGTTCCTTTTTAATTACAAATTAAGCCCTGATTGTCAGGATGGTTTACGGATGATTCCGGATGAAATGATAATGCATTCAGTGTTTATTTAACGTTGAGAGGTAGCTGGTTCGATTGCCCGTCGGCGCGTCACTTACGTGAAGTCAAACAGATACATGAAAATACATTAGTGAAAATTTCAAAGTTTTCCTCTGTCATTAGGGGGAATGTTATGATTAAATTGTTCTCCAAACACCTTTGGACGTTACATCTAAAACTATCACAATACCCAGGGATTGCAAACTTGTTTCAATCACTTTATCAAAAGTCATCATGTTTTATGTGAACCAAATGTTAGGACTCTGACTTTGTTGTTTTACTATTGGTCGGTTACCTTAGTCTATTCTGCATGTTTTCTGTTTCTATGCAGAGCTCGACTCTCTCACATCTTAAGAAACTAAACTTTATAATATATTATGTGGAAAACTACAAAACAATTAAGTTGCAGTCCTGGGTACCATTTCACCTTAGAAACAATCGCCTTGCTAGATGATATTTGTCCTTCAAGACATTATAAGTAGTAGTAATGTTATTTCGTCTCATAAAGTTGAGCACTACACACAAGTTGAACTCGTTACCACTTTCTCTTTTATGAATGACCAACGCCTCAGACCCTCAAAACCTTGGTGGCCAGGCATCCACATGGATGTGTGTGTTATTTTTTTTTTTAAGACCGTATTGTATATAAGTCAGTTTGTTTCTTTTTACTGTTGAGCCAAATATAGAATATAAAGCGAGGTTTACAGCCCAATTGCTCTAGCTGGGAAGTCCGAGGGGTCAAGGGCCACAGAACGCTGTTCCGTTTCAACAGTATTGCTTCCTCTGTGATTTACAAGACCCCGTCAGGGCTAAATGGATAATTTACGACTTAAAAGCCCTTCAAAATAACTTTTAACTATTTGAAAACGACACCAAGAAGGGGATACGTTCTGTATGTCTGCGTGGTGGATGCGGGACGGTTGGGAGAGGGGGGCATTCCTTTGCAAAATAATAACGTTGATTTTCTCTTTAAAAAATGTTCCCATCCTATTTGAACTGACAAAACCAGAATGTTTTCTGTACCGAATGTGTTGTGTCTTGAGCATGACCGTGGCGTTTGCTCATCCTCATAGTCACCCACTCATCGTCTCGATTAGCCTCGTTGCAAAAATATGGGACGTACAACCCCAAATATCATATATTTATTTTATTGTTACAATACATTTCCATGTGCTAACCTTATTAAACTCTACTTAGAACTAATTAAATCATAATCATTGTCCATATTATTTTTCCAAAACAAACTGTGGATGCTATGAACGGTCGTTGCCGATTTGTACCCATCCCAGCATTCGCTCTTCGTACGGTGGAAACCACGAAAACCACCATCAGGATGGAGAACTTCTTGAAGTCTCCATTCTTCTTAGCTCAAATATTTTCGTACTATCCTACACGTGTTCAAAATTATTGCTTTTTGCATCTCGATGTATATGTTCGGTTGGAGACCAATTAGTTTAATACTGTCATGGGGGTTTCGCGGAACAATACCATTTGCTGATATAATTACCGGTACAACAGTTACATACATTCTGCTTCCACAGCCTTTTTCTGTCAATAGATATCTCCTGATATCTGTTTATCTATTCTCGCCAAGTTGTCTCTACATTGTCGCATTTTGAAATGGCAACATCAATTAAAATCGTTTCTTTTTCTTCTTGTCAATAAATATAATATCAGGTCTATTGTGATGTATGGTTTGGTCTTTTATAGCTGCCCGGTCGTAACATAAATTATAGTCTTTACTATCTAACTTGTACTTGTAATACGCAGTGGTTGTGTTTATCAGTTTATACTTTATGGCCAATTGTTTATGATAATGTTTGCAACTTGGTTATGCCTATGAAGATAATCTGTTTGACACAGTATTTTGCACCCAGATACGATATGTTCAATTGTTTCACCGTTCATATAACATTTTATTAATCTATCACCAACTGTGACCTCTTTCCTTCTGTATTTTTTTTTTGTAATTGTTAGTCTTGATTACCTTGTCTTGAATAGCGATCATAAATCCCTCTGTTTCGCTGAAAATGTCCTCCCCGGATGTAACCATTTGTTCGATGCTACCCTATCGACGTTATCCTTAAGTAGTTCTTTATAATGTTTGCTATGTAAAGTCTTTTCTGATATGCTTACCTCCTTTGCTTTGTCAGAATTTATTTGTTGAAGCAAGTTTAAATTTCCGTAATTTAAATTGAGGGGAGAAAGCGACTTGTCTGCCGACACTATAGCTCTGTGAAGTTGTGAATGTGGGCATTTTGTTAAAAGTACTTTATTAGAATTTCAATTTGTTTATAATATAAATTGTTTAAAGCAATCAATCCTCTTCCCCCTTTTTCTCTCGGTAGAGTCACTCTTTCTATTGCTGACTTACGGTGATGACTTCTGTATTTGGTGAGTGTTGTGCTAGTGAGTATTTCAAGGGCATGAATCTCTGTTTGTGTCCAATTAATAATTCCGAATGAATATGTAAGTACCGGTATAGCATAAGTGTTAATTGCTTTGATCTTGTTTTTTACCATTCAGTTGTGTTTTTAAAATTGATCTTATTCGTTTTTTGTATGCAAAAATTTATTTACTTTTCATCAGTTTATGATCAATTCGTTTAGCCTGCGCAAATCCTAGATATGTATATACGTTTTCGTCGTCCATTACTCCTATTCGGTTGGCTTCGTCAACTTCAAACTCTTCTAATTTTGTTATCTTTCCTTTGATGACATTAAGTGACTTACATTTATCAATTCCAAAATCCATACATATATCTATACTGAATTCTAACGTTGAAGTAGATTCGTCATGTGTGTAGCATATAACTTGAGATCGTCCATGTAGAATAGATGTGAAAGTGTGTGGCAAACTGTATTACCATCTTTTATCATGAAACCATGTGTAGATTTGTTATGTATTTGAGATAATGGATTTAATGAAAGACAAAACCATAACCTACTAAACACTAAACGAGTCACCTTGAAATCTTCCTCGTCGGATGTTTACTGGGTCAGTACATCTGCTATTTTTCTTATATTTAACTTTAAGGTTGTTCTCCAACTCGTCATCGCTGTCCGCAAAACGTTTACTATCAATGGCTTTACTTTATAAATTTTAAATATCTGTATCAGCCTAATTATTATTATTATTACTATTGTTATTATTATTTTTATTATTATTATTATTATTATTATTATTATTATTATTATTATTATTATTATTATTAATATTATTATTATTATTATTATTATTATTATTATTATTATTATTATTATTATTATTAATATAACCATTTATATATAAGTATGACACAGAATTTATGCTACCTATTATTTTAAAATTTTCACTACTCCTTAACTGTATGCGATTCTGATAAAATGCAATAGCAATTCCCATTCTTTGTTTAGTTAACGTAGTATAAAATATAAATAAAATTAAAAAAATATAGCTAGTGGAAAATTCAAAATATGGTATAATCAGGGTAAGAAGGATATTTAGAAGTTCCTTATCTCAAAACGAGTTTGCAAAAAAAGTCTTAAAATAGCAGTTTCATTTATTGATTGTCATTTTGTTTTTTAGACTAGATCAGTTTTAAAAAAATGTGTCTCCTTCTCGATTTTGGGGTACCGGGTTGTTAAAAGCTGCCAACAAGGTTATTCTTACTTAAGAGAATATCCTGCATTCGAAAACCATTGCTGGCAGTTTTTTGTTTGAGTATTTCAACCCCAAACACCCCAAACACCCCCTAACAATCAATTTTTACGGAATTATCTTTAATAATTCATAAGTCCGGAAATAGTTATTCTAAAATTTATTTTTAAAACTTTGTTTGTAGAAAAATGTATAATAAAGAATTTGGCTATTTCAAATTGTTGATTTGTTTCGAAACTAAACAAGAAAATGGCTCTCAGACACAAACTTCTCAGTTAAACGGTAAAAAATGGAGATGTTGTTTTTTCCCGAAAACATCATTGACAATTCATAAATAATGTATAATCGTCATATTTAGTCTAAATAATTTAAGTATTGTGTAGTAATTGAAACAAAGTTGCAAAGTGTAATAATCCTAGGGGCAGCGGAGCGAAGCGGAGTCTCTACTACAATGTACATCCGTGGGCTTCTTGATGAAGCAAGTACGGGAGTAGGCTCAATCGCTTCCTTTTAGCTCATAAAATAATAAATTTGATAGTGCTCCGCTCATGTGTTACGCATTTACGAGCTGTACACAAAAAATAAAATGGCCGCCACTTCAAGTGTTTTTCCCATTTATCTCCATAATGCAAAGTTTTATGAAAAAATTGAATATGACAAGAATGATTTCTCTTAAAATTCTACACAAACATGATATTCACGTATGTTTGTAGAATTGAATACTTACGTACAACGAAACTTTTTGCATGTCAATCTGTACTAAAATGTACATACTTTGGCTCCAGTGGGCTTCTCAATGAATGAAGGGGGGAACTATGTGGGTAGGCTAAGTCTCTTTCTTTAAGTGTATGTAATAATAATTTTGATAGTGTCTGGCTCAAATTTCAGGCATTCACGAGCTGTACGTAAAAAATAAAATGGCCGCCACTGCAAGTGTTTTTCCCATTAACTCCATAATGCAAAGTTTTATGACAAAATTGAATATGACAAGAATTATTCCTCTTGAAATTCTACACAAACGTGATACTCACGTATGTTTGTAGAATTTAATACTTACGTAGAACTTAAACTTTTTGCATGTCAATCTGTACTAAAATGTACATACTTTGGCTCCAGTGGGCTTCTCAATGATTGAAGAATGAGCCAGGTTGGTGGGCTAAATCTCTTCCTTTAAGTGTACGTAATAATAATTTTGATAGTACCCGGCTCAAATGTTAGGCATTCACGAGCTGTACGTAAAAAACAAAATGGCCGCCACTGCAGGTGTTTTTCCCATTTATCTCCATAATGCTAAGTTAAATGACAAAATAGAATATGACAAGAATTATTCCTCTTTGAATTCCACACAAACATGATATTCACGTATTTTTATAAAACTTAATTGTAACGTACAACTTTAATTTGTTGCATGTTAATCTGTACTCAAATCTACAAACGTTTGCTCCTGTGGGCTTCTCATTGAGGGAAGAGTGAACTATGTAGGTGCGCTAAATTTGTTTTATTTAATTTGGTTTAACGACGTAATTGACAACGAGGATCATATGACGTCAGGGGTATTTGGAGGAAAGTGTCAAGAAGGACGTCACAGTCCCTGGGCATGTGGGTGGGCTCAATCTCTTCCTGTGAGCTTTTTGCCTGGCAATATTGAAAATTTGATATATTTAATAATTTGTTCGGAGTGTGATGAATTCAATGGTGGACGACATTGATAACCAAATTCATCAATCTGGCTCTTAGGGGTTACCAAATTACCGAGATTGTTAAAAATTGTTGCAAACCGTGGTCTATTTTTTATGAAACGGAGCACTTATCAATATTTATTTTGTTTTTAAAATTTTTCATGTAAACATTCTTATACTTACGACTTAACAATAGTTAACTTTATGGCTCTATCTAGAATCAATAACAAGGTACAGTTAATTAATAGGCACAAGTGCGTACGCGAAATTGAGACAATGTTTAACTTTGGGGCGTTGCGACGCCACAATCCCTTCCGATATTGAAATGTTCCATAAAAATAATAAAACAAGATAAATATTGATTTCAAAAGTTAAAAACCATTGATCCAATTTCGTAAATATAGCTCTCAGAAGTAACCAAAGTCTTCCTATAGTTAGAATTCTCGCTGAGGATGTCTATTTTTTTTACGAAACGGAGTTTTTATCAATATTTATTTTGTTTCTTATTTTGTTAATGTAAACAATCTTAACCATACGAGTTAATAATAGTGAACTTTATGGCTCTATCTAGAAGCAATAATAAGCTAGAATTATTTAATTGACAGAAGTGCGTACGTGACATTCAGGCATTGTTTGGCCTTGGGGCGTCGCCACGCTACTAACCCTTCTGATATTGAAATGTTCCATACTTGATAATTTTTTCTACAATATGTATAGATTTCAATAGTTAAAGACACATTAATCCAGTTTGATAAATGTGGCTCTCAGGGGTAATCAAATTCTAGAGATTGTTTCAATTCTCGTTACGGAGGTCTATTTTTTATGAAACGGAGTACTTATCAATGTTTTTTATTGTTTATCATTTTTTTCTATAAACAAACGTAACATTAGAAAGTTTATAGTGGCTAACTCTATGGATCTACCTGAAAGCAAGCACAAGCTAGAGTTATTGAAATGACACAATATCTGCATAAGTGACATTCAGACATCGTCTGACTTTGAGGTGTTACACCGCCACTCTTCCTTCTGATATTGAAATTTTCAATATCAAATAATTTATCTGCAAGTATGACTTAATGAACGGCGTGTTTAATATATAACCAAACTTGTAAGTTTGGCTCTCAGGGCTAACCAAACAAGTGCGATTGTTACAATTCTTGCAACCGTGGTCTATTTTATCCTGTAACGGACTATTATCAAATTGTGTTATTGTGTTTTATTTTTTTATAAGCAAACTAAACATTACAAGTTACTATATTAGTTAATTGTATGGCTCTATCTAGAATAAGTACAAAGTTAGAGGTATTTATATAGACAGATGTGCACACATGAAATTCAGACATCTGAATTTGAGGCATCGCGACGCCATTTCCCTTCCGATATTTGAAAAAAACGATATTAAACAATACTTTCGCGAGTATTGGTAATCCAACGGTGTATGACACTTTTATTCATGAGCCATTTTTACCCTCTGGCTCAAAGTATAGTAGTTGCATAAATAATATGCACTTTTTTCTTGTTACAACCATGTTTTACACCCCTGTATTAACTTTAACCATTTTTAAATTATTATTTGTATTTACTAATCTTTGCTGAGCACATAAGTAATTTTATTTGGGGTTTAGTGTTAAAATAGTGGTTTATGTGGGTTTTTTTCTTCTGGATGGCAAAAACCAACCCTAATCCGATTTAAGGGTAAAAAAGTGAAAATGGCGATTGCCAACAATGTTATTCGGATTCAGCGTTTAAAAGTCTATTAGGATCACTTTGTTGGCAGCTTTTAACACGAGGGGCCCCAAAGCTGAAAAATTATTAATTCTGGTCTAGTCTATTTAGGAAGTTAATTATGGTCGACCACCGCTATTGTCAACCAGCATGGTTCATTTCTTCCATCTCACCCATTCCATTTCAACCATCCGAATTGCAGTGGATAATATATTCTGACAGCCGCATTCAGTACTCCTGGTGAGAGGCGGACAACAATTCACAAATGTCTCAAGGGTTGCATACCTGCACGGGGTTCCCGTGTTGGGAAGAAACATTGGGGCCGGGAACATGGGTGGATGTTTTTAGAACGTGGTGATAAAACCAGTAATGCTTGTTCGCTCACTAGATCATTCGCTCACTAGAACATTAGCTCTCTAGACTATTCGCTCAGTAGACCTCTCGCTCACTTAACTATTAGCTCAGTGGAGTTTTCGCTCAGTACATCATTCGCTAACTAGACCATTAGCGGACTAGAGTTTTCGAGCAGTAGAGTATTCACGCACTACGTCATTCGCTCACCAGAGCATTCGCTCAGTAGACTATTCGTGCAGTAGAGCATTCGCGCGCCTAAATACACGCTCAGTAGAGTTTTCGCGCAGCTGAGCATTCGCTCACTAGATATCTCTCAGAAGAGTTTTCGCGCACTAGAGAATTCGCGGACTACAGCATTCGCGCACTAGATCATTCGCACACTAGACCATTCGCGCAAAAGAACATCCGCGGATTTAAGTCTTCGCTCAGTAGAGTTTTCGCGCAGTAGATCATTCGCTTACTAGACCATTAGCGGACTAGAGTTTTCGCGCACTAGAGAATTCGTGGACTAAGCATTCGCGCACTAGACCATTCGCTTACTAGACCATTCGCGCAGTAGAGCATTCGCGCGCTTAACTATTCGCTCAGTAGAGTTTTCGCGCACTAGATCATTCGCTCACTAGATCATTCGCGCAATAGAGTTTTCGCGCACTAGAACATTCGCTCACTAGATCATTCGCTCACTAGATCATTCGTTTAGTAGACTATTCGCGCAGTAGAGCATTCGCGCACTTAAGTATTCGCTCAGTACAGTTTTCGCGCAGTAGAGAATTCGCGAACTAGACCATTCGCGGACTGGAGTTTTCGTACAGTAGAGTATTCGCGAAGTACATAATTCGCTTACTAGAGCATTCGCTTTGTATACCACTCGCGCAGTGGGGCATTCGCGCACTTAACTATTCGCTCAGTATAGCTTTCGCGCAGTAGAGCATTCGCGCACTAGATTATTCGCGCAGCAGTGTTTTCGCGATACAGAACATTCGCTCACCAGAGCATTCGCGCACTATAGTTTTCGCGCATTAGAGCATTCGCGCACTAGAATATTCGTGCACTTAATCATTCGTTCAGTAGATTTTTCGCGCAGTGGAGCATTCGCGCCTTAGACCATTCGCGAACTAGTATTTTCGCGCAGTACAACATTCGCTGACTAGATCATTCGCGCACTGGTGTTTTCGCGCACTGGAACATTCGCGCACTAGACCATTCGCTTACTTAATTTTTCGCTCAGTAGATTTTTCGTGCAGTACAGTATTCGCTCACTAGACCATTCGCGGACTAGAGTTTTCGCTCAGTGGAATATTCGCTGCCTGGATCATTCGCGCATTAGGGCTTTCGTGCATATGAGCATTCGCGCAGTAGAACATTCGCTGACTTAAAATTTCGCTCACTAGATATGTTCCCGCGCTTACAGCCCAACAGATAAATGGAATGACAGCTTCCCTAATTGATTCACATGATCGCGGTCAAATACCAGAAATAACTACCAGTGCAATATTATCGGCAACTGAATTAGCACTACTACAACATATAAAATAACAGAAGGTTTTTATTTTCGGTATTTCATGAATGTGAAATTTTGAATGGAAGCTCTACTTCGAAAACTGGGCAAGTTGTTGAGGTTTTAGTATTGTTTTAAATATTACGGCCATTGGAACAGGTCTTAATTCTAAGAAATTGTTCAATCATCAGACTGTATTAGGATTTTCGGTTATGCACGATAAGCCGATAATTGCTGTCAAGAATGTCGAGTGGACGAAGCGCGCGGGTGTTGACAATGAAGGAATCTCAGGGGTCGGTAAAACCCTACTCTTGCAGTGGCATTTGCCATTTCTCGCGGTCTCATCCTGCAGTGAGACAAAGTTTAGATGATTCCCAACATGGACATGGCTTTAGATGTGATTTTGTCCACATGTTTTTTAAACAAAAGTTTTGAGTCTGTAATGACGCCCAGGTCCCTCTGGGAGTCTACTCTTCTTATTGGATGCTTCATAGAAGCATTCATAGAAGCATAGAAGCAAATTGTTAGATTCACTAAGCTTCCTACATCGGGTCAAGACAATAACCTATCATAACAGTACTTCAAGCAAAAGATGATGCCGCACGTAGAGTCAGCTAGCCATGAGAAATATACCATAATTGCCTGGTGAATCACTGCAAAGTGAATCTTGGTAGACGGGCCTAGAATTTTGTATCGGATTATGATGATGATGATGATCTTTATTTGAGGATTCTAGTCGACGGGGCCAACTCCAAGCTGAGAGATCGTACGGAAAAAGATGTTTCGGTGAGCGCACAGTGGGCGGAGATTGTTACTCTGTTCGTTCATTCTCGGGTGAGATCGTAACTACCCCCGTTTCGTTGACTGGCGCTGGTCACGTGACCCAACAGTAGGTCTCACGCAGCGGAGGAGTTCGTATCGGGCCGCTGTACAAGAACAAACCGCTTCCGCACGCGGTAGCCGTACGTTTTAGGTACGAATGTTGTATGCGCGTAGCGTAAATATATCGTTACTTACGACGGGGTCACGATAAAACATACATACATACAAAATACGATGATCCGTTAGACTACATCTTAAGCCTACAATGCTCGCCATTGACGTAACGGGTTGTAAGAAAGGAGCATAGGAACCACTTCCACAAAAACAACAAAAACAACAACAACGACGACGAAAATAACAGTAATGGGCCGTTTACATAACTGACTAGTGATTAGTGACTAGCCCACTTGACTAAGCCACAGGCTTCTTTCATTGGCTGGGAGGGAGAATACTGCGCTGTGATTGGCTGTGACTAAGGTTTGTCTTGACTTGACTAAGAAATTGAACATATTTCAATTCCTTAGTCAAGTCAAGAGAAACCTTAGTCACAGCCAATCACAGCGCAGTATTCTCCCTCCCAGCCAATGAAAGAAGTCTGTGGCTTAGACACGGGGGTTAGTCAATAATCACTAGTCAGTTATGTAAACGGCCCATAACGCACACCCATAGACACAGACGTCTAAAAAAATGTGTGCGTGTGAGCATATAGTCTATATCGTAGTCGTAGCTGTGGAGTACGTCGTAAAAACACCAAAATAATAATCTCGTAAATGGCTTTGACAGCTGTTACTAGTGACTATAAGCACAAATGGAATGATGAATGAAACAGCTATCATTACGTCAACTTGATGGCGCCGTGTCAAATATTATAAACAAAACAAAGTGACGGACACGTTTACTGACAGTGCGAAATGCTAATAGATGATTTTCAAAACTGATGTATGTAGGACCCTTTCTAAATCGTCAATGATTGAATCGTTACAATGAAATCGTCAATGAAATCGTCACAAATTTCAAATGTGTCGTTTCTAGTACGGGTGGAGAGTTGTTATGTTCAGTTTCACTTTCATTCATAACTTCCACGTCTGACTCGCCCCATTCACTCTTGTCAGGCCAAAAGCTGCATCCTGGCCTGGGTTCCCCTTCTCCAACGTGTTTCAGGGGTGTAGACGAACCAATTTCAAATGTGGCGTTTCTTGGGTGTGTGGAGAGTTGTTACCACCGACTGTTTCAACGTCCAAGCTTTAAAGAATGCAATTATTAAATAATTGATTCCCTTTTTCATACATAGTTACATAATATTATCAGAGATTACATTCGTGCCAGGGTAGGCGGGGGCGGCAAAACTACCAAATCAGATGCCAGACTTGAAGTTTGTGGTCACATGCAGTGTGCACCTAGGCTAAAATGTGCAAAGCCAAATCATATATTTTCTTATTATATTCTATTAAAACTTATTTTTCGTTCCACCTGCTACAAAACTCAAAACGTTCCATTTACATACCTAGACCCGTATTACCTAGGGGCACTGGTTTATGGTGAATACAATTACTCGATTTCGGTACAGTAACAGTTTCATTATCGGTTTATTGGCAGGTATATAAAGCGAGGTTAATGTTTCAAAAATTGTGCATAAAGTGGTTCTTAAAATTTTCAAAAATCTTACTTTGTAAATATTAGCCTTCTACACAATTAAGTCGAAAGAAAGACAGTATGCAATATGCATGTAAAAGTTGGGAGATACTCCTATGCGAGATGGATTGAGACACTATTTTTATGTCAACGCCAGCCAAAATAAAAAAAATCGCGTTGTAATAAAAAATATCTGGAAATTTAATGTTTTTCAACTTGAATTTCAGTGTTATTCACCAATTTACACTAAGTACACAAATGTCGGTGTTTGGCGGCGATTCAAATTTTCCCGGTTTAAAATGGATGAATTATCGATGATCATTATGTGAAATTAAACGACTCATCGACATTTAGGTGTTATCGTTATCGTTATCATGGGTTTCTATCGATATTACGTGCGCGAGTCAAATAAATACATATTCTATTCATGATGATTGATGAAGCATTGGTTAGTTTTAATGCACTATATATAATGCACTAACTTAACCTTGAACACTACACTAAACCTTTAAAAAAAAATGCTAGAAAATTAACTAATAAAAAGACCATTTACATTCTTATAACTTTGAGTTCTTGAGGTATTGATGGAGGGGGGGTGTACCTACCTCTAAACTACGAGGGGGTGATGTGCTTTTAAATTCGCAAAGGGGGTTCACATCTGATATTTCCTTTACGTCATAGCAACGGCCCAACGAGGCACATAGTAAATGGTATATCCCCTGGCAATTACTTTGTTTACTTGAATGTTTTATGAAGGTTAAAAAAGGGGTAAGTATAGAAATGCAAGGTGAATCACTGACAATCAGCCGGCCGCTCACTTCCGCGTTGACCTGGTACTGGTTTTGTTGGTGGAACGTCTGGCCTCCGGTATTAGGGGTTGGTTTCATTCATCCTTTCAAGTTTCTCAGAATCGTAAGCTATTTGCGGTGACTCCCCCCCCCCCCCGCCCAGGTGTCACTAACAGTTAGGGCCATCGACCTTTGTAGATTGACTATATTGGCTTGAATATGTGGACGACAGGGACCTACTCATAGTTATTTCCATAAATACTTTTTAGTCGTCCATGTGGTATGTAATTAAACATAATAATAAAACAAACTGCAATTTCCTACTTTTAGACGGTTATTTTCACGTGAGCAATGAAATACGTCGTAGGCCTACGTGTAAACTACGGTAGGCAATAAACAAAAATGCAAAAAATTTGCAAAAAAGAGGCCAAGCCCAAAACGGAGAAGACAAACCGTTACAAACCAAAGAGGGCACACGTACAAAAATGCCAATTTCAAAAGAGGCTCAACATTTAAAGGGGTAATATCTAAAATTGTGGCCAAGCCACTTATTTATTTCCAATATATAAATATAGTTATTATAATTAATTAAATAAACAAATATATAAATGTTTACATCACTTAATAATTGATAAATAAATAAATTACATTAATACAAAATTAAATTAACTTATTGAAACATTTCGAGGTGGGGAAAACAAAATGAACACACTGTAATTGTATTTATAATTAAAAGCTTGGCCGATGAATTTGCATTCTCAGTTTTATTTTCCAAGTACTGAAATGTTTCTTGATGACATTATTAAATTGATTTTAAAGTTCATTAACCTGATGAGTTATTACCATTATTGCTTTATAGTACGTAATATTAATAATATATTACCCCAAGCCAAATTACAAATTCATTACAATTAGAATAATACAATTACAATAATTTGTTCAATAGTAAAGTACAAGGTGGTAAGTAAAGATATATGTCTAAATGTTGTCAAATAGAGATAAAAATACACCTAAGCATAAAGTTGGTGGCAGAACTTGGTCGGCCATGATTTGAAAGATAGGAGGTATCGGTAGCTCCACGGTGACTACCGACTACGGTGCTCTGTGCTAAAATCAGTGACATACGATTTGGCGCTTGATTTCGTTCTGCATTGTGATAGTCGGCTGTGACCGTAAATCTAACTACAATGGAGAAATACTATTTGCTGGTACCTTCTAGCCTCGGAACGGGTGCAGTTATCACCTCAAATAAAATTGTGACAAATTTCAAATTTGACAACTTTCAGGAATATAGCCCCCAGTATATACTTGTGTATTGTTTTTTTTTTTACTTTAGGATAATATACTCAATAATTTGAGTTAAATTCGCTTTAATTCAAATTTGCACATCTTTCTAAATTTTTTTTGATTTCGTGTCTACGACAAAAATGACAATTTACGCTCGAGTCCTAGCTGTGTTTTTTGTTTATTGTTATATTGTAACAACAAAATGCCCTTTTCAGGTCCACAATTGTTTATTTGATCGACTTGTTTTTTGTTTATTGTTATATTGTAACAACAAAATGCCCTTTCAGGTCCACAATTGTTTATTTGATCGACTTGTTTATAATACTTCATTGACAAGTTCTTTAAATATTCAATTGATTGTCGTAAAATAACCAATAAGCATTATATTAATCTTTCAGATTTATGTAGGCCTACATTTCGTTTTATGTGTGTGTATATGTGTGCATTTTGCAATTAAAACATAATATGGTACCGGTATCGGCCTATTTGACATACTTTGACATAGGCTTCTCTTTGTTTGCATCGATACACGATTACGTTTCATTTAGCAAGAAACTATGCTAACTCACGCACGTTCATCTTCACGCACTCAAAGTTCATCTTCACGCACTCAAATGCACTCCCATCCCACACAGTAATCACGCAAGACCTCGAAACGTATACAATATTGATATTATTAGAGGAGCAAATATGGCGAGGTTTCTCCCAGCAAAAATATAATTTATGTTTTAGGGTTAGTTTAGTGCCTCGGAAGAGCTGTGCAAGGTGGACTCCAAATATATGGACTAAATATTAATTTTCTAAATCACGTCAGCCAATCACTGCCACCTTCTTTAGACGTCAATCTCATTGCTGATCTATGCTTTTTTTTGCAGTTATTTAGATTTTAGATGACTCCAAAGCAGTTTGACAGGGCCCAGGCTAATAATTCAAATGAAGGGGGCTGGGAAGTGAAAACTTTTATTCACAGCTACCTGGCAAATGGCATTAGAAAAGTAATAATGTATGCAGACTGTAGGGCTGTATAATGTTGTTACCAAGCCAAGTATTACAACGACTGCAACCGATAGTTGAGCGGTAACACGAGATACTATTCGGGACGTTGCCGGTTAGATATTCGATTCCGTTATCACTTTGGTAATCTTGATTGAAAATTTTGGCCAGGATTTTTTAAGTCAAAATACGATCGCTGGGATTGAGCCCCCAAAAATTGTACATTTGCTCCAATCCATCCTCACACCGACAAACACTAGTATAATTATCTACGTAGCTGAAGAGGTAAATGTTGGGTCTGAGCAGGTTACTGCGAAACAGTATTACTATTAGTTCACTGTGTAGGTGTCTCCGGAAGGGGGGGGGGGGAGGGGGGGGGGGCTTGGCGCGTAAGCCGTGTGTGCATACAGGCTTACCGCAAGATAATTTACCCATATTGACCGTCCGTTTATAAACAATTACAAGTAAGCACACGATATTTAAAAAAAAATCCTGCATGTGGTCCTAGGTATATGAGAGGGGGCATCAACTCGTTACGCAAGACCTTCAAAGACTGATATATAACCATGTCTGCGCAAGACTAATCTAACTATCGGTTGGTTGGATAGTCAAGTCGGCGAATATTCTCTTGCCCTGCTTAGCCCAAATACATTTCCTCGTCTCGTCTTCAATCACATTCACAGCTCGAGCTAACGTTGTCAAGGTCGACTGGTTTGTGTGTGATGGCGGTGGGCGCGGGGGGATGAAGACTGCTGGACTTCGGCAGCCAATAGGAGGCTGGCCCGCCCGTCTTCGCTCGGCTCGGAGGAATGTATCTGTGTCGCGACAGAGCGAGTTACCAGACGGTGTTTAGAAATAATATTGGAACGCAAAACATGCACTTTGTTAGTGCAATTTCTGATTAAACCGTTGAACTTACAGTTACACTTTTTTTTTTCGATGCTCACATTGATTCAAACTCTGATTTGTGTTACTTACTTCTTCTAGAAAATATTTCAAACGTCTCTTATTATGCGATAAAGTTGCACGGTCATGAGACTATTTTAACATTATCGACAATGTTTATATCATTATAAGTCAAAAGTGCTTTATTATTTGGAAAATGTGACTACGCGAAAGCAACGAACACATCTTTGTGAGCGATACTGCAAAATATGGTTATGATCCTATAACCCATTAACCTGCAATAGCCACAAAACCGAGCGCTTGCATTCAGCTCCGCGCGTCCCGCATCTTGTCGACTCGAATCCTCTTATTTACTATGTTAATTAATTTGAGTACAATAGTTCAGCATTTCTGCTCTAAGATTAGATTAAATTAAAACAAACAGAAAATATTATTACGCTTAGGACTAAATATACATGTTAACTACTACATATGTTGTTAATATCTAACATAACAAAAAATGAATATATATATATATATATATATATAGACAGTTGAACTAATGTAATTGCAATAAACTAAAAACTATGACATATGACATATTAATGTATTATATTATTGGCGGTGTTTAACGACGTACTCGACCTCTTAGGTCATATGACGTCTTCCGAATCAGGTCCATCTACATCGCGAGGTGGTCAATCTTCATAAAGGGAGTCCAGCAAGGGAGGGCAGGGACAAGTGGGAGAATAAATCATCAGTGGGATAGTGGGGGTGAGGGAATATCACTGGGTCTCCTTTCGTCACCTCTTACGACCAGCAGGGTCACTCTGGGCTTATTCTAACCAAAGCCGTGACGGGTCTTTTGTATCGGAGTAATCGAATCTCATATCTATGAAGTCACATCAATTAAATTGGGTAAACATTAAAACATTAAAATTGAATTTACAAGGCGCTTTTACTTAACCCTCCCCCCCCCCCTCCATCCCCTAGGAAAATGTTTTTTTTTTTTTACTTCTCCCGGAGATACCGATAATAAAACCCACGTATCGGCATTTTTCTTTTGATACCCATAATGCATACATTCAAATATGTATTCCTTTTAAACATCGGTAATTAATGTATTCATTAATTATGCTGATTTATCAAACGAATATTACTTTTATTTCGGTAAACTTTCTACAGTAGTTTTATATGTTACTACTTATGTATTTGCAACTATCAACTTTATATTTCATAATACCAATTATACACGTGAACCATTTTATTAAAAATGTTATTATATTGATATTAATTAATTAATGCTTGCCGAATTATCTATATACAGGTTTTGAATGTTGTTCTTATTACAAAAGGTCTTACTTAATGTATTTAATATACAATATCAGAAAAATCTTTGAAAATAACGATTATATAAGCATTAATTAATTTTAGCAAATTAATTAATTACGTTAATTAGGGGGGTCGGACGGCGTTAAACTTTCTTCGGATTATGAAAGTATACATAGCATACAACTTCTGATAAAAAAAATTCTGTACCAATTAATTCCGGGTAAAATTGCTATTTGACCGGGGTACATTCAGTTCCAACACGGCGACCTTGTATTGTTGCGGGCGAATAACTATTCGTCCGCGCTCACTAAAGAGATTGAAAAGTTTTTTTTACTATACAACGGCCCATATACAGTACAATGCAGGGTAGGCCCCACGCTTACAGTTTACAGGACTCGACTGGTAAACAGCTCAAGGGCACGCACAACGTGGCTAACTTGAAACCATACGACCCCCGTTAGCATACTCTTCACGCCTACTGGTAGTTCCAGACTGTCTGCTGCAGTTATTCTAAGATTACTTTTCGTCAGTGGCGTATTCACGGGGGGGGAGGGGGGGGGACAAAACCCCCCCCTTTTGCAAAGGAAACATGGAAAATGACCGTTTACATTTCATTTCTATAGACAGTATTTCAATAGACAGTATCAATAGACAGTATTTCAATAGACAGTTAGATGTTTTACTTTATAATTATTGTATATTGTTGTAATTAAAAGCAAAAGCAATACGAAAAATATGCAAATTATTGATTGAGGTTCCTTTTATTAGCGGTGCTAAGGAAAAAATGTGTTGCCAGAAACTAAGTAAGCTTGTTTCAGTTGGCCGCTATAAAACGCACAGATTTGCACTAAAATGACCTTGACGAGATTTTTTTCGGGGGGCAAGCCCCCCGGAACCCTAATTGTGTTTCGGCATCCACTCTCTATATGGGTTGAAAACCCCCCCCTTTCCCAATTCCTGGATACGCCACTGCTTTTCGTACTAGTACACATTATTGTATTCCTGTGGTACATGTCTTTATATTCACAAGGGTATGCCCTATTATATGAAGTACACAATATTATGGTATGTGTGTAGTTCACATTTTCTTACCATCCTAGTTACCAGTTGGTTTAATATCTAGTAATTACATGGTAGATTTATATAAAAAAAAGGTAATAATAATAATATAGGATAGATTTAATAAATGTAATAATAGTGTTAAGTGTAATACTTGTAACTTCACATTGTAGTTTATAGTATAGCCTAGAGAATGTGGTGCCTACTGATACTTTAAACAAACTTTCCTTTGCTTCAGTTTTTTAAAGTGGGGGGCTGTAGTGTGATAGCTGCCTCACCCCCGCCAGGGGAGGGGAGGGCTGCGGCCTTGAGCATCCTGCACCCCTAGAAGGAGGGTTAGTCGAGGCGCGGCCCGCTGACTGAATAGTTGTATCTTGTGCGTGCAGTTATAAAAGTGCCGTTTCTCTATAAATACCCGCTTTGTGTTATCTAACCTATCAAGAACTCTCCCCGTTATCGATCATTACCCTCCTTGAATATCATTATCTCCCCATAGACACATTACAAGGGTGCTCAGTTTAATTTTCTTTGCCTGGCGGCACAGCACCTGATCGCCTACGTTGAACCCTCTCGAACATGGCGGCAACAAATGTGTACATATAAATATTAATTAATTAAAATACGTTTTATAATATTTACTCTCTAAAACCACACTGGCCACACTCGTGGACACCTAGTGGTTCACGCTGCCACCGAGAGATAGCGCCACTATGCAGTTACGCTGCAGTGTTGTGAAGCCAAGTAATCCCGTTATGTGTATAAAGAAGAACAACACATTGCATTTGTTTCTTGGCATTTATAAATGGTTGATGAAATGTTTGGAAGCTAAATAATGAGTTTACTATATTATATTATTGGTTGTATTAACATATCACAGCAATATAAATTTAATTCGATAACTTTCATGCATGAAGATCGTATCAAATATACACGTACACATTTGTGTACTGTGTGTCTTAGTGGGTTCAACCTGGGCCCTAACTGTCATGTACAAAGTAGGCTGTTATCTTATGATTTTCTATGTAATTGTTGGTTTTTATTTGTAATATCACACATAACTCAATGCAATATACCCTTAGGCCCAGATACAGTTACATGAGACGGTGTGTATGTGGGGGGGACAAATGTTTAACATTTCAAGCCCCCCCCCCTTTTTTTTACTCATTACTTCTTTTTTTTACATTACATTACATAATTACTCATTACTCGTTTTTAATTGTATAAACTTGCCTTTTTAATATTAAGTTATAATTCGTACTGTAAAATGAAAAAAATTCAAAATATAAATAAATTTCAAAATATTAATTAGTTAAAATGTGTTTTATAACAACACACTGTACACATTTGTGGCCATCATTTTTTGTGCAGAAATATTGAAGTAAAATTTTTTTTTTTTTACATATTTACAAAAAAAAAATTCAAATGTGTGTTTTTTTTAATTTATTTTTTTTTCTTCATAATTCGTGTTTGAGAGGGTGAATGAGTGGGGTTAAGTATTTCTCTTCGCGTTAGCCCAGTCGCAGGAAGATTGTTTCTTCGACTGATCATGTGGCCGCAGCTCTTCTTCGTTGTCTTCGCATTCTAGATTGGCAGAAATAGATGGTAGAGTAGTCCGCATCTTACGGCCAAAGAGAAGTTTGAATGGGGAGGAACCGGTTGTAGAATGGGGTGTGGCTCTATAGTTCATGAGGGCCAAATCGAGCTCAGCCCTCAAGTTCTTGCCTTCCATATATGCGGCAAGTACGGTTTTTCTTAGTGACGCTACGGAACGCTCAGCTAAACCGTTGGCCTCTGGCCACAACGGAGTGACTTTGTGGTGTCGGAAACCCATTTCCTTTGAGAAGTCGGCGAATTCCCCTTTGTTAAAGGGAGGTCCATTCCATTGTCAGACTTGACTTGCGTAACGGTGCCAAATTGGCTGAGAAGACGCCGTAGGACAGGAAGGACATGACGAGCGCTGGTACAAGGAATTATTTCGGCGAAAGGGTAACGAGAGTATTTGTCGGTTAGGACGAGTATGTACTTCCCGTCAGGGTATGGTCCATCGAAGTCCATCACCAGGTTCTGCCAAGGTCCAGCTGGGAGTTCAGTGGGCAGCACGGGATCACGGCACGACTTCGGGTTTGAGATAGCTTGACATGGCACGTACGACCTGATAACTGTTTCTACTTGTCGGTCGATGCCAGGGAACCAGAGCTTCTAGCGAATTAGTTGTTTTGTCTTAACCACTCCTCTAAGTCCTCTATGGGCCAAACGTACCGCAGTTCCTTGGAGAGAGGTTGGTAGGACCAGTCTTGAACCTCGGAGGACGACTCCGTTGGCTGTAGAGTTCTTCCTTCAACCTATGATAAGCAGTTAGATTTTGGTTATTCCACGTTTTCTTCGAGTTTGTGAATAGAGCAGAGGTACGCAGTTGTAGGGTTTCATCTTTGGCGGTTTCTGCTGCCAAACCTATTTTTTGTCACATATTTTTGAGAGCACGTAAAAATCAAAATATTATATAGGGGTGGGCCTGTGGGGGTTTCATAATTTGTGTCATAATTGCGTATGGGGTTTAATTAGTGACAGTATTACTGTAGTGAAGTGGTTTAATTAGTTAATACGTGTGACAAAGTGTGAGGTGGGATTGAACAGGGTAGGGGTAAAATTGCTATAAATGAGTTGTCACAGTTTAGTACCTCAAAGCATGAGCTTTTGTTTTTGTTTGTTTGTTAACAACGCAACTCAAAATTAGAATTTTTGAAGAATACGCTTTGGTATATCGGTGGCTAGTGAATTAATGTCAATTTAAGTTAGTCCATCCATTATTATAATAATTGTTTTATTATAAAAAAATTAATAAACTCTAGTTTTTAGTCATCCACACACATTTCAAATAGGCCAAACCTTTATTTTGTTGTTGACTGAGTTGTTATTTTATCACCTGTACAGTGTAAATACTCTTCATAATGGTAGGATATTTTATAACTACTTTAAAACTTGTAACATGTAGATCTTCCGATCTAAATGGAGACGTCCATTTAGCGTCGTGTAGCCCTCACATCGAGACGTCCGTGTGTTCGGCAATCAAGATTGAACCTCCATCGTTTGTACCCACCTCAGCGTCATCGACTCCAGTATTGATTTTCTGCTTCGCCACCTTCGTAACATGCTCACTGTCTTCGTGAAGATGCGTCACGTCATTATGACGTAATGTCTATATTTAAATCTAACGACATTTTCTGTTATCTCTACCGATATTATAAAAGTCACTTCCTACATTTTGTCAAGCCCCACTTCTCTCAGAGCCGTAAGCGTGAGTACACCAGATCTTACGAGCCACAGGTTGTATTTTGAATTGAGCATCCAAGTATTTGAAATTATGTATTGACATGTTGTCTTTGGTTATTTGCTCTTTTTACAACGCTTATATTAGCTTGCCTTGTTTGTCTGGACGGAATCTTGGAATCGATATTCCACCTACTTCTAGATGTCTGATCAAGCTGAAATTGTTTACACAGACGTATTTCTGATGACAATACATGAATCACTTGTCATATTTACTAAATTGTCAATTAATTCATCATAAATTAATTAATTAATGTTTTATATTGAAATCGAATTTTATATATTCCACCTACTTCTAAATGTCCGAACAAGCTGAATTTTTTTACACAGACGTATTCCTAATGACAACACATGAATCAACTGTCATATTTACTAACTTGTCAATTAATTCATCATAATTAATTAATGTTTTATATGGGAATCGATGTGTCACCCACTTCCCAACGTCGAATCGAGTTGAAAGTTTTCACACAGACGTACTCTTAATGACAATACATTAATCAATTGTCATATTTACTAAATAATTAATTAAGCCATCATTATTAATAAATTGCTGTTTTATATGGGAATCCATAAAACACCCACTCTCGAACGTCGAATTGAGCTGAAAGTTTTTACACAGACGTATTCTTAATGACAATACATGAATCAATCGTCATATTTACTAAATAATCAATTAAACCATCATAATTAATTAATCGATATTTGATATACATTCGATTGCTAGATTCTTTAAGACTAAAAAGTATAAAATAATATTACATGAATTTTTTTTTTTTAAACAACGCTGATGCACTAAAAATGCACTAAAAAGTAAAAAATAAATTTTTGCCCAAACATTTTTTGCCTCACTCGGAAAATAAAAGCGTTGGGCGCTTTCGGTATTAACATAGATTGCAGTATTCTGCTGTTTATGCAGGGAAAGCGCCCAACGCTTTTATTTTCCGAGTGAGGCAAACATTTATTTTTTACTTTTTAGTGCATTTAAATATAAGCGTTGTTTAAAAAAAAAAATATGTTACTCATGTCATATTATTTCAATTGCATTCTAATGCTGGTAAATTTCTTACCGTGGTATTCCGTAGTTTTCTGGATTCAATTGTGTGTGTGTAAGTTCGCAAGTGCTCACGGGGACAGTGGAGCCCATTGTTGCTTTGTGTCAAATTTTGTAAATGTAGCCTGTATTCAATATCGAGATATCTCTGTGGCCTACTGTATCACTGACTTTCTGTTATTGCTAAAGGATTTATTCAGGCACATATTAGTGACGCATTGCACGAATGTTTTTGTTTGTTTGTTAAATTAAGAAGCGCCCATTTAAATGTGCTCATATCAAAACTGTTTTGTGGCGATTTATGAAATACTTTTTCTTGCAGCCTTTGTTACTAAATCTATCAACTTTTTGCCAAGCACTTCCACATATATTTATACCAACAATAAATTATCATTACTTTACTGTTAATCAGTGTCTGTTCACTGGTTACAATAGCCTCCCATCCCCTGGACACTTTCTTGTTTTGTCCCTGCAAATTCACTAGGCCTATAGAACAAGATGGAGCTCGCTTTTATTCTTATTAAAGTATATCTACAATAGTTCCTACCACCACTCTCACCCGCCGTCAATTAGCCAAACGCCCACGAGCCCAACTCCGGCCGCAGCTAGCCTGGGTGAACCCCTACGTGGTCACCCGCCTTTGTGACGACAATATGTCACAAACTGACGCTTATTAATAACAATATACAATATTTTCACTGGATGAAAAATTATTTTTTTATGAAAAGTTGGTGATGGCGCCGATCAAGCTAATCTCCGATTTAAATACGTTGGTGAAACCGGGCTAATCCGTTGTTTTGAGGTATGTTGCCTGACCAACAACCTCAAGGTCTACTGGATTTAAGCTTAGCGGAGTAATAGGGTACGCACATCTGACGTAACAGCCGAACTACAACAATGGAATAAATGAATTGAACTGGTGGACAAACAACAAGCCGTCAAGGTAATATCTTTGCAAATAATGAGGAGAAACAATTAGTTGTAACGATAGTAACTGCTCGCCAGTTAAAATTTATGTTAAGTAATGGACAGCAACTATCTGAAAGTTTGTAAACGTTCTGAACGTTTGTTTTTTCCAACTTCAGAACTTCATATTTTTTTTGCCAGCTTGCTTGACCATCAGCTAGATTCATTTGTTTCATTGTTGTGTTTTGGTGTTGTGCGTACCCTAACTCGCTACAAGCGATCTAGTGGACCTTGCAACAACCTTCTAACACAGCTAGCAGCACCTAGCGTGAACTGATGGAACTGTTTGTAATTCTACGGCCGGTTGCGGGCGAGTCTTCAGTCGGTACATGCAGAACTCTGTACTTCTGCGCCAAAGGGTTCTTATTTGGGGGGCGAGAAATACGGACACCTATTTATCTAATACAGGTAGTGTTGTGACTAGATAACTTATTTTTTATCTAGATAAAGATAAAGATAATTCTCCAAAAAATTATCTAGATAAGATAAAAGATAAAGTGTAAAAAAATTATCTAGATAATAGATAAAAGATCAAAATAATTATCTAGATAATTTTGAAAAGATAAAAGATAATAATGATATTATTGAGTTATTGACATGTTTCGTAAAAAGCAATATTTACTTATTTTTTTTCCATATCTATCATAATGTGGATGGATTAGTTAGGTTTAAAGTAGAGGTACAGGACTAAGGTTGGAATTCATAGTCGGCCCCTACACCTAGGGGCACCCATTGTTGCTATGGATTTGTTTTGTTTATGGGAATTAACATGCAAACAATTGTTACCTTGGTAACAATGGGCGCCCCTAGGTGTAGGGGCCGACTATGAATTCCAACCTAAGGGCCGGTCTTACAATCTCCTAATAAGAAAGTTATTTGTAGCAATTAAGCTATTTGGAGGATTTTAAGGGTTTTGATTGGTGGTTGCCATGGAGAAAACAAGCTACTCGACGAATAAATAGTTATTGGGACATTGTAAGACTGGACCTAAGGATATTCAAAATTTCAAACTTTATTGTATACTAGAAATGAAATATACCTAACTAGTCTCCTTTAGAAACGTACTGTACCAGCTTGTTACAAGCTGCCAACATGGCTCTAATTATAGGAATATGTGTGTCCTACCTTAAAAACAATGTTGGCATTATGAAATTTTACGTTTACTACCCCAAACATTGGAACTACCCTTTTTATACCATATTTTATATTAAAAATTGCCATTTACAAACTATTAGCTTCTAAAATTTGAAAAAAATCTGAAAAACAAAAGACGGATTGAGGTATAAAATGGCTAATCCAGAAATAGTCCACTATTGAAAAATATGGGGGTAAACCCTCCCGGAACGTAATTATTTCCCTCTTTTGTTAAATGTAAAAAAATATATCACGCCGTTTAAGGTAGTATTTATAAACTTTTACGAGTTCTGATTTAACCAAAAACTGCGCGCATCCATCCAGCCCACGATCGTATCATCAAATTATCAGTGGCGCTAATTAAACGTACTGCAATTATAAGTTGAATACCACGATGTGCCCGTGCAGTGCGCTCCGCTCGACCCGCGCGACCGCGTGGGACACAGCCTGGCAAGAGCTCTCGCGCGTCCTGATTGGTTCCCGGGCTCTGACCCCCACCCCCTCACACTGCTTCCCGCTCATATCCACGCGTGTTACGGTGGTAGATTGGATTGTTTAGTGTTTGGTTAGTTTTTTTTCACTATTTAAACTGTGTTAAGTTTAACTGTAAGATGTTGATATATTTTCTGTGAACGACTAGGTGAGTAATAATGATTGTATTTTAATCAAATATTTACTGGCATCATGAGTGTCAACTTCAATCAAAGTTTATGCATCGTCTGCCAAGTGAAATGCTGGGACTGGGAGATAATAGTGCAAAGCTTGCTCTCGACGGTAAGCATTACTATAGAGCAATGCGGGCCCATAAAATTACATTGCAAGTCTTATGGTCTGTGCTCATTCCAATCTTCAAGGAATTTCTTCGAGAGAGGTCTTACTACGTACAACGAAATAACTCTTGCGATGGCTGAAGACGATTCAGATAATGTCTCACTTTTTGAAAGTGAAGAATTATATAAACATATGCAAGACTTCAGGTTTTCCGTGAAGGACAACCCAAACTTCGTGTTTTGGCTACAATATATGGACATGGTATCTATCCTACTAATGTTCACACGTTCTGAGCGGGATGGCATCTGGGACTTGTATGTCAGTAGTTTCACGGCGATGCTGCCATGGTTATAATGCACTATGACCACACAAACTACTCGAAATGGGGACCTGTATATATGGCTGAAATGAACCAATTGCCTCAAGAAGTACTGAATGAGTTTAAAGCTGGCAACTTTGTGGTCAAAGGAACTAATCGAAAGTTTAACCAAGTAGATCCTGACCACAGTCTAGAGTGGATAAATGGTGTGGGGAAAGATAGTGGGGGATTGATTGGCATTGCTCAAAATACAAATGCCCTCAATAAATGGCCCCTGTGTTTCAACGTTAAATCTATGATGTCTGCTCTCACAAAGCGAATGATTTTACAGTCAGAAGACAATGATGTGATTCATAATGAGTCTACACGCAGCAGAATCGCACATGATAGAACAATAGAGTAAAAAATTCTGTCCCTGTTTGATCGTTACAAAATATTTTCTCTTGATAACGAAAATCGCACAATCTTACAAAATCCTGTAACTAAAGATTTGGCCACAGATGAAATCCAAGAGTCCTTGATAAATGCTTATGCAAAGGGTAAAAGTCAACTTCTGTCATTCGTAAATACCCGCCTTGTACCAGAAGAGAGAACAACGTTCCACGACACAATTACAAAAAATAAAGCCCCGACTATGGCAACACTATATCAGGTACTTACAAGAAATCAAACTGATAAACAAGAGATTGTTAGAATAGACCGAAGCATTCTTCATCGTATACTTACATCATACAAGGCTGGCCGAAAATTTGACTTACAAAATATCCTCAAACATGAACTGATGAAAGTACCAATATCACTGTTCGAAATGAACGGACAAATTCGTTCGGGGTCGAAAGGAATATTAGCACAAGAACTAAAGAAAAATGTTGATTGTCCCAATCCAGTTCCTTTGAATGGCTATTCCTGCCTCATAATTGATGGTCAGGCTTTAGTTATGACTATTGGAAAGCCACAGTCTGCTAAAACATTTGGGGATATTGCTGATTGCTTTGTCAGAGCTGTGCAAATACAAGCGACGGGATATGATAGAGTGGACGTTATATTCGGTCGGTACTTAGCAGATTCTATTAAATTAACAACACGTCAAAAGCGAACTAAGGGTTGTATACCAAGAAGACGCGTAATTGAAGACAGATTAGTACCAGCTCCAGCTAAATGGAACGACTTTATGGCTCTGGCAAAGAACAAAGAGGATCTTTCGCGTTTCCCTGGAGAGCAACTACTAAGCAATTTCTCTCAAGATAAAGCTTAGTTGTGGCAGCAGCCTTTACCGACGAAGAAGTAAGATGTAATAATGACATTAACGTTGATCATCTCGCTAAATGGCACGAAGAAGGTGACACGCGTTTGATTCTTCACGCGCTGGATACTGGATTTGAAACTGTTGTAGTCATGGCCAACGATACAGATGTATTTTTGCTTTTGTTGGCATATTGCAATAAAATATCCGCCACCTACGTCAGGCTTGACAGGGACCAAACAAACGATGCTATGTGCCCATTAAACTTGTAGCTGAAACACTGCCATTTGGCTCTACTGATTGTCTACTAGCCTTCCATGCTATCACTGGGTGTGATAGCACCTCTTTCATCTTTAACCACAGATAACTAATTAACTTCTTTAACCATTCAAAGAAAACATAATTGAAAGTGTTTTGTCACATTTCTCGCTTCTTGAAGGGTTGGGTGAGAATGATCTTACTACAGAGAAACTGTAATCTTATGTTTAATTATTGGCTTACACTCATTACAAAACGGTTTGTATGCATGTATCATGATGATTCGAGAAAGGTGATTAGCATGAAACATAATATTGAGCTTTGATTATGTTAAACAATGTTTGCAGTTTGTACAACTTTGAGGTATGTCGTCTCGTTCATTAACATTTAGGGGTTAAAAATGTCATGCGCACAATCAATATGTGAACGATCATTTTTAATGTGTTAGGAAAACATTGTTTATCTTTTTAAAACATGTTCCTAGGACAATAATAACAAAAAGTGTAGTGCATTTAGCAAGCAACGCTAATCATCCCTTCAAAAGTATTTTTAGGGGTGAAAAAGTGATTTCACAACTTGCTTACATTGGTTTTAGAAATTAGAAAATTTAAGTCAGTAAATACAAGTTTAAACATTGCTTGTAACAAGCAAGGGCACAAAGCTTGAAAATTAACCAAATATTTAGGGGTTAAAAATGTGGTGCGGACAATCAAGATGTGAACGATTATTTTTAATGTGTTAGGTTAGCATTGTTTATCTTTTTAAATCATGTTCCTAGGGCAACAAATACCAAAAGTGTAGTGCATTTAGCAAGCAACGCGCATCATCCCTTAAAAAGTCGTTTTAGGGGTGAAGAAGTGATTTCACAACTTGCCAACATTGGTTTTTGACTTTAGCACATTAAAGTCAGTAAATGCAAGTCTTAACATTGCTTGTAACAAGCAAGGGCACAAAGCTTGAAAATTAACCAAATATTTCTAGTCTATTGTAAAAATCAGTACAAGATACATTTCTATTAGCCTAATAGTAATGTATCTTGCACTAATTTTTACAATAAAGTTTGAAATTTGAATATCCTTAGTCCTGTATCTTCCTTTAACACGAGACAATAACAAATTGCCGCCATTTTAAAAAAAGGGGAAAACCAGTAGAAGTATTTTTCATTTTGAAAAATGGTATATTTTATTATTATTTTGTATCTATATTATGGTTAAACATTTTATCTATTTTTTTTTTATCTAAAAGCTTAAAACTTTAGATAAGATAATCTGTATTTTTATCTAGATAAAAGATAAAGATAACACCAAAAAATGAGATGGATAAAGATAATAGATAACAGATTTTATTTAGATACGTTATCTAGATAAGTCACAACACTGAATACAGGTATTTATTCTCGCAACAACGAAGAGTACAATAATAGATACACAGAATGTGTATGTGTGCATGTATTAGTGTGTATGTTTCATCACTTAGAATCTCAAGGAATCGCCGTCTCTATCTTGGTGTTTGTCGATTTATTCACAAAACTTGTAAAGCTCTATACTCTACGCAGAGCCACAGCGAGGGCTGTTGCCAACAACGTCGAAGCCTATGTAAAAGATGTTCAGAAACCCAAGGTCATTTTATCAGATCATGGTACTAAGTACACAGCGGTAGAATATTATGAAAAATTAGAGTCGTTGGACATTCAGGCTGTTCATTCTTCGATTCAACATCCTCTGCAGTCGAACCCGTCGGAAAGAATAATGGGAGAGTAAGGTCGATTGTTTCAAACGTATTGAATCGTCATGGTGCTAAAAGACATTCAGGTTAGTCTAAACTGGTTCCAGAGATAGAAAATTGGTTTAACTGTACATCATGAAAGTACTGGTTTCACACCGTACTAACTTCATTTTTCAAAGCCTCCACTAAGGAACATTGCTTCTCTGTTTAAGTATCCAGATTCCGATATTTCTATCCTTACAAGTGACGCAAAAATAGTCTTAGCAAGAGATCGCCTACTTAAACAAGGTAATACCTTTAGTGGCGTTACTGTAGCCCAATTTCCTATACCGACCCGGACAAAATTAGGAGAAAGCTGATTTTTTCAGGGTCGCTTACAATAATATCATTTTATATAACATACTTCGGGTCCGCCAAAATCCGCCCTGTGCGTTAGCCGCCATCTTGGAAAATGTCAGCGATTATACGGTATTACACTAAATCACTTGTTGTGAGTGCTCTATGTAACATAAAATTACGTGAGTGATGTCAAATGAAAGAAAATATTATGATCAGTAATAATAATGTATGGAATTTTAGTTATTTATCATATTACAATAGAAGGAAGTAATTAAGTGATCCACCGCATAAGTGGATATTTGTATTTTGATGATTTGCGATAAAAGTTATAACGTATCCATAACTTGTGTTCATACAAAACATAAAGCGTATTCTATCTTAAACACACGTATCAAGTCTTATTTACATTACTTTAAAAATGTTTAAGATACGAGCTATTGTATATCTGCATGTGTCGTGGCCGCCATCGCCCCGGACAGAGCAAAACTCATTACCCTAGCCCATCGGTCAGTAACAACAAGTTAAAAAAAACTTGTTTTTTACATGATGACTAAAGAATGTAATTGAGCTTAACTTAGACCAAAGTCACATTATGTGCTTTAGTCGCCATTATGAAAAATGGCGACGGTTACAGTTTTGTCTTCAAACATGCTTTGTGAAGGCTACATAATATAACATAAAATAACATGAAGAATCTTAATTAAAAGATATGATTGAAAACTTCTATTAACAGGGGACAAATTGTAAGTAATGAGATGAGCGTAGCGAATGTATCAATCAATTCAAATGGTTCATTCTCTAATTGCGCGAATTTTGTTCGTCGCACACCGGTCAAACGGTTCGACGGACTTGACCAAAATTTTAAACCAACACTCTTTAATACTCAAATTGACGATGTCAAGATGAGCATATAAATCCGTCAAGATGACAACCTACAAAAAAATAAATTACCGAAAACATTTAAGTTTTAATTTCTGTTAAGTGAAACTTACGGACGGATTTAAGTAATGTTTTGAGCTCGTGGTAGAATGGGCCCATGGTTAGTCTGAAAAATGAGACCCTGTTCTCCCCCCCCCTACTCTTCTGTCCTACTTAAGATTCCTTCTTCTGCCATTTGCCCTGCCCTTCCTAGCTTCTGGACTGTCCTTATGACGACCCCCACGATATAAGAAAAATGGATCTGATTCGGAAGACGCCATGTGGCCTCAGTTGTCGCGTTAGTCACTAAATGCCAAATAATAACAATGTTTTATATTTATTTATATCCACAACAAAGATATTGCCACTGTCTTGGCGAAAGTAAGTTTAACGTTGTAACTGTTACCGTCATTTTGTAAGCGCATTTCTAGTTAATATTCGCAGCAATGTTCCCAAACACTGCCGCACTTATAATTATTCACATAGTAAATGTTGTCTATCACTCTCACTTGTTTAGGTGTCCAATTATACAAATTGAACATTGCTTCAACACTGTGGCTAGCAGTCCGAATGGAACAACGCCGAATCGATCGTGTCTACTGCACTTTCAAGTATAATTCTAACCCAAAAACGTACACCTTCTAACCTGGAACAACGCCGAATCTTTTTCGGCGTAAATCCACCGGAACAACGCCGAATCTTTTTCGACGTACATCCACTGGAACAACGCCGAATCATTTTCCGTGTAAAACACGGGTTAGGTTAGGTTAGGTTATGTTAGGTTCGGGGTTGTTCCGTGGATTTACGTCAAAAAAGATTCGGCGTTTTTCCGTCGGATCTACGTCGAAAAAGATTCGGCGTTGTTCCAGGTTATTAGGTCTACTTTTTTGGGTTAGAATTATACTTGAAAGTGCAGTAGACACGATCGATTCGGCGTTGTTCCATTCGGCGCTATTCAGGCGCCCCGTTAATTGAAACTTACGGACGGATTTAAAATGTTTTGGGTTCGTGGTAGAATGGCCCATTCTAAGTAACTCATGGTAGGTCTCAAAAAGGAGACCCTGTTCCCCCCCCCCCCCTTCTCTTCTTCTGCAATTTGCCCTTTTTCTGCTGGACTCTCCTTATGACGGCCCCCATGATGATAAACAGTCAAATGCGATAGAGCAACTCTTGTCTGTTATCCATCACCATCACTATTTGTTGATAACGGTTTGATAAGTAGAACGAAACATTTTGAACAGGCTATTGCATCAATCAACGGTTACTTGCACCCACGAACTGAGATATGCAAAGAGTACCAACATAATAGTTGGGGGGGGGGGTCCTTCTCCATCGCGTACCTGGCCTCGACCACCTCACACGAAATAGTCTTTGGAGATTCGCTCATGCATTGCATATTACTAGGCGTACTAAGCTTACGTCAGCGGCCGCATTCCTGGGAACTGGCAGAATAAAGCCCGGTTTATTTAAAAGTTTTCCAATCGGTTAATGTTTCAAGATATAAACATTGTCAATGCAAAAACTGCTGCATGCACTCTTATAGTGGAGAGAACATTAAACTTGGCAGACAGTGGTCCCCCAGTTGCAGAAGTTGGTAATGATAAAGATTACTGGTTATCTTAATTGGTCAAAATTCTCAAGACGTTGTCATTTTAATGGTATCGCCAGGATCTGCCAACACAGTCAATAAAGGAAATAATATTTCTCGGTTTTAGAGCAAGCTAGCAGAAATTGAAAAATTGCAGTGGGCTGTTTGTGTATACTGACATGATGTGAGTGACGCGACTAGTGCTTGTTTTAAAGAAGGAAATAAAACGGGTCTTAATAATCATCACTAACAATCGTGAACTTCCCCATCCTCTCACGATGACTAAAGACAATCCACAACAAGTAAACGGTGTAGGAGGAAATGTTAACTGGCTCTTTATGGAGCTAAAATACATCATTGGATGGAGAGCGATTCTATTCATTAAACAGAAATTAAAACTTAAATGTTTTCAGTAATTAATTTTTTGTAGGTTGTCATCTTGACGGATTTATGTGCTCATCTTGACATCGTCAATTTAAGTATTACAGAGTGTTGGTTTTAATGTTTGGTCAAATCCGTCGAACCGTTTGACCGGTGTGTGACGAACACAATTCGCGCATGGAGAGAATGAACCATTTGAATTGATTGATACATTTGCTACACTCATCTAATTACTGACAATTTTTCCCCTGTTTATAGAAGTTTCCAATCATATTGTCGACGTGGTCTTATTAAATTAGCTCTCTGTTAATTAAATGCACAAGCTTTTCTTGTAAATATAATTTTATTTCTGTCATTCAAAACACACACGTTCCAATCTTCTTTTTCACAACCACTAAAAAACATCTTTTTGCAACCATACACCGCCACCTGTAGACATGTATGTTTGGCTAGGCAACAACAACTCTCCCCCCTACAAAAAAAATCAAGATACGTGAACTGTAACATTCACTCTCCCCTATTACTACTTTACACATTAGTCACATTCCAAAAATCTCCGGGCAAGGTACTCGGATGTGGAGACAACCTTCCTCTGTGGACGGCGTCTCCGTCCTGGGTCGCTTTCTTCGACCTCCTCTGCATCGCCGTGGCTGCTCTGCCATTCCTCTGAACGATTGTAATCGTCCATGTTGTCTTTTTCACCATCACCACTGCGACCTCCGCTGTCAGAAAAAGATGCAATGTGACTGTGGTCATCTCCAATTTCATCGAACATGCTGAATTGTGCAGAAGCATGACGATTGCGATCGCCATTGTCTTCCTCTTCTTCTCTGTCTTGCTGATGACTCTCACTGTTGTCGCGGTTACGTTGTGGAGCATGGATAAGCTCACTTACGTGCACTTTAATGTGTGTGCCAGTGGGTGGGATAGTTTCCAACAATGCAATGGATGGGTTGGGGAATTGTATGATTTGATACGGGCCAATGAACTTGGCAGCGAAACCTGCATGAAAATGGTTAATTGCATCGGAGTGCTGATGTTTTCGTCTCCTTACAATATCGCCCATCGCAAATGTATGTTCCTTCCGATTCTGATTGACTCGTGTGATGTAAATAGCCTGATACTTTCTTGTGTTCTCAATTGCTTTCTGCCGAGTCTTTAGAACGTCTGCTACATTCTCCTTCACGTAAGAGTCTTGTTCCCAGTTCTCAAGACGAAGGCGTCTTGCATCCAGCTCATTGTATGCTTTGAACTGTATGCTTCATGAACAAGAGCAGGGCACCCAAAAACTTTTAAATGCCTCAGAGAAGATTTCTTACCTCCCCATAACTCCTGTGGCGTCTTACCTTGCAAAGCTCTGTGTGGTACACGATTCTTTAAGTACACTGCACAATTGCACGCCTCTGCCCAGTACTTCTTGGGTAACCCCGAGTCATACAACATGCACCGAGCCATTTCGCATATTGAACGGTTTGAACGCTCGACCACACCATTTTGTTCCGGTGTATATGGAGTGCTCGTCTGATGTTCAATGCCGTGCTGCTTCAAAAAGCTTTCAAATTTCTGGTTTATGAATTCACTACCATTGTCAGAACGAATTACTTTTATCTTAAACCCAGTTTTATTTTCCGACCAAGATTTAAACTCACAGAAATGATCAAACGTTTCATCTTTTGACTTTAAAAAGTAGCAAAACATTCTCCTTGAAAAATCATCAACAAGGACATACATGTACTTAGCACCTCCAATTGACGTCTCTTCCATTGGTCCACAGAGATCCATATGCACGAGGCCTAGGACTCTGTCTGCGCGATTTGCGCAACCTTTAGGAAACGGAGACCTGTGATGCTTACCTAGCACACATGGGACACATGGATTACAATTCTCTGATTCACTACTACATTCTAAGTCAATTCCTTGACCCTTAACAGTTAATTTTAATGCAGAATCAGCATGAACATGGCCTAACCTTCTATGCCATAAACGTTCTGGTTTCTCATGTTCCCCAGCAGCAAATGCAACTTCTGCTGGCAAAGGTTCAATAATGTCAAGCTTGTAGACCCCTTTTGACTCTGAGCCAGTGTACTCAGCCTTACCTTGGATCTTACAGCTACCTTGGTTATAGATCTTACAACCCTCATTATTGAAAATTATTGTAAACCCTTTGTTAACAATCTTTGAAACCGACAGTAAATTTGTCGCTAAACCTGGCACATAAGTAACATCTTTGATTGGTTTCACATTGTAGTCAGGAAACTTTACTAGTATATCTCCTTTACCTGCCCCCATGAGACTCGAGTTGTCCGCACATTTGACTTCCTTGTCGTACAGATTTCCCCCTTCAAGATCTCGCAGCCACTCCCTCCTGGGAGTCATATGGGATGATGCTCCGGAATCGATGATCCAGTCTTCCTTGGTAAAGGATGACACACCCAAAGCACATAGCAGCGAAGATTCGGACCTGCCTCCCTTCTGGTTCTGTTGAGTGTCCTCCTTCTGTGGGCACTCGGATTTGTAGTGTCCGAATTTCCAACACTTGAAACACTTGACATTTTTCTTCTCCGTCTTCTTGTTCTGTTGAGTTGAGTTAGAACCCTGTTGCCCTTCTTGAGATGGCTTCTTCTTGTTACTGTACCTCTTTGCGTTCTTCACATACAAGGCAGATTCCTCTTCTGACCCCTCCAGCTTCAGATATTCATCAAGACTTCCATTCAAGAGCTTCTCCTTTATCGTATCTGTCGTAAAATCCTTGTCGGATACTGTTGACTCAATACCCATACGATAAGGCAGGCAAACCTTAGGTAGGCCCCTGAGCATGATGAGAGCCACCAGGCCATCATCAGCAGGCTTCCCCATGCTGATTAACTTGTTGGTTAGCTCCAACACTGAGGTCACATACTCTTGCACATTTCCATTATGCTTGGATAATTTTGAGTCTAGCAAGGCGTCCCACAGATTCATCCAGCGTGTTTTGGTTTTACCTTCAAACAGGGATTCCAGAGATGTCCAAGCTTCCCTGGCAGTTGTAGTGTTCTGGACATAGGGATAAAGGGATTTATCCACGTGTAAGCAAATGAGACTCCAGGCATCTGTGTCTTTTTCTGCATCGGCAGCCTGCTCAACGGTGGTAGTACCGATAGCGTAGGCCCACAGCTTCTTCCTTTTTAGAACCAGCTGCATACCAAACTTCCAGTTCATGTAGTCGTCCTTGTCTTTAAGTTTTTCCACCAAGGTGGTTAATTGTGCATTACTTGAAGCCATCATGGATGATTAATAAATCAAACTTGTCAAAAACGTATTGTTCACAAAAGTTCCTCCACACTTCCAAGCACGTTCACAATTCTAACTTCACAAGTACTACACCGAAAGACACATAACCTCACTTAACCTCAAATGTTCACCACATGTCCGCTTAAAACACTATTTTTCACAACCATTTATAGTTCATCTGGCCCCTATTACGTCCTGGGCCCATAACCTGTTGTTATTTAGGAGGTTTCAGGGCAGATTGTATTAACGTACAACGATACATTCTAGGATGAACTACTAGGCTTTATTTAAGCGACTGCCATGACAGGATACAGATACACAAGTTATAAACGGAAGTACAATACATTGTAAAGTCACAGCCTTCTATTGGGCGGACGTAATGGTTGCAGATTACAAAATTATAACACAGCCCAAAGGCATTTCAACACAAAACTAAGTTCCTGCCGCATATCAATCGAACATGCCTTTGGAGTACTTAAGCAGCGTTTCAGACAGCTATATCATGTGAAATTAAGAGGACATGATAGGATCTGTCATTTCATCCGGGCTTGCTGTGTACTTCACAACTTGGCAGATAGCAATGATTTAGTATTGTTTAATGGAGAAGTAAATCCAGCAGACATCCAACCTGATGAAACTGAATACGAGGAATTACGTGCACAGGGAAATAACATAAGAGATGAAATTTGCCAACAGTTGATGATGCGAAGGTAGTTGGTCAATGCTTGGTTAGGAAAGGGCTATAGACTTACCCAGGTATAATTAAATGATTAGTTGTCATGATTTATGACAAATTAGCAGCCAGGACAAATATACAGTATGCACCAACATATTTGCTTCATATGCATCATATAGGCCCTGGTTCATACAACCAGTAGGTACTTATTTGTCACACATTGCTTTATAATTACTATGTGGTAGACTTAACACTTTGCAGTACAAAATTATAATATTCAAAATAGAAAATACTTTAATCCTAGCAGAAAACTAGCCTATATAATTTGTGATATCGTACTTAAAACATGATAGTGTATGGAAAATATCATTAAGAAGGGTTGTTGATGCCTAACTTGGCTTCTAGATATCTTTCCATTAATTTGTTTTTAAGGGTTAATTGCTTGATGAGCTCGTCTTTTTGGGACATTTTTTTTCCTCTAGTTTTAACTTGTCGGCCTGTCTTTGTTCTACAACTTTTCGCAATTTCTGTAACTCCTTTTGCACACTTCTTACCCGAAGTGGCGGAACACCGGAAGCTGCAGATGGTACAGGGGTTGGCGAGGGTGTCGACTGTGCTGATTGTCTGTTGAAGATAAATCATGGAAATGAACTGTTGGACTACTCGTGCTAGATTTAAATCTATATTAGTACTGTGTTGTTTTTTTTATTTTTTATTACAGAATGTGTCGTCAAAGATTACACATGTAGGGCCCTCCATGTGTAATCTTTGGTGTCGTGTTTATATATATATATATAAAAACAAAAACATGTAATGTATAACCATCAAACATGCTTTCAATAAATTTAAATGCAGGTCCTATTTTGCATTACACTCTACACATGCTATAGACTATGGTTGGAATTCATAGTCGGCCCCTACACCTAGGGGCACCCATTGTTGCTATGGATTTGTTTTGTTTATGGGAAATAACATGGAAACAATTGTTACCTTAGTAACAATGGGCGCCCCTAGGTGTAGGGGCCGACTATGAATTCCAACCTATAGGTTATAAGTTATTTTCAGTAAGGAACAACATACAATTTCAATTTTGCCTTATGCTAATTTTAGTTGAATCACTTCGGTCTGAAGAGTGCTACTTGGCTGTCAAGGAAAAGACTTCAAGTGCTTACCCAGGACTAACGTCAAAGTTTTCTGTACAACTGGCCTCGAGTTCATTTAGATCTGGTGAAACCCCACTCTCTTGCATCTGATCGTTACGGGATATAGGGGAACCAGTTCCCATTGTTAAAGTTGGAAAAATACTCTGCCTCTTTGCAAGAATATCACCCAATTCTCTGTAAAGATGAGGCAACAGTTAAGTTTTGTATGTGCAATACAAATTAAATTGACAACGTAGATATATAGTAATGGCCTTAACTCACACAGCTGTTGTGGTACCAACATAGTATTTTTCTTACATAATACCATGTAGGCCTACCCTTCTACAAAAAAATCCCATTTCACTTTTTCTTTGTGATTTTATTATTATTTCCACTGATTGGCTAGAAAAAGACCCATCCATCTGGTAGCATATTATGGAAAGTAGGCCTATGCTTACCACTAAATCATAAAGCCAGTTGCTGTGGTTGAAAATTAATAAGTTGCAGAACCTAGGCCTAGAGCTTTACTAGGTCCAATGGCCTCTAGGCTATTTAGGCTATTTATGTAACAAAATGTAAGGAACAAATGAGAATAAAATGGATTATAAATTGAATTGAATTGAACTTGGTTTAGGCCTAGGCCTTCAAACTTACTTTTCAAACTGACAAGTCTTTCGTCCTCTCCCTGTCACCTTTTTATTATCAATCATCTTTTTATAGGCTCTTTCTAGGGCTTTCCATTTACTTTCACATTGCTGAGCCGTGAAGAAATATCCGTGTTTTTCCATGGCTTGTTTGATTTGCTCCCACATTTTCTTTATTGTTTTGATTTTCCTTGAGTCCACCAACGGCTTGTTATTCTTGTATAATTCAATTAGTAGTTTTGCACTACTTTCCGTCCACTCAGCGACATCTGACGAGCTGCCTCCATCTAGGCCTAGAGTTGGGTCAGTCGATGGTGTTGGACTAGTGCTTATGTCGTCTTCAGGTTGGCCCTCTTCAGTACGGTCAAACATTAAATTATCAATTGTGTCGTTTGAGATCGGCAACTTCATTGAACCCTGGTTGTGGGCAATCAATGTTTGTGGCACATTTACTCGTCTACTAGTACCATCGGTAATTAAAAAATAAATCATGTTTAAGCCTGCCTAGCCTAGGTACCTACCTACAATACAAATTTAATCAGACTTTTGAGCTGCAATGCCACTTCAATTTAATTAAAAAGCTAGGCCTAGGCCCTAGGCTTACCAAGGTGGGGTTATAAATAAATACAATGGCCCTACACTTGTGTATGAGGCACTTTATACTAGCCTAGGCCTAGACCCTAGGCCATTGTATTAATAATTTGGTTAGCCTAGGCCTAGGCCCTAGGCCTAGGGCTAGCCTAGGCCATAGGCTTAGTTGGTAGGCCTACCCTTTGGGCTAGCCTTCTAACCGTGAGACTCCCGTATACATATTATTCACGAAATTTTACTAACCCAAAATACCATTAAAATGTACTTAAATTAGTGGAAATTACTTTAATTTCGTAGTAAGGATTACCAAGTACTATAACCCAACCCAACACCACCTAACCTAACCTAACCCCCTTAACCTTACCTTCAAACCGTGAATATGTTTTCGGGAGAATTACCAACAAATAAAATGTAGTTAACACTTACCAAGCATTTCGAACACGAAACAATCATCCACAATGATGTGAGCCCCCCTTCATCCTTCAATATCAACGCATTTACATATTTTGTTGACATTGCTTCTTGCCGCTCATCCGCCATTTGTATTTACTCTCCCTACTCTACTCTACTTACACCTCCTCCAGACCCAGAGTAGATATTCGAACTCTAGCTTACTTCGAGTAACTTTCTTCGGACAAACGAACACACGCCTCATCTTGATCTGGAGTACCAATTTACATGTATGTATATTATAAGATTGACGATGCCTATATTTGTACCATGTATTAATCGACAGGCAAATAAATAAATAAATAAATAAGTTGCTCTGACTGATCTAGATCAATCAGAGTACGACAAACGAACAGACCTAATGAATGGGGCTTTGCACGCAAAGCTTGACGTAGAATGCGCCACCACCGCCCAAGCCCAAATCCTGCTGGATGGGTAAATCAGCACGGGCAAGGTCTACTTGACCCATCCAGCAGGCTGTGATGGCAGCATTTTGCCAAAGACATTGGAATAGAAGTAGCGCCACCATAGTTCGAGCTCAAGTCCAGAGCCTCCTGGATGGGTAAATCAGCCCTTTTTTCATGGCTAAGTTATGCGGAGATCAAGCAGACCTTGTCTGAGGGCTGGCACTACGCTGGCGCTGCGAGTGGGAGAATGTGGCAGTGCAAAGCCCCATTGAGGTTTTGTTTTAACTTTTGTAAACCCCTTTAAGGGTACGCACAACACCAAAACACAACAATGAAACAAATGAATTGAACCCGTAAACTATTCATAGGTTGCACGTACGTCACATCTTTGCGCGTGGCGGCCACAATTGTGATCAAACTTTGACGTTGCCATGGAGAAACAATTGACGGCTGTTGTGGTAGAACACAGAAATCCTTAGTTCTTCAAAATTCAGCATTTTTAAGAATACAATTGTTGTATGTTGTAATTTTTAATTTTTGTAATACTTATGCTTACTTTTTTAATTCTAAGTTAGGCTTATTTATTTAATTTAAATAGTATTTGTCAATGATCTAGGATTGGTCCCCATCAATTGTGTCGCAATCATGGCCGCTGTGACGTCACGTGGGAACTATGAATTGTGAAGATCATAACACAGACACGGAAGTAGTCGCAGGGATAGCCGAGCGGTTATGCAGAGACGCTAAATGTTCACCTAAAATAAAAGATGAGTTGTTCAAAATGTTAAAAACACGCGAAGCAGTTTTTAGCACTAAGCCGGGGAAACCGGACCTGATTGTTCACGAAATAGACACGGGGGATAACAAGCCTGTGCGCTGCGCATTGAGACCACTAAATGCGAAGAAAAGAAAAATTCTCGGGGATATCGTGGATGAACTACTAGCCGACGGAATCATCGAACCCTGTACTAGCCAATGGCTTAGCGGCGGCGCCGGTGTTGGTACCCAAGAAAACGGGCGGTTGGAGACTTTGTTTAGATTATAGGCCGATTAATCAGCTGACTACGGTTCACCCACATGTGATGCCCCGCATTGATTGGATTTTAGCGCAATTAGGGAAAGCTAAATTTATTACTGTAATTGATCTTACCCAAGGGTATTACCAGGTAGGCGTCGCTCCACAACATAGATCGAAGACAGCGTTCCATTGTCATAAAGGGGTGTTTCGATACGTCCGAATGCCATTTGGTTTGAAGGGAAGCGGTTTTACGTTCATGAGACTTATCGACCGGATATTGGAGGGAGCAACCTACGAGTACGCTATGGGTTTTTTGGACGATTTGTTAATATTTTCGGAAACAGAAGAGGACCACATCAAACATGTAGCCGACGTCCTTGATAGACTACACAGAGCTGGATTGACGGTTAACCCAAAGAAAGTACAGCTGTGTCAACAGGAGCTGTCCTTCTTGGGACACATCATTACACCTGGGCAAGTAGCGCCCGACCCTGATAAGGTAGTAGCCATCGAACAATTCGCGGCTCCGACTAATGTTAAGGAAATACAGCGTTTTCTCGGCATGGCTGGTTTTTATCGAGCATTCATACCCATGTTTAGCGCTATATCCTCGACACTAACATCTCTGCTTAAAAAAGAACGTGAAATGGCACTGGGGCCCTGAGCAACAGGCGGCATTCGATCAGTTGCGCAGGCATATAAAATCAAACACAAGTCTAGCGCTGCCTGATATGGACAAGGAGTTTGTAATACAGTGCGACGCTTCCATTGATGGTTTAGGTGCAATATTGCTTCAGGAAGGCAAACCGCTAGCCTTTGCTAGTAGATCGTTAACTGCTTGTGAGAAAGCTTATTCGAGTACAGATCTTGAGGGACTCGGGGTAGTATGGGCCGTCCATAAGTTTGCACCTTATGTAGAGATGTCGCATTTTACCATAGAGACAGACCATGCGGCACTCAAGAGCCTGTTTACCATGCGAGACCAGAGTGGCCGGTGTAAAAGGTGGGCCATGCGGTTAATGGGGCTTGATTGCACTAAACAGTATAGAAAAGGGTCGACAAATCTCGCAGCGGACGCGTTATCAAGGGCGCCGGTGAAGGAATGCAGTGATAACGAAGCAAGGTTTGTAGACGAGTTCTTGCCTATTAATGATGCGGACGATTACTGTCATACACGAAATGACAGCGAGAATCCTTTCGGTCGTCTTACATTCGCAAGGACAAATAAGCAGGACGGGCATAACGTACAAAATATGTTGGCGACAGCGTACGTTGACGACTCCGCATCAGACATTGGTTTGAACGATATAGCGGATTGGAGCGAAGCGCAGAGGAGAGACGAAAAACTGAGCGCAATAATAAAGCAAATAGAATGCGGCGAATGTACAGATGACTCACTGAGAATTGAAAATGGCGGAATATTAGTAAAATCCATCCCTTCGGGCGAGAGCGACCCGTTTAAGATCTTAGTTCCTAGGGGTTTGAGGCGGCAGCTTATGAAATCCTTCCACGAAAGCCCGCTCGCTGGACACTTGGGCATGTTAAAGACAATGCGCAGGCTACGCGATCGTTACTCGTGGACAGGGTTGAGGCAGGATGTTCGGGAATACATCAGAGGTTGCGCCACATGCCAGAAGACCAAACCCAGGAACACTAAGGTTGGAATTCATAGTCGGCCCCTACACCTAGGGTCGCCCATTGTTACCAAGGTAACAGTTTTTTGCATGTTATTTCCCATAAACAAAACAAATCCATAGCAACAATGGGTGCCCCTAGGTGGTGCCCGACTATGAATTCCAACCTAAGCCATCGGGTCTCATGGATAGTACGATGGCAACGACGGCGGGTACGCACTTGTCCACTGACTTGATGGGGCCATACGCGAGTACATCGAACCGGAACAGATACATCTTGGTTATCATGGATGATTTTTCTAAGTGGTTTGAGTTGCACCCACTTAAGAAAGTCACCACTAAAGCGGTTGTCAAGTTTCTTATGGACTATTGTTGTAAATATGGTTTCGCACCGCAAATCCGGACAGACAATGTTAGCCAGTTCACGTCAAAAGACTGGTACCAAGCGTGTGAGCAACTTGGAATTAAAAGAAAACATATCGTAACATACCGGCCTAAAGACAATCCAACGGAGCGGCTTAACAAGAGTCTTAAACAATGCATTATCGCATTGACCGAAGAACAAAGACTTGGGACCAGCGTCTTCCGGAGATTGGTTTTGCTCTGAGAACGGCTGTTCACGAGACAACAGGCTATTCTCCAGCGTTTTTGACTTTTGGCCGAGATTTACGGTTCCCAGGGGATATTGCGCAAACAAAAGAGAAGGGACAAGCGGACACAACAATGCTCCAACACTTGAGACGGTTAGACGATAAGTTGCGAGTGGCAAGGGCCAGGGCAATTATGAGCAGTGTTGTGACTAGATAATTTATTTTTTATCTAGATAAAGATAAAGCTAATTCTCCAAAAAATTATCTAGATAAGATAAAAGATAGAGTGTAAAAAAATTATCTAGATAATAGATAAAAGATTAAAAAAATTATCTAGATAATTTTGAAAAGATAAAAGATAATAATGATATTATTGAGTTATTGACATGTTTCTTAAAAAGCAATATTTACTTATTTTTTTCCATATCTATCATTAACAAATTGCCGCCATTTTCAAAAAAGGGGAAAACCAGTATAAGTATTTTTCATTTTGAAAAATGGTAAATTTTACTATTTTTTTGTATCTATATTATGATTAAACATTTTATCTATTTTTTTTTATCTAAAAGCTTAAAATTTTAGATAAGATAATCTGTATTTTTATCTACATAAAAGATAAAGATAACACCACAAAAATTAGCTAGATAAAGATAATAGATAACAGATTTTATCTAGATAGGTAATCTAGATAATTTTATCTAGATAAGTCACAACACTGATTATGAGCGCATCTGCGGCGCAAGAGCGACAAAGGAGGTCTTACCAACAAGGGTAGACAAGATGCGCGATTAACTGTCGGCTAGCGGGTGTTAAGGGACAGCCATGTGTTAAGTGACGCTAGTACAGGAGTGTCAAGTGGCTTGGCTCCCAAGAGAGAGGGACCCTGGGTCATCCGAGAAAAAGTGGACCGGAATGTATATAACCTTACAGACCCATCCTCGGGGAAGAATGCTGGCACGTACAATGTTGACCAGCTCACACCGTTTGTCGACCCCCCACCGTGGGCCAGATCAGCCCCCGTCACCAATACTTCCCGTCACTTGTCCGATTCAGAATTTACCCATCCCCCTGCTTCCCATGACTACCACCTTAGGTCAAGAGGCAGTGGCGTAGGAACCGGGGGGGGGGGGGGGGCAATGCTCGGCCCCCAGTGGCAAAAATTAGTTTTCTATCGATATTTTCGGAGAAAAACTGTCATTAAAGAGCACTACACTAATGAAGGAGCCTATAATTATTGGATTTCACCTGACAGCTAGAATGTTCAGTCAACTATGAAGAAACTTGTGCTTCTTGAAAAGTCCAACCCTTTCTTTGGTAAATCACCCTATCATTGCGTGGATTGCAAAACCGTTCGTTTAGCCAGACCACGGATTTATAGGATCTCGTAACGTTAATAAATAATGCGTCATTTTACACATATATTCTTAGCAAGGAAGTGTTTGTGATAGATAATTACAAAATTAATTTACATAGTAGGTTTCAACTACAAAACAATGTTGATGATAGGTTAAAATACGAGGATAAAATATCTTAATACTCGATATTTTAATCTTCCTTTTCAAAAAAATACCTCAGATCGCTTCTAAGGCCATCTCGATGGCAATTATAGTACTCCCAAAAAAAAATTGCCTCCGGCGGCTGGGGCTTTGCCCCAGACCCCAGACTTCCCACGCAAATACTGCTGATCGTATGTTAAGCCCCCCCCCCCCCCCCCCCCAAGGAAAGCCGAAACTCAGCGCCTATGGACACAACAGAGACTCAACAATCTATGTATCTGTAAAGCCTACCAAGATCATTTAGACCGTCTCGACATAAATCATGTTATGAATGACTTTGTAACAGTACCCTCGCCCTCTTTCTACACTGGTCGGCCTAGCTCAGCCGGGAAATAAACCAACACTTAAAAACTTGAGTTGTATTATTAATTTATATTGTATCACATAGACAACGAATGCTCACAGTAAATAGCTTGTCACAAATAGGTCTACAGACAGTACCAGCTCCAGTTATAGGTGTATTTCTTCTTCTAACCTTGGTTTCTCAAGCAGACGTCCATTGTAGGATTTCCAAAAATGTCCTTACATAGGTTGAATTCAGTGGTTGATCGTGTGTAACAGACGCTTCGAAAATCACCGTCCCATTTAACGGGGCAGGCGTAGTTGACGTCTGGGTAATCCTAGTTTTGATAACTAGAGAAATTGTAAGACTCAAAGACTCGAGTTCTTGAAGTTGTTCCGTGTAGCTTTCAACACCACTTCCTCTCTCTAGGATCACTTTCCACCATCCTCTTCTGTATTGTCCTTAGTTACCAGTCAACAACCGTTGCTATGCAATGTCACAATGCAAGTTCTTTATTGATATTACAAAAGCTCTCTACAAATTCACACAAAGTCACTGCATTCTAAGCACAGCCTAGTGGATAATGCACAAACTCACAGCATTCTAAGCACAGCCTAGTGGATAATGCACAAAGTCACTGCATTCTATGCACGGCCTAGTAGATAATGCATATAGACGGTACTTTACAATACCCCTTCAAATTTTTTTATATTATGAATTTATTAATTGAAATTATAAAAAAATTTCAAAAAAATGTATCCCCAACGTATGCTTGTAGGTCGTTATATCATACCCCTTCCAAAAATAAAAAAAATGAAGATGACAAAACGTATCTATATTTTTTATATTTTTGCTAACATCGAAACTCAGAAATAACCCCTTTAAATCTATAATTGGAAAACCGTATTACCCCTTCAAATAGCCTTACCCCTTCTAAACCTGTAAACTACAACAATGTCGTTCACTGACCCCTTCAATTCAGATGCTAAAATGAAAGTTTATGAAACCTGGAACCCGAAGGACAGCACCATGCAATGTTAAAAGTGCAATACACTTCTCAATTGGATATCAATCCCCTCTTCCAGAAACAACAATTGTCAACAATTAACAATTTTAAATTGTTGATAAAAAAAAAAACACATTAATAACTTTGCACCATAACCAACACCAACCTATAATCCTAGTAACAATGTAACTACAGAGTTGACAACAATAGGCTACATTAGGGACCAAATCATCACCTGTCAAAGAGATTCCATACATTGTTGACCTGTGTCAAAATAAACTGTCACTTTAGTCCGGTTCAGAATCGCCTTTCCGTTCGATTTGTGAGGAGACCATTTTTTTATGATTGTTTATTGTAAAGGGGCACTAGAAGGTAAGAAATTGCGAGTATATGTTTTTTGACAATTGGATTGTTGGACGCTAATTTGGATTTTGTTTTTTTCATACTTTGGGCCATAACTTCTCCGAAATTGGTCTAATCAAAAAACTTTAAATTACAATTATATTTATAAGTTTAAGTGCAATAGGATAACAATAGTTTAATTTTGTTCATTTTTCAAATGTACAGTCAGTGACACAAGTCTAGAGAGCATCTGTTTATGTCACGTTTTAGAACCTGTACCGACTAACAACAATTTTTCTGAATTTATCATTTTTAATCAGTATTATTTAATTAAAGTAACGTATCGATTAAGTGGTCTGCGATTTTTGTATCTTAAAAACTATGGAAAATAGTCTAAGCTGAGGAATCGTGTCGATTTTGAGGCCGGGGATTTTTTCGTCGCGACTAGACGTGTTCCAGCCTAAACACGAACTCGTCATTGTTGTTTGATAGTTTGGCATTATTTAATAAGGCGGTGTAACGAGAGAAATTATGCTGTGATCTCAAACCTACACGTAAATGTTCGAATTTGTGAGAAATATCAATTTGATTTTACTAAACAAAATGTGTGAGGTAAATAAATGAAGAATTCTTGAACATAGCGAACCAACTGTAAAATCGACGAAAATCGTTACTGTGTTACTTTTTGTAAAAAAAAAAACAACAACAACAATAAAGTAGGTATTCGATTTCATTAAAAATGGAGAATGTCTAAGCGCAGCTATTTAAAAGATACCCTGGAGATTTCTTCAGGATATGAGTAGGTACCTGTTTGGCTGATATCGTGCATATGAACACCAGTGGCGAAGCTTCCTATGAGACAAAGAGACGTTGTCTACCCTGTATACAAATTTAATTAATACCATTAATACACTTGTGCACAAGTGTTTGCTTTTTTCCTACATTTTCTTGTCTTCCGTGGCTCCCGCGAACGTTTGAATTTAGTTGACGGCGAAGGACTCGGCATTCGGCAACACTCTTGCACCCTCTACCGTTGTACCTTGAAGTTGAATGATTTAAACGTGTGGAGACAAACAGTCCTTTGGTCTCTTTCGCTCATGATCAGAACGCTTTTTTCGTCAGTTTTCTAAGAATATTTGAGACTTGTCTCACACACCAACTCTGAGCTGTGAACGCGGGCACATCCCAGACACTCAGTTCATAACACAATGGGACTTGAAAATTTGAGGGAACGGCCGTAACAGCATTCAGTAATAAATCGTCACGGTCTGCTTTTGTAAAATGTGATGACCCAACTCAACCCCATGTGTCTTGTCTTCACATTTTTTTATGTTTGATGGTAAAACGATGGATACTTCAGTAACCAGTTCAAGGCAATCCTGTGACAATGCGAGGTGCATGTGTCGTGGATTGCGTACAACACAGTACAGTAGTGCAGTGCGAAAGTGTACAATGTCCAAATAGCGTGTGATTTCTACCCATATTTTTAAAAACATTATTGACTTTATTGTGTTAACTGTTAGTGACTAACGATGTGCTCCGCCGAAAGTGATATTGTTTATTCTCGCCTTGGGCGATTCACGAATGTACGTTTTGCGTCACCCCCCCCCCCCTCTCATTACCAACTGTTTTTTTCTAAACTGCGAAATATTACACAAAATTATCTATGTCTACCCTAATTTCAAGGCCACGTTTCGCCACTGATGAACACACAAAACAGCAAACAAACTAGAACAAATAAGCAGTTCAGTTTTTATCGACTAGTCAAATAGATGACTTCACTTGCCACTCTCAACCAATTATACCAAATAGAAAATGGTGTTAAGAGTTTAATCTAATCTTATTCGTCTTCAGTCGATTCGTCGGAAGAATCGTCACCACAGTTTTCTATCAAATCGTCATCAAAGTCGATATCCGGCTCCATTTCGTCTACAAATAATAATAAATAATTAGGTCATAGCTCCCCGAGTGTTACAAAACTATCACCTGTTTGGAAATTATTTCACCTGGGTCTGACACGCAACCTGTTAGTTTTGTGTGTAAAATGGCTGGCAATTGAGACAATTTTGATTCTTGATGGTCCTAATTCCGGATGTTTATGCTTTGACTTTTTAAAGTGGCTGATTTCATGAAGATACCGATTTTCGTCGATTTTACAGTTGGTTTTCTAAGTTCAAGAATTCTTCATTTATTTACCTCACACATTTTGTTTAGTAAAATCAAATTGATATTTCTCACAAATTCGAACATTTACGTGTAGGTTTTAGATCACAGCATAATTTCTCTCGTTCCAAAGCCTTATTGAATAATGCCAAACTATCAAACAACAATGACGAGTTCGTGTTTAGGCTGGAACACGTCTAGTCGCGACGAAAAAATCCCCGGCCTAAAAATCGACGCGATTCCTCAGCTTAGACTATTTTCCATAGTTTTTAAGATACAAAAATCGCAGACCACTTAATCGATACGTTACTTTAATTAAATTATACTGATCATAAACGATAAATTCAGAAAAATTGTTGTTAGTCGGTACAGGTTCTAAAACGTGACATAAACAGATGCTCTCTAGACTTGTGTCACTGACTGTACATTTGAAAAATGAACAAAATTAAACTATTGTTATCCTATTGCACTTAAACTTATAAATATAATTGTAATTTAAAGTTTTTTGATTAGACCAATTTCGGAGAAGCTATGGCCCAAAGTATGAAAAAAACAAAATCCAAATTTGGGTTCAACAATCCAATTTTCAAAAAACATATACTTGCAATTTTTTATCTTCTAGTGCCCCTCTACAATAAACAATCATAAAAAATGGTCTCCTCACAAATCGAACGGAAATGCGATTCTGAACCGGACTATTTCTGTGAAATAGCCCGAGCCGTTTGTTGCTTTAACGTGTACAACGATACCAACTTTGAAAAAACATCAATGAACACCAGTTCATATCGTACCCCTCCAAAGCCTGTAGGTAAAGGACCATATATATCAGTTGCCACCAATTGACCAATGTTCGAAGGCAAAATAGGCTGAAAAATGCCATGTAACATTCTATTTGCATGTTTCGTACGTTGACATAAATCACAACATGCAATCAACTTCCTATTCAATCGCGCTATATTACTGAAAAAGAAGTTCTCTAATAACACCATTAAACATTTTCTAGCACCAAAATGACCAATCTCTTCGTTTACACTCATGATCACTTCCGACACCAGACATTGTGGAATACATAACCTCCAAATCTCCTTACTATTGTCCAATTTGAAGAACAACATGTAGTTGAAAATCATATAGTTGCTATGAGCACCAACATAAGTATGAATATCACTCCAAATCGTTCCAAACTTATCATCATTCTTCTGTAAATCAGGCAATAATTGTCGAAATTTTTTACGCAATTCTGAACTAATTCCCACATCAGAACTTCCTTTTATTTCTCCGACCTTGTTATCTACATCTCTTTTGAACACCCCTAATTCCTCAATTACTTCATTGACCTTGCCGCCAACCTTTACAACCTTATCTCCAATCTTTTCTTACCTACCTTTAAAATCCACTATCTCTTCTACTAAGCGATCGACTTTATTGTCAATAATCTCGATCTCATCCTCAACCTTAGTCCTCAAAGCTGTGAATTTAGTTTCCAAACCATAAAACATTTTATCACATTTTTCCTCAAAGCTTATCTTCAATTCGGACTTCATTTCCCCCATTTCCTTCCGTATTCCCTTATTGTCGTTACGTAATCCCACAATGTCCTCACGTATTCCCTCATTGTCGTTACGTAATCCCACATTGTCGTTATGTAATCCCACAATGTCCTTCCGTAATCCCACATACATATCCTTCATATCACCATTCATCTTAATTAGCATCTCCATTATACTTTTCAAATCAACAGACCTGATCTCTACCTCTTGAACACTCTCCTCTATACTCCTATCTACTTCATTCTGAACCTCCTCCTATTTTTTTGACAGCTTGTTGTTTGTCCACCGATTCAATTCATTTGTTTCATTGTTGTCTTTTGGTGTTGCTATGGTGTTGCTAGTGCCCTATTGCAACTCTTATTTCAATTGTGAATCGGCTTTTAACACTTAATTCAGACGTCGTCTTAAATATTCATTATGCCCGGTCTTACAATCTCCTAATAAGAATCGCTATTAGTGGCAAATAACTATTTGTCAAATAAGCTATTTTACAAAGGAACTTATTCCTCCCAATAGCTATTGGCTAGTTCAGTAGACACCTTGAAACATTATTTGTAAGAAGTTTTTGGTTGGCAGAACAATCGCAATAATGGTTTCGACTCTCGATCTATTTCAAGAATGAAACCGCGATTATCTTCTTATTTTGAATTAATTTTTGAACAAACTACTTGCTACAGACCTAGTGCAGTTCAGTCAAGATTTGTTCGATCTATATTCTCAATGAAATGTAATACGAAAATAGTAAAACGTTTCAAGACAGACCTAACCTATTTTTGCCATACATTAATCTGATGAATTTGTGGAAGCTGTTTACCAGACTTTACAGGCCGTAATTAACTTTAAAAAGACAGACGCCACCACTTGCAGGATTAACAAGAAACATACGTGGGCCTAGGACACGGGAGTATTATAATAGCAATAATAGCTGTGACTATAGGCCCTATAATGCATTGTTCTACAACCAGCGTAAGCCTAGCCTACCTCCAATATTTTGTCGGTCCATTTTAGGCCTACTAGGATTCCAGGTATTTCCAAATAGCAATGTTATCGATGATTAGCTTTAGGCCCAGAGCCACGTGTTGGTCTAGTCCTAATCTACACAAATATTTGGCAAAAGTCGACGGCGGCTCAATGTGTCAAATATTATGGTAGAGAAATTTCATAATATTTCCGCAAAAAATTATGTGCATAACATAATTTGGCATATATACATCCGCTTCATCTGTAATGACTTAAAATAGTAACTAGGCCTACGTTCCATGATCTGTGTGAGTTGGATTGCTAGGCCTAGTAAAGCTAGGAAGAACCAGGAACAACCGACCCGACCTGCTCAGTATAGGCCTAGAACTGTTTCCCTCGGGACTAAATAACTAGGTTTTTCATTAGCTGGCATTGATTAATAAACATTCACTGATAGCCAAAGGGTAGTATTGTGGATTATTGTTATAATCCACAAACATGTTATTGGAATTTTGTTAAAGAATACAATTTAAAATATTTTTATTGTCATTTTATGAAGTGAAAACTTTGAAAAGGATAAGATTTTTTAAGAGTGGAACACCAAAATATTTTAAATAATCAATTGAATGATTGACTAGACACTTGACAATTTTGGTACAGTATTCCAAAACATTGAACAAATGTAATATAATTTCTATGATATTCAGTGATAAATTGGACTTGTTTGTTTCTTTTTATTAGCTTCCAGTGGATCAGGTATAATAGGAAATTGTCATTTCTAAACTTAGATGGTAGTGTACAATTCAAACCTATGTACAATTTTGCAAGTAATTTAAAAAATCTTTGTCATTGGCAGCCCTATGTAAATTAAAGATACTAGAGCCTAAGTATGAAGGATAATTTCAACACTTTTTTTAGATTGATTAAAAGTAAGCATTTTCAAGAGTGAAGTACAAGAATATTTGTATTTAATTTAATTTACCATTGGAAATATTGGAATAACAAAATATATGTTTCACCTCCACATGTCGGTACTGTAATGAAATAAGGCTGAAAGGAGTCTCCTCTAAAAAAAAAGAGTATGAACAAAATAGGCATTGAAAGCCCTATGCAAGATATGTCTGTAGGTTGGAGGTAGACTAAAGTAGGAAGCACAAATTGCAACTTTTTGTATTAGTTATTGTTCCCTTTCCCTTTTCAGACAACCTTGTATTTCTATAACTAGCTGTTGCACTTTAGCATTACCACTTCCACTTTAGCATTATGGAATTGAGAAAAAGAAACATTTTCAATTTGTTTAGTAACCATCATCAAGCCACCTTCTCTTGTATTGTATTTGTCTCCATCTGCATTTGATACTACTTACATATTTAACAACTGGACACATCTTCTTGGTAGACAGTCTATGTACTTCTTCACTAGGGGCTCCTTACTATGAGATTAGCCAAATGCTCTATGTTTAATGAAATCACCATGTACCAATGAAATGATAAAATACTATAGCATGTTGATAATAATTTATTATTTAAAACAAAAATGCAAATTTCACTCAAATTAGATTTTTTACCTTTTTCAGGAATAACAAAAATGGAGTGTTTAAAATATTCTTTCTTCATTATCAGGTCTAATAATCTGAGACTTTCTGGGTATCTCATCAAAAAGCACTGCCATATATGTCACTTTCATTGCACCAAACATACTCCAGAGTCCAGATTAGTAGCCAAATCGTAACTCATTGTTTTTGATCACTTGATTGATGTCAGATTCTACAAGTTGACTAAATTGAAATGAGCAAAGGAAAGATTTGGATTTGGCAAAAGTAAAATAATCATACTATAAATTAAAAGAAATAATTTAAAGATAAACCAGTTCCTAAGTAATTTAGAAATTGCATTTTCAGTAATTTCTTGGTAATAGTTACATAACAATTAAGAAGTGTATTTCTTTAAAAAAAAAAGTTGCCATTTAATTGAAAAGAGTAACCAGTGGCAGTTCTGTATCATAATACTAAAATGATTTCTTGCTACCTGATGTCTGCCTTAAAAATTTAAATTTAAAACAACTTGCTTTGATGAATGTATCAAGCTTGTTCTATGTTCTTAAACATTCACTACAGTTGGCCCTACATTATAAACATATTTCTTATGTCAATCAAGAATTTTTAGTTTTTACCAAAGCATTCCCTCAATATGACTTCACCTATGTGTAACAGGCAACCTAATGTAAAACCCTTTACATTTGTCTGCCAAAATATAATTCGATTTTTACATAGGCCCCAAAAATTTAAAAAATATAATCTGTGACTGATATCGAGGTAGTAATGAGAATTTCTTACCAAACATGTATTTAAAGTTTATCGCAATTAGGGCCTACCCATTTAATCTGTTCCTGGATATCTTTTCTTTATTCATGACTAGGAAGGCATAATAATTTTTAAGAATGAACAAAATTGAAACAAGCTGTGATAAAAGTGTTGAATATGTTTGGATCTATCTTTTAAAAAAATTTGCCTAGTAAAGGGGGTGAAAATAATCAACCGATTGCACAGATTCGCATTACCACACTGGTCAGAAATGTTGACCAGCCTTTGATCTTGATTTTGTTGAACATTCATCACCGGTTGGCCTATCTCTGGATTTCATGGTGGGTCTGGCTCTATTTGTATTTTTCTCGATGCTGTGCAACTGGATGTCCTGAACTGTCAAATGTAGGAAGAAACAAATACACTCCGAGTGACCAAACCAAAAACTGTTGCTTCCACACAAAGTTTTTTTTTTTTTTTAATTTAAGTTACACTTTCAGCCTACCTTTCAATATAGCCAACGGCCATAGACTGAATTATTTGTTCAAATATATTAAGTGCAGGCCCAGTATGGTTCAGTTAACGTATGGTAGGTACACATGCATAATGTGATAGTATCATGTATGCATTTTACATATTACTTTTTACTTGCAATAACAATATTGGGGTGGGGGGTGACTTAAGAAAGGATAATGTACTTTTGATCAGTGAGGTGGGTGTAATGTATGGTATATAGTGTCTTGGATAGAGTAGGCATTATGTGAATGTAGGCCTAAAGTTATACCTACAACATGGAAGTGGCTGAAGTAGTAGTGGGCCTAGGCCTAGTGCAGCCCAAATGCAAGACAACAAGAAATCAATATCACAAAACTAAGTTGCATAATGAAGTGTAGTGTATCAATAATGAAAGACCTCCCTAAACGTTATTGCATCATATCTCACCTAGGGTCAAAGCCCAGATGGCTTGCACCAACAGGTAGGCCTTGGCCTAGAACTTCTAGCTATAGGACAATACAAGCTAGGTTAGATCTATGCCACAAGATTATTCGACTATTCCAGACCAACAACTGGTAAGTTATGCCCTAGACTTTACAAATCTCAAGTTGAATTCGTCGAAACCCTATGGCAAATGCCTGGCTGTAGGCCTAGGGTCTAGGCTACACCTGCACTGCGGCCTACACCTTGGCTAGGGCATCAAGGCTAAGCATACATCTATACCTACGGGCTTTCCTACCTGATGACTAGGACCTAACAAGGGTACGGACTATAGCAAAACTCTAAAAAAGAATTGTAGGTCCTACACTAGGACCTACAGCCCTACTCAGGCAAGAGAATGCTGGACAGAGCTAGGCCTATCTAGGCAAGACTGTAGGGAAAACCCTATATCAAATCCTAGCGTAGAACCTCCGATAAACCAACTAACAAGGATGTATCTATAGATTCTAGGCCTTATATTGTACCGTAACAGGTTGGGCCAGTTCTAGGCGTACCCAAAACTAGGCCCTAGGACTTTGGCAAGCACGACCTGTGGCCGTCTCTAGGCAAGGGCCTAGGACAAAGCCTCAAAACAGTGTATTTTGGAAGCCTGAATCCCGTAAAAACATTTGAGATTAATCTACTATTCAAAATTATTCACCCTGTTCACACACACGCGAGGGTTTCTGGCCCTAGCGTCCACAAACAAATTTATTTCATCTTCCGAAGCAGAATTGACCATCCAACGTCGCCATGTTTGTTGTTGATGCAGCTGATGGATGACGTGACACTTTTTCTTATTCGTCAAATAGCGCGCGCTATTTGCTGGATGGTCCTCCTAATAAGAATCCTCCTAATAAGGACTCGCTATTCGTCCCAATAGTGCTATTCGTCGATTGAAATATTGGACATAGCACTATTTGCTACAAATAGCTTAATTGCTACAAATAACTTTCTTATTAGGAGATTGTAAGACCGGCCCTAAGTCTTGCATACACTTGTATTTTAAATTTGTAAGTTGTACCTGGGCCCAGATTCACAAGAAGTCCTAAGTCTTATTTTGGTCTTATCTCTAAGACCGGCCTAACTTTGAACCTCTTGTAAAACCAGACTCAGATCACATGAAAAGTTATTAATTCCTGGTGAGAACAAAGACATAATGAACTTTCAAATAATATGTTTTAAAATCTATTCTAAGATATTTTTCTGGTTTTATAAGCGGTTCAAAGTTAGGCCGGTCTTAAAGATAAGACCAAAAAAATACTTAGGACCTCTTGTGAATCCGGGCCCAGGACTACAGTGCTATAACTGTCACTACTCACTGCAGTACAATGCTATTTAAAAAGTAATACTATATTAATTTATACCCTGAAATTGGGCATATATTTTATTTTATATAACACTAATTAACTATATTTGCCTGCAATTAGAAGACGCAACAACGTAACGCGTACAAATATTTCAATGTGCTTACGTGTGTGATACTGATATACTGAACTGAAATATTTTGCTCTCAAGAATACGAATTTGAAATTAGTCTTGTACTAGACTTATTAGTTTAGCCTCTATACTATGCATATTTGAATATACCTCTTCTGATGAAATCTGTCATCTTTATCATTCATTAGTCACTACGTATGAAATCCTCCCCCCCCCCCCCCCCACTGCTGCAAACCGTTAGTTACACCTCCCACAAGTTACACAATCCACAAGTTACACAAGTTACACTTCCCCTTACTCCATAAAATGTCCCACACTTCGTTCAATAGGGAATATGCATATTAATTTTTGTCGACGTTACCAAATTAATGACGATGTTATGAAGTCAAAAATATTTCATTTTTCCATTTTCGTAAATATTTTCATTCAAAAAAGTGAGCTGAAAATTTCACAAATAATTGTGGCGGGAAAAACAGGTCATGACGTCAGAACTGACTAACATCAATCAGCCTATCACACAAAGATAATCAAAGATTGTATTTGTGCCGAATATTTCACTCAAATTAGAGTATTTATAGTATTATTTGGTTCCATAATGAATAATAATTGTTTGCAACAATTAATTAAAACAATTGTCATGATTATTTGTAATAATGAAACATTATTTCAGTGAATAATAGGTTTGTGAAGAGATCGGACAACAATGAATACGTCGTCTTTCCGACAATTGTCTAGTGTTGCAAGGCGGTGATTGGCAAACACATTCATACACAGTGATGTTTACTCAGTTATGACGTAACCATCCGTTTCACAATAAAAGCCCGGGAAAGAAGAAATGTTATACTTTGTAACGTTATAAAAATCAAACTGTGACGTTTTGAAGTGCGAAAAGTAGTTTGCCGGTATTTGTAGATGAGGGCCTGTCCACTTCACATGATCGAACCAATATCGGGAAATGTGGTATATTCCCTGATACTGGAGGAAACAGGCAACTAAAACTGTTGTCAATTCTTTTCGCCTTGTTTTCGACGCCAAATTACTGCAATCAATTCAATTTGTTTGATTTTTTTCAGAAATTACTTTTTTGTAGGTTGGCATCTTCACGGATTTTGCTGGTTATGTTAATAACATTTAATGTAGTAGTCACGAGTGTTTACTGAAACTTTCAACCAAAACCGTCAAACCGTTTGACCTGTGCGCGACGAACAAACGTTTGCACAGAAACAAAATAATATTTTTTTACAAAATGGCGGTTAAAGCTCAAACTTCAAACGTTAACCACGTGTTGAAATTGTTATTTTGGAAATAAATATAAAAAAGTATTTAAATTCGTCTACAAGTTTTAGAAACAAAAATTAAAACTTGATTTTTCACTAATTTATTTTTTGTGGGTTGGAAACTTCACGGATTTGTCTCGTTTTGTTAAAACCGTCTTGTTTAAGTCACAAATGTTGACTTAAAATTTCAGCCAAATCCATCAAGCCGTTTGACCTGTGTACGACGAAAAAAGCATTAAAACTCGATATTATTCACTAATTAATTTTGTGCAGGTTGGCATCTAGACGGATTTTGGTGGTTATATTATCAGCATCTAGATTAGTCGTCACGAGTGTTGATTTAAAATTTCATCTAAATCCGTCAAGACGTTTGATCTGTGCGCGACGAAAAGACTTTGTACACACACGTAGACAAAGCGCCGATCGAGTTGAAATAAGAGATTCACTTGGCTTCGCTACGCTCATCTAATCATAACGTTATTGCTATCATTCAATTTGCATTTAAAGACTGAAAGAAAAATAATTTTCAGTTTTTTCTATAGGACGAACGGTTTAAAAGTTATAAGCCAAAACGTTCGGTGGTGTCGTGTGGCGGCCTCAGGTGGCGTCGCGGCGCCACCGACGCCGTCTGCAGTAATTCCGGCGATGTAAGCCTGGTCCAAAAACATTGTTATACATACCTTTGCATAATCCCGTTTACCGCTATACTCTTCCACGAATAGCCTGCAAGATACTCTTTGCTGCTCTACTATGGTAATACTCTGGTCTCCCGAAGTCGTCCGCGGTACTGAACACAGCATTGGTGGTTGACTGGATATTAGCCTTCTTATTGGCCGTCTCTTAAACCACGGCTTTATGTTTGAAGGGTACTATTCGTGGAGTGTTTTCCCTTTTTGGCGAAACAATTATGGCCGGTAAATTTTACACAAAACAAAACTTAACTGGTGGATGATTCGTAGATCTTACGGAGGGGAACCGGCTGAGCAACCAAACCTATCTCATCAGACCAAGTGCTCTCCCTCCATTGATGTCGTCAGCCAACCACGCATCTGAAGTACCACCCCTCCTTCCAATGCCCGCTGAGACACAGCGCAGCGTTAGCAGCATGTAAACTATGACATAGGAATTCCACCTCGAACAGCAAGTTGCGCGAATAAACAAAGGGCACCTTATGGTACAGGCCACGTGATATACACCCAAACATTGGTGTTTAGGGTCAAACTTTATAAAGAGAACAACTTGTTAAAGAGGTGAACGGGTACTTTAAACTCTCGGAGAATGTTCTTTAGGCAATTTTTAAAGAGCAACACTCTTTTTTAACTCTTCAATAGATTTTGATGTTGCTGTAAATAAAAAACTGTTAGTGTACCAATTGTAATACGTGGATGTGCATATCGTAGTAAAGAAGAAAACAAAGTGATAGTATCATGCATTACTGTAGGCCTATTGGTGAGATGAATAACTGGTTATTATGATTTTTTTTTAAATATAATTTCCACAACAAAACCAGGAGTGTCATTAGGGATCCGCATAGGGGTTACAAGATTTGTTCATTACACAGTCCTATTTAGTAGCCTTCTACACACATATTGTGTATGGCACAATGAGAGACGTGCATTCTGGTGCCAACAAAATTAGTTAGGCTAGCCAAGCCTAAAGCTAATAGGGAATATTCCTGAATTTTTGTTTTGTCGTTACTAAATTACTGACTATGTTATGAAGTCAAAAATATTTTAATTTCCCGATTTCGTCAATATTTTCAATCATGAAAGTAAGCTGTCCAGACTTCCTCAAAACACGTAGCATGGCACAATATGAGTAGGTAAGCACAAATTTAGAACCAGTTATCGTTATGACGATTGCGTATCAAAGACAAAGATGGTACTGACATCAGGTCGGGAATGGATTCAGCTGTTCGGCAGTACCTACCGTATATCTCACTATAGTCCTTGTTTGCACACTCCGAAATAATCGATAATGTTCGTTAACTCTTTCACTCCCTCAATTTACCATCGTGGACTGGGCTGGGCTGGGCAGCAACCTTAGACCAGTGCAGCAACCAGTCATTTACATTATTACTGACCCTAAGAAGATCAAGTTATTTCTGCTGTAATCAATGACAACAATGTACAACAATAACAACTAGTTTTCAAATGTTATGTCAAGGTGCATTTGTAATTGTTACATTGTTGTTAAAGACGATTTAGAAGACCGTAATACTAATATGCTATGTGCATTGTGCAAGTCTGTTTTTATCTTTTTACTAGATTAAGATTAACTTCCTGGACCAAAAACTATTTCATTTCGATGACTTAGAATATATTTTCATTTATAAAGACGAGCTGAAAGTTTCACACATTTATGTTGGGGAAAACGGTGCATACGTCACACCGTCACACGCCATGTTTCACCAATCAACCAATCACATAATGAAAGAGGAAATAACTCTTCTTTGCATATTATCATACCTAGAAGCATAATAATTAAAATTCAATTTATGTGTAGTAGGCCTAAAAATTAATGTTGGAGCCCAATTACTATTAAAAGTAATATAAGTAACGATTTTCATAGAATAACAGTGAATATAAGGCCAAAACCGTAGTAGAATAATACTAGACACTGTCAATGTCAAGATCAGGGAGCTTGCAATAACGTCATTTCCGGTATGCACGGTAGCCATACTGAGGTACTCTGTAAACATTTGTTTACGTTCTTCCGACACTGCATTGTTGCAATATTGCAGATGTCCTTTGACTGACACATCAACTGTTTTCAAACAAAGGTTCCGTATTATGACTGAAATCGAAATAAGAACGCATTAACTCTGTTTAAAGACAATCATTTCCATGTTTTATCATTTTCTTGAACTTTTACCTGCACACATCAATCTATACGGCTTGAAACTGTGATATTTCCTGTATAACCTATGTGTCTTCTTTTGACAGAACAAATGTAAACAAGCAATGTGTACCTCATAATGGCCGCCACGTGACGTCTATTGAAAGCTACCTCCCGTCGAACTCCCAAGTTAGGTCGTCGCAGTCCGTTCCACAATGTTAAAAATCACGTTGATCAAATGGGAGAAATGTGGAAGAAAAAAAAGAAAATGATCTGTAAAATAGAATTACCTCCTAAAAAGGAAAAATCATCATAGTTTATAATCTTCAATCATTATATTCTATCAAAGTTTCTCTTTTAGGTATTTTAAGTATTGTCTTACATGATCTACAACGGATATTTAATTATTATAACAGTTTTTTTAGTGGGATCCAAAATGGCGATTTTGGTTCCCTTGCGACGACCTAGCTTGGGAGTTCGACGAGCCTCCGCTAGACGGAAGTCAAGTAGACCTTGGGCGGAGATCAAGTAGCATACGAGAAGGCTGTGGCACGAAACACTCGTAGCGGCAAGTGTTGATGGCCACTTTGTTCAGGGCTATTTTCGTACTTTGAAACTTGTAAGTAGGGCTAGCAATGAAGCATCAGTGTATTGAAAAAATATGAATGCACTAGTAGACTTTTTATTATGATTTAAATCTATAATTATAACCGAATCAATCTGAGGTATCATATTTTTTAAGCCATATCATTTAACCTTGCGACCAGCACTCCCTACGTGTCGCTGCTAATTTAGGCCACTGTCCTGTATTACAAGCAATAGCAAAAGGTTGTATATTACAGTATTTGTTTAGGCATTGTTATTCATTTTCTGAAGATTTGACAACTAGTCATTGTTGTATAAAGAAGACTTGACAATGGCTCGAGTTATGTTTGATTGTTTCATGCCATGGCAGTCATTCATAAACAGTGATTTTCATGGCATGTGACATCACATGCTGTTTGTTATTTGGCTTCTGTTCTAGTTTCTATTGCGAATTGTCAGCCCCGTTAGTTATTTTACTGCATTAAAATGAATTGCATATTCAAAAAGACAATAATTAATTTTCTTTTTTTGAATATGAAGTGGTACCTTAGTATAATAACATACAGTAAAACCTCTTTAATTCAAATTGCAAGGGACGCTTAAAACTCTTATTTCAATTACAATATTTTGAATTAAAAATGGTAGCAGCTGAAATGACACAAAAATAAATATATTAAAATAAATGATTGTATTTGTAGTTAATAAGAATAAATAGTATGTGAATGGCGCCAGACAGACTTGGGTGGGCACCGACAAAGGACCTGATTTCAGGACAGCCCGAGCCCTATATTTTGTGTGTCCTCCAAGTTATTGTGTTAGGTTCTGCTGGCCATTCACTATACTTATACTTATAGTCTTTTGGCGGTAGAAGGATTAGCGTAGTTATTTTTATTGGCTTTTAGGACGTAGTTGCCATTTCTATCTGTAACGGCGTGGGCAGTAGCGGATTTAACGGTCAGCCCGGTCAGCGGATGCTGACCGGGCCCCGGCCAATCCGGGCCCCCCGCCCAAACACACGAGCTGAGGTCCATTCACCATAGACATTGTCGAAACCCATTATAGCAAATACTACCAATAAAATTATATTTCAAAGAGAATGTTTCAAACAGAATGATTCCGTTTATAGGGCTCAATAAAGCCTTCGCCTACGTGTTTGACTTCGCGCCAATTTAGTAGAGCGCCGGCTTTTTCTTTGTATTTGGTTGAACTGTTATGCGACAACTTGTACCTGTCAATGAATAATAAAACCTGTCATTACCAATGACACCCTCCAGTGCGCTTCAGTGCATCGAAGAACGTGCTGGTAATGTTACTACCTGCGATGAAAACATTTGGGTAAAGGCCATACCTGTGTGCAAACCCGTTGACCAGTTGAGGTCGATGTTTTTCTCTGTCCAGACGGGTAGTGCAATATTCAACCTGCGGTTGGAATTGCAGCCTTTTGTCCACCTTAATGTCGAGTTTAAAGACCCCCACAGTTCAATAATGGAACTTTAATCCTGCCGCTTTACTTTGAGTCACGCTAATTTATAGAAAAACCTGGAAATATTCGGCAAATATGAGGGGGCAGGGTCAGTGGCGTAGCGCAGACGTCGGGGCCCCCCCGCGACATTGGCCATTGGACATGGTAGGATCAAGCACGGGGGGTAGGGGGGGGGGCGGAGCCCATGAAAAGCGCCGCAGGCGAAAATTTTTGAAAGCACGTTTTTAGAGTGCATTTGGTGCGTTTTAGGAAAAAGTGGTGGGCTGAATGTAATACCGAAACAATGTAGTTTGTGTGCGTCAATTTGTTTTGTCATCATGTCGAGTTACAATTCACAGCATACATTGCAACATATTAACGTTTGATCTTATTTTCAACCCCCCCCCCCCCCCCCCCTCCCATATCCACCACTTCCACGCGACGTAATAATAATGTATACATTTATCTACTAAAACCATAATAACATATTATTATATCATCAACAACAACAACAACAAGTATGATAAGTTTTAAGTATTGATAAATCAAATAACCTACGTTTTGATCCTCCAACTGCAATTCTGGAACGTTTCCTAGCCGTTTAGGCTTTTAGGCTTTTAGTGTATTATTGTCTGGCAAATCGAGCTTTTCGGCGTGCGTTAGCGTCCGCGAACTCGTCGAACAATGTATCTATGTTTAACTTTCGTGTTCTTTCACCCTCGATACTAAGCAATGCCAAACCACTGAGTCGATTCTCACTCATTGAGCATCGCAAATAGTTTTTAATTAATTTTAATTTAGAAAAAGATCTTTCGGCACCCGCTGCAGTCACGGGCACTTTTATAAGTTCTACCACTCATTGTAAATAATATATATATTAACAAATAACATAGTAACAGAATAATAAAATAGAAACACTGACATAACACTTCGTGACTCCACACAGAAGAGAACATTCAACACATATTCACAAAACTACTACGATTTCACTCAATTAACAATAAGAATGTAAGCTTTGCGCACTGTTATCAACACATCCGATCCAGCACCATATTTGACACCACTTTATTAATCGCATCACCTACAGTCTCACTCCCACGCTGAGATATGCCTCTATCAGTGAGGGACTCCGAGAGAAAACTGACCTCTGAAATAATTTTGTGTGAAGGGTGGAAACTAGCTACAAAACAAAGTTTATTGTTAGTGGGGGTAAGGGTAAAATTTAAGGTTCATTGGCATTTTCGGTGACATCAGACTGTTAGTTTTACAACACAAGTGCATTTCGCTAACCCATACATCCGGTATAAAATCGTGAACGATCCCATAAATTTCGAAAATTTTGCGAATTTTGTAATTTTATTTAAAATACATTTTAATTGATTTGTTGTCTTATTTGAAATTTTCATAATATACGATCTATATCATCGGGGGCCCCCGCTTCGCGGGGGCCCCCCCGCCTTGCGGGGTTTGCGGGGCCTTCCGCTACGCCACTGGGCAGGGTTTATATTTACAACCCAATAACTGCCTATATGTCTATGAAATGACAATCACTTGCTTTGAAACACCCAACCTCTCCTCTACTCAGTATCAGTCGGTTTCTGTGTCTCGTGTGAAACAGTTGAGTGACAACTGTGTTATTTCAATTTAATTTAAACGAAAGTAAAATGTGAGTGTGGTATACGTTTGTTAAAGATGAGTGAACAGACAAAATACAAGCATAAGACAATACAAGCATAAAAGCGAAAAGATAAAGAGCGCGCACTTCTTGTAACTGCCGGCAATGACCCTAAACAAAGAAAATTCAGTTTTTGTGTTGGCAATAATTCGTCGAAAATTCAACCCACTTTGGAAATCGAAAATCAATCCTCATTACACACATCAGAAAACCATAACATTGTCGTATCACACCCCTCAAAACAGCGCAAACCCCATTTCCCCAAATAATGACGATACAGTGAATGTACAAGTTCAAGTGGAATCACAAAGACCTAGTGTAAGGAAAGTGTACATTTTGCGTTGTCTCAAAGCTACATGTTCCTGCACCAAAGTAAAAAAATTGCAGACCAATCTAACATGTTTGAGCATACTTTTCTTGACTGATAAAGCTCCGTTCTGTGGATCAGTTATTTCAAATGATCAACTTGACATTCTTATTGTTAAAAAGCCTTCTCAACCCATTGGAAGTGACATGCCATAGACGCCGGCAATCGTAGTTTATCGTCCTTTTACCTCAAAATAAATTCTACCAACGAACTATGAATCCTATATACCGGTACACTATGAAACATGCACGGCTAATTGTCTTGCGGATATGAATCGGAAAAAACAGTCGAGAGTTAGGACTTATCGCAACTGTTGGAGCTTTTGCCAGGAAGAACTCGAGAAGGGGATGTCATTTTAAGAGCTTTGGTGAGTAATGAATTAGTATTATGCTATATACATATTATATTAGTTAGTTTGTTAAAAAAAATATGCCAAACGGACGGGGCCCCTTTGGTAAAATGCTGACCGGGCCCTTTTTCTTAAATCCGCTCCTGGGCGTGGGTCTTGGTGGCCACACCCCTAGTGAATAAATATTTAGATTTAGAATAAATATAGCATTGTTAAATATATACATGTGCTAACGATAAGAAATGTAATTATTAATATATATTTAGAGGTAAGAAAAATCAGTAGAATTGTAAATATAGTTTAGAAAAATGAATGTTAAACCAACCCATATGGCAACAGGGTCCGCAATGGCGCACTTTTGAACTGGCACCTCGAGGTGTGGGAGATGGGGTTGGGGAAGTCAGTGGTTGTTGGAGCTTGAAGGAAGACGGATCGGGAACCAAACCCACCTCTTCTAAAGCGGGTGATTAAAGTTAATGTACAAGACAGTGAATTTGCGAGTAACCGTGACGGACAGTTTTATGTTCATTTGTGCCTTAATCAATAAGAATTGACATTTACCAGGTTATTAAAATAAAGGTAAAAGACAGTGAACTTGCAAATAACAATCGATAAGAATTGACATTTACCAGGCTATTAAAATATAGGTAAAAGGCAGTGAAATTGCAAATAACAATCGATAAGAATTGACATTTACCAGGTTATTAAATATATGTAAAAGACAGTGAACTTGCAAATAACAGTAGTGAATAACCTCGAACAATCAATCACCGATTACACGCACCAGCCCCAGTCAAAGTGGACGTCCACCCTCGCCTCAACATCATCGCCCTCCCCTCAACATCTACGAGCGACTCTCATCACCAGAGCCGTAGAGATCGTCGCAAAGGCAAATTACAAAACTACGGGTGAGCGTGTCACAGCCCTAACAATCAATTAAAAGGGACAAGCTGGACGCTGTGTTGGTGTAAGTTTGCGTCGTGAATTGTTGTAGGGTTATTTATGTTTATGTATGTTGTAATGTACGGTATTTAACCAATCTTGTATCTGAATGCATTTTGTTGTTGTGTTTGAAAATCGATACTTTGCCAATTTTAATCCTGAACCTAATTTTTTTTTAGCCTCACAAATAAAGAGGGATATTTTTAATTATTTTACTTGTTTATTGGCCTGAATCCTACATTAAATTAGATATCCTCCCCCAGTAAGTGATACCAAGTAGGTAGATTACACAGCTTATGCTTATGCTTAGCAGGGACTTGAACACTTCTTTGAATTACACATAAATTTGAATTAAGAGAGTTTGAATTAACGAGATTTGACTGTATTTTCCTTATTTTGATATTGTACTGGTTGTTGTTAGCTATACCGGATTGTCTGGGATTGTTTGGGATCTCAGTAGATGGATCCCCTGGATCCTCGATTAAGCTTTATGGGACAACAACATCCCATATAGCATATTCATTAGTTCATGGTCTTCTCAACAGATCTGTAAAATCACTTCTCATTCTGTTTAGGCCAGGGGATCGAACCGAAAATATTTTCATTTCGGTTCGGTTTTTGGTTCGGGAGAATCATTTCGGTTCGGTTTTCGGTTCGGTTCGAGCAAATAAAAAATAACGGTTCGGTTCGAACTGGTTTAAACCGGTTCGAACCGGTTCAGCAATGTTCGTATTCGACATTTTAAAAGTGAGGAAATAGCATACAAAAAATCACTATTTTTTTGTAATACTGTATTATCGAATCTCTTACCTTCATGATCACGTTGCAGTCCTGTATCTAGCACGACGACTCATTTGTGGTAGCGTTTAATTTAAAAAGTTACGGAATACATATTCTCTTTTCCTACCCATATCTACGAAACGGAAGCTGAAACTCGACTGACATAAAAGTAACAGTGCATGGTCATTTGCCAAAAAAGTTTGTTTTATGTTCGAGGGTGGGGTTTACACGTGTTCCGACAGCGGAGTCTCGTCTTAACCCTGTAATTATCAGATTAGTGTCAACGGTCAAGACTCAACATAATATTTATGTAGGCATATTCGTCTCCAGGGTTCTTGATTTATAACTTCCAGGAAAGTGGAAACCAAAATCTTCTGTCAGTGCGTTTTGTGATCTTCGCCGAACACATCTTCCAATTGTTAACAATATGTCAACCAACTATCACGGTGCCGAAGGTTGTTACCATTGTGTATACTTTCCGTTCCTATTATTGCAAATATAAAAGGAACTCAGCCATCCATCGAGTATTGTCATCACCAACCTTTCAAAGGAAGCCCTCCCAAATCCCAGTGGAACAAATCGCAGAACTTCCAAAAATAATTTTTCCCTTTGCATTTTTTGTTTTTGTATTTTTATTTATATTGCAATTTTGAGATTTTGATGTACGGAGGCTTGTACCGAAAAGAACCGAAAAAAACCGATAGCCGAAACCCAAAATATCGGTTTTCGTTTCGGTTTACGGTTTGACCACTTTTTCATAACGGTTTTCGGTTCGGTTTTCGGTTCGGGAAAAATAACGGTTTTTTCCGGTTTTCGGTTCGAGCCGGTTCGATCCCCTGGTTTAGGCTATCTGTCTGTCATTCAAGGCCACGCACTTGTTACTGGTGATAGAGTTTAAAATCAATATCTAATTACTTCCAATTGGTTAGAAGAGACATGTTTTACATAGGTATCTAGGATTAGGATAAGAATGCCACCGTTGTAAACTCTCAGTATGAAGATAAGGGCAACATTACACGGCTATGCTATACATGATGTCGGACATTCATATGAAGAACGAGGTAGTATGTCCAGCTTAAACTGATTGAGTGATTGATAACCATTCAACCGACACTTGTCTACTAGTGGATGTTTCTGAAGATAGAAAAAACAGCAGAAGAAATGTATGTTCCAGCTAGGATTCGAACCTGGGCCTGGATTCACAAAGATGCGTAACTCTAAGTTGTCCTAAGTTAGGCAAATCCTATCTAGATAAATCAAGATAAATCATGTCTAGGTATTAATACACATTCACAAATCAAATATAATTAGTTAAATTGTTCATATTTTACTATATTTTATCTTTATAACATTGCAGAATGACATATTGGTGATTTATATCACTAAGATTTGCCTAAACTAGGACGTCTTAGCACTTAGGCACCTTTGTGAATCTGGGCCCTGGTATTCAGGAACCATGATTTATCAGTGGAGCATAAATTATAATGTTCCAACGCTACTACAGATTTTGTTAGACAGCGTTTTGATAGCCCTTAAAAAAATATATTTTTATAACACCATACCAAATATATTTTGAATCACATAGGCTATTGTATTAAACGAAAAGAGAATTTGGAACTGCAGTCATTTGTTCTTCAAACACTATTCTTTTTAACCACATCCTGCACACAGTAGCGCCGGAAGTTAATCTTGCTAGGGGGGGGGGGGGGGGGGGGGGGCGCTTTAAAACAGTCGCATATCCGAGAATTGACCATGGGGGGAAGGGAGTCGAACATGCCAACCAGAAAAGGGTCTGGGGCGAAAGCCTCAGCCGCCGGAGGCGTTTTTGGCAAAAGCGTTTTTTGTTTTTCACATGTGACGTTTTAAACGCCTGTGAATAATCGTATAATGTCAAAGAGTAGGTTTCTTGTTCTTATTCTTTGTTCTTCATTATTCTTATATTTTCTTTTTCTTATTGAATTCGGCTGTGAATCAAGGGATATCGAATTTCTTTATCAATTCTTGACACAGGCGTCCCTAAGATTGGAAACGGTTCGTTCTCTCCGTGTACTTTTTTGGGGGGTGGGGGGGGCCTTGGATACGCCCCTGCATGAAGGTGACATGCGTCAAGCGCATGTTAGCTCGACGTATATACGGTTCTGCCTAAGCCGCCGGAGTGACTATAGTTGTGTTATTACATATTACAGGGGGTTGGGGGTACTTTTTTGGGGGGTGGGGGGGGGGGGCCTTGGATACGCCCCTGCATGAAGGTGACATGCGTCAAGCGCGTGTTAGCTCGACGTATATACGGTTCTGCCTAAGCCGCCGGAGTGACTATAGTTGTGTTCTTACATATTACAGGGGGTTGGGGTCAGTGCTTAAAGTGGACTCGGAGAAGTAACGATTGCACGATTGCAAGTGTAAAGTATAGACAATGTGGGGAACCGGGGGGTTTGGGGGAGCACGGCCCCCCAGTTTTGCCCCGCAGGGAATTTTTTAGGGTGTTTTGTCACGAACACGTTCAAATGGCTTTGGAGAGGGGTCGGGGGGTTGAGCCGTCCTAAAATAATACTTTGGTGTAGAAAACCAAACGTTAAAACATTTATGTATTTAAAAATAAATACCTTGAATGAGCAAATACAAAGAACAACTAAACGTTGAACATAAATCGCAAATAAGTAACACATAAAATTAAAATCGATAAAAGTTAGTGCCGGTGTCGCATACCGTCAGTATTTTTAGTAACAAAACAATATGCATACCGGCTCATACCACCCCACTTTAACCACTGGGGAGGGGGGGGGGGGGGGGGGGGGGGGGGTGCTATGGCTAGGCTGCATTCCTATGTAACTCTTATTATGCCACTGTGTACAATAGCAAGAAAGGTAGAAATAAATTTTTCTGGAAATTCAGCACACAAATAGACTAATTGCGCAATGATTGTTACACCAAAACATGCGCACATCCGACTACTACTACTTGTACCACTAAAATGTAACACTTCATATCAACACTGTATTATTACTGGCACAAAGTCTAGTTCTGTCATATTCCTCATATTCCTACAAATGTATTCAGTGCAACCAGTACAACAAACAATGGCACGCACGTGCAAAAGATCTCACACCTTCAGATTTCGAAGAAGAATGTATTTCGCTACCTTGTCTGCGGGAGCTTTTAAAATCACATACAGGACTATAATAAGATATGTTAACAATAGTATTTTACATTTATGAGCACTGAATATTAGCAGAATTCTCTACTTCTAGGGGGGGCAAATCAATATTATTGCCCCCCCCCCTCTCGAAGTCCAGGGGGGGCAGGTGCCCCCCCTGCCCCCCCTGTTCCGGCGCCACTGCCTGCACAGGAATTAACACTGAATAATTTAAGTCGCAAGGCAGAGCTAGTTATCAAGAGAGCACGCAACGTACACCGAATACAGACAAACACACAAATCTGGGACCCGTTTACTTTTTTGGTATCAGGTTTTGTCAGTCAGAAATAGGTCATCATCAATCAATCAATCCAAATAGAAAATATTTACACCATAATGTATTGGATATTTTATTTATACATGTGATTAAAAAGATGTCTTATACACAGAATTAACATTTATCGGTCATGCAGTGATGTTTTACAACACAAAGTATAGACAATTAAGTACCTTGTTCAGCTGTTGCATATAGTGTTTATTACTTTTTCTAACAAATACCAGCAATACATAATACAGTATAGGTTTATATATGCAATGCTCCTTTACATTGTTACAGTATAGGAATTATGATAGTGTATGCATGCATTTGGAATTTAACAAGAACACATGAACTAGTAATTAGGGTTTGTAATATACAGTAGTTATGGTTGAACTGTTTCTGCTATACAATGTAGTTTAAAGCTACATTATTTTATGTTGATATCTTTGGTAGATTGTTTTTATACATAGGATGGTTGTACTGCTGTCTTATTAAACTTTAAATGAACCTACATAATGTTATAATGAATATGGAAGAAAATGATGACACCTTCTGGAACAAAATGATGTTTGTACCTAACACACAATACATTTAACAAAATAACAAAACGTAAATGAATTTATTCTGTAGTAACCATGGGGTTCATCGCGGAATGGAACAATTTTTTCAAATTTGTATTCTACTAGCAAGTATATGAGAAGCTGTTGGTACTCTTATCCAAAATCTGTAGTTATACCTTATGAATGACTTGTGGTATAGTGCAGCCATGCAATTGTCGTGGTCGGACTAGGGGTTGCTGCCACTATCCTATTAGTTCTTCCCAGAGGAGAAAGCGGGAACAGGAACCCCATCGTAGCTTGGGCGCGTGGGCATCAAGTACATTGTACCCGAAATATAAATAATGATCGCTTTAAAATTATGCTGTTTAGTTTGGTACTAATACTTACATAATAAAAACATATAAACTTATTATTATATAATAAGATATTATATTACTTACTTGGATTAAGATGTATTGATACTCTATTCACTATTGAAATTATACTATTATGGCTAAACCGAATGTGATGCACAGCGTCTCACATCCGCCTGCTAGGCAAGCAAGTCAACGGAAGAGTGCCGAAGTGGTTCAGTGGTTCAGTCTCCCCGAGTTCCTAGCATCACTGACTATTCTAGAAGGTGTCTCAGCCTTAGGGGATGAGATAGTACGTCACTCTTGAGTGCTAGTTTGTTTGCTATTTACTGAGAGTGAGAAAGATTATTTATCTCATTGTATTTAATCTATAGTCGCGCCATGACACAATGTTCAAGGCTGATCACATTTTATTTATTTATTTATTTATTTAATGTCTATCCTATTCAGTTATAAAAACTGATTTACAAAGGAGGACCTATATATTACATAGGTAATATATACCAGCTGAACATTTACTGCATTACAGTAGTATATTATACACAGTATACAGAATACTTTTCACTTTTCAGTCTTTTGGGAGCAAAAATACCCAGTATTATTATACTGATCAATTCATTCCATAATTTAAATTATGAGCATAATTATAATTAAATTATTAAGAGCGATATAATATCTGTATGCTTCTTGACCAGCGCACGCTCATTTTTTAAATCGTTTAGAGAACATAGCTGTTCAAATTTCTTGTTTGGATCATGTGCTGCTACCTACAATAAGGTTTGCTCTAAGTAACAGATTGAGGTTATATTTTTAACGGTTGTGCTGGTTGTTTCTTTTGACACTTCTTTCAAGAATATTTTCTGCTTTAACTAAATGTGAGCTAAATTAACTGGACATGACTGGAGAACTAGGTTTGTGGGGCAAAAGTAGCAACTAGACCTTCAAGTGGTTAACATAACAACTAAAATCCAAACAGTAAATTAAACTCTTTTGGAAACATAGCCATATGAATAACTATTTAGGTCACACTTCCTTAGACTAATTACCAATAAGCAAAGCTGTTTTTGTTACATAAAACAATGTTGCACATAAATTGAATCGACCATCAGTGTTATATCTGTATTTTGTGTTCAAACAACACGCAGTTGGTGAATTCTTCGAAACACCAACTTAAGACTTTTGAACAATTGGGAGAATGATCATGCGCTTAAAAGCAAAAACTTACTACCAAGTGCCAACAACGAATTCAGTAAAAGTTTATTTTTAAAATACCACCACAATATCATTATATATGCCCCATCTAATGGCCTTCTGATAAGTGGAGCAGTAAACTAAAATTAAGGTTACAATTAAAACCTAGGGAAAAAACGAAGGTATCTACTAACAGTTAGTGAATATTGATTGTTTATCTTGTTAACCAACTAGTAAATACATGTGAAGAAAACTAAATAGATCTTGGTTTTAATTTGCTTTTATATTTTTTTTTTATTATTAACTTAGTCTTAGGAAAATAGCCTCAAACACTCACATGAAAGGACATGAATGTGCACTGATATAAGTAAATCAACACCTGTATTGGCATACTGCTAATTATTATTTATAATAATATTTAAAATGATAGTAATAATTAATAATAATAACAACAATAATAATTATAATAGTAATAATTATACAAATAATAATAGTAACACAAATATTAATAATAATAATAAATGAAATAATAATAATAAAAATAATAATAATAATAATAATAATATTATTATTATTATTATACAGAATTCGCACATATTTTCAAGATTTTAAGATTTATTATTATTATTATTATTATTATTTATTTGTTCACTTTTGTTGTGTTCACTAAGTTTCTCTTTTAATTTGAAAGTACCTATAGCCTACCTATAGTCTATATAAGTTAACACAATTGTATTTAGCATACACTTACATTCAGGCAATGTCAACTCTTTCACTCCACATCAACATCATCTTCAGGCGCGTCCAACAGTGAACAGTTGTCACAGAAAGATCCCTTGCAGGTCCCACATGCAGGGGTGCACAACAAACTGTTCTTTCTACAACTGCATCTCATACTGCTGCAATTCTTCTGACAATTACATCGAATGACTGATATAAGTTCTTCTGGTGCCGTCACATTATCAGTTTTTACCGGCATCAACCTGTCACCTTCCAATTTCCACCCCCAGTCCTCTGGTTATAGGTTATTTCCTTTCCACACTTGAACTTGAAAGTAAACTCTCATGCTGTGAAACATTGCTGCATTTTCAGTGGGAGGCAGAGTTTCCGGTTCTACGTAAGTGTTCGTTCTCCCTACTTTTGCCACAAACATTTCGTGACGTAACGAGTTAAGGTTTGTACCGGGTTTTCCATTATAAAGTACAACGAGCGCCTGTTCTGCAGAACTGGTAATCTTCTCTCTCGATGTATTGGGGGAAATAAATTAATCTACTTGTGAGCGAAAGTGTGGAGATGATTTTAACTTTTTTAAACTTGCTGCTTTTCCGAGTCCAAATACCCTAGATGTTGTATCACAGCCAAATATTGCGTGTAAGAAAAGCAATGCATTGCATACATCTTCATTCAAACACCGTTTAGTTGTATACTAAATACAATTGTGTTAACTTATATAGACTTAATGTAGGCTATAGGTACTTTCAAATTAAAAGAGAAACTTAGTGCAAATTACATTTTCACTAGCCTATATTTGATTATTTTCCCAGCACAAAGTAATAATGGTTTACTCAGTTCAGCCTTGTAACTTAATTTCCAACTGATTGGTTCACAAACAGAGTCAACATGATGCACGTTATATTCCAAATGCGTTATTTGTTTATTTTTTACCAAATTCAAAATTTAAATTGTTGAAATAAATAAAAATAAATAAATTCACATTTAGAGTCTACCCACTCAGTAACTAAACTGATTAATAGAGGGGGACTTTAATTTAAAGAGACTAAACCAACCCTGTAGCCTTCGAACACCATCGATGAGTGAGCGATAACCAATCAAATATCGATATTTCAAATACGAAACATACGAATCACCTGCGGACAAATGCCAGAATCAACAAGGCCGATTCAGAACAACTTAGAATTTATTGAGTGCTTCGTTGCTAGGACGGCTCCAAAGTCACCGTTTACTTATTCCTAAGCCAAGAACTAATGGGATTCAATCCACATTAGAAGTTAAAAAACTTCTGCCTGAAGCGGGATTTGAACCCGGGACCTTCTGCATTATCAAATTGGGTTTGTTTATTATTATCAAATTTGGTTTGTTTATTATTGTTTTGAAATGTTTTATGCAATATTTTTTGTTTATTATAAGCAACTGATTGAACATCGTCTACTACAAAAAACTTGAATGCACTTGGTTTACTTTGCTTGTGGACACGAGATTCAGGACATGACGTTATTATGTAATTATGTTGTAATCACGATTGTGACACAATTCTTTTTGTTCATAATGTAAACCGTATTTGCGATGAATAACATAATATAACTGACCCAATTCAAATTTAATCGCTCGTTATAGTTAGAAAGATGTAAATAAATACAAATGTGTACCTTACTTCACAGCGTTATCTGTTATCAATCCTAATTATATCACTAATTAATAATGTATAATACGGATATGACTCGTACTGACACAATACTTGTGTGGGTAAAGTCGCATAGTAGAATTAAGTAAAAATTTGATTATTGGTATTGTTGTTGCATCACGCATAACATAAAATTAATGTTAATATTAATATCAGTATTCAATTAAATTATAGACAATGAGTTTTATTTTGATGATAAGAGATTTCCAATTTCGAATGTTGTTCAATATAAAAGCTATTTATGTGAAGTTCATTAATTTATTTTTGTAGGATTTTCAATATTTTAATTATTCATTAATAATTAGCATATAATTAGGTACTAATTAGCATAGTTAATTACAAACTTATTAGCGATATACACCTGAGTACGATGTGAAAATATCACATATATATGCATGTTTATTGTGGTACATAATGATGTTGATGAGATTTCACAAACGACCATACGGCTCATTTATCGATTAAAAAATTATGGGCCACAATTAAATTGATTGAAACGTAATTAAAAGCGGTAGACTTTTGATGATCGTTATATATGTGTTCAACTGGTTCATAATAAAGACGTTTTAATGAAGTTGACTCATTATTTTCTATTCGTTTTCTTACAATTAAATATTGATTAAACTTATGTAAATTTGATTAAAATGTAATTTTATCGCAATTTAATAACTTTTATGAAATTTTTTAAAATGAATTTTATGAAAATATAAACTCTTCGTGCATTTAAGTGAAAAAGTTTTGTAATTTGTCAATCAGTTACGATATAAAAAATAATTTTAATTTTAATTATGCGTAATTAAAATGCCAATTAAAGCAATTTCCCATCAGATTTCGGTAGTAGACTTTATGTGTGCGTAATCAACACATTTTTTAGAATATTAACTCTTGCAATTTGTGGGGATCAAAACCGTTCTTTGCTTCTACTATTACTTTTGTTTCCTAAAAGTGAGTTTCAATTTCGCTTGTGCTCATACGCGCCATCAAAAACATTCACGTGTTCAGTTTTGAAAATTAATGTTTAATCATTTAAATTTAAATTATCTCCGTAAAACGAAGTTCATGGAAATATTTATTTCCCTACATTAATAAGTTTTTGCATTATTTTCTGGAAACAGATTTTCAAAATATTTGCGTAAGCTTCAACGGATTCTTATACCATTGCGGTGAAAGTAGCTATAATAATTTAAGAATTGCCACATACCATAACAAAAAAACATCCCCACACAATACCATAGTTTGATTTGCTAAATTCCAAGTAATATACCCGTCTTTCAAGTTCAATACAATTTCGCAGAATGTTGCGCCTCCGGAGGTTGCCTATGTGAATGTGATCAAAAATAATTCCTTTAATCAATTAATTAATTAATTAATAATGAAATAAATTATTTAATATTAATTAATTTTATTAATAATTTTTTTTTTATATACTTGATTAATTAATCGATTATTTTATAATCGATGACTACACTATCGATTTAAGTTTGTGATCGGTTAATTGATTAATAATCGATTTGGACTAATGGAATGAGGCCAATCTTTTTGAAACACGCAGATCTGGCAATCGATTTATCAATTACTTATCGATTATGTAATAATCGATTGACTATCGATATTAAGTTTGTGATAGGTTAATTGATTCCAGATCTGCGTGTTTCAAAAAGATTGGGCTCATTCCATTAGTTATGACATCCCCATTAGTTATGACATCGCCCAACATGGGAAACGAATAGGCACAGCGCCCGCGCGTTTGTGAAAAAGTTTAGATTACTGACCGCCGATTGTACGTTTCTATTGATTTTCAAACTTCTATTATTATCGATTAATCCATCATTATATGTCTTCGAACATCGAGTAATAATAGATTTAAAAATTATTAAAATAGCATCGAACGGCAATCCTACAAACTTGTAGACAGGTCCCCCCCCCCCCCCCCCCCCCCTTCAATCCGGTAACGGCTCGGTGAAGAGTATATAATTTCGCTTGACGGCTGGCCTGGCGCGGCCGAGTTCTCCGACTCGGCCCATACGTAAACAAGCCACACTATCTCTAATGCGACTGGGAGTATGCCACTTCAATTGCTTTGATAAAAGCCGCCGCCGGCACTAACAACGGGGCTGTGTGACCTTGGCCGCCCGACTGGCGAAGCGAAGAACGGGCGCATTGTGTTGTTCGAAACGCCCGCCCAATGCTTGGTGCATGCGCACAACCGTGGCGACCGTGGTGCCATCTTACAAGAGAGTCCTGAACTAAAATAGTTCTTTGAGTTCTCAACAGATAGCACCAAAACGTTACAATGCTGACGGCAGCGCAGCGCAGTGAGAAAACTTGTCCCTCCTGGCGCTGGATGGGCCTTAAGTTAGATCTATACATATCAGAATGATTTTACCAAATAATATACTGTGCCACGAAGATAGCTCTTGAGTGTGGCACAGAGTTACGTATAATAAATAATTGTAAGACTAAATTATGCCTATTCTACGAGGTAGACTCTAGGTCATACTGATTATTATTATTATTTAATTATATTTTTATAATTTATATAATTCAGTATTTATGTTAAGAAGCATAGTTCCTATACATTTGTAAGAATATAATATATGACTTTAAAAGTAATAATGATAAAATGATAATAAAAGCTAACAACATACGAGTTACCAAAGATAGATATGAGAACAATATCGGTAATATTTGCTATAGTATTTTGTGGAAGACTGGTCAATTGTGATTGTATTTTGGATTTGATTGTACTGTTACTACTATTCTTTTCATTATATTATTTAACTTGTCAATTGTCTGAGGTGTTTTGATCCATAGATTTAGTTTGGTTTGGAAATAGTGCTTTGAAGTAGCATTTTTCATGTCATTTGGTAGTATATTATACAGTTTTGAGCCAAGATACGCTGCATGTTTTTGTCCGATAGTTTTGATTTTTCGAGGAATTTCTACATTTCGAGTTGTCTTTGCTCTTGTACTGTGTGTATGACTAATTATTTTATATTTGATGGAGTTTTTAAAATAGAAGTTTAGTATTGTTTTGGCAATAATTTGTCGTAAGGTAAGTACGCTTCGTTGAATATATTTGCAGTCGGGTAGTCTCGTCTTTCTTTTAAGCAAACTTGTATAATTTTGTGTTGCATAATTTCTAGGGTATATAAGTGACTTGAGTAACAAGTACGCCATGTATGTTAATTTTAGCGTGTCTCTGTCAAGGATGTTTCTAAGTTGATAAAATTTGTAGACTATTTTGCGTAGCTTGTTAGTAGTAAATTGTATGTGTTTATTCCACTTTAAATAACAATCTACTATTTTGGCTAGGTCCTTAATTTCTGTGGTGTATTGTATGTCTGCTAGATAACTAAAATGGCCTTTTACAGAATTATGTAACTTATTGATAGAAAATGGAATAAAATTAGTTTTATCAATATTAAGAGTTAGTAAGTTGTTGTTTAGCCATGATTTTGTATAGTCAAATCCTATTTTAGCAGCTTGGAACACGGTTTCCTAGTCTTCAGCTGTGAATAATAATACTGTGTCGTCAGCGCACGAAATTATATGATTAGCATAATTTTTGTTTAGTTAACCATTTATGTAAATTATAAAGAGCGCTGGTCCTAATACGGTGCCTTGGGGTACTCCACACGTGATAGTACAAGCATCGCTGAGGGTGTTTCGAATCTTCACATACTGAGTTCGATTTGCAAGATAGCTTCGAAAGAGGTTTAAGGGTGTACCTCGAATACCAATGCTTTCCATTTTATTAAGAAGTTTAGTGTGGTTGACAGTATCGAAGGCTTTAGACAGATATAAGAAAATAGCCAGTACTTTACGATTAGCGTCTAACGATTCTGTTAATACCCTTTTCAGTTCACATATGGCATCTTCCTTACCCATTTTGCTTCTTAAGCGATAATGGTTATTTGATATTAATTTATTCTCTTCAAGGTAATTCATTAGTTTTGATTTAATGCATTTTTCAAAGATTTTTGTGATATAACTTAAGTTATAATTGAAAAAGGTCTGTAGTTGGTAAGTTTTTGTTTGTTCCCCCCTTTAAAAATTGGTTGTACTATGGCCGTTTTTAGTATACTTGGTGTTAGCGCGGGGAAGCAAAGAGAAAAGATTGTATAATTAGAACTGGAAGTGGACTGTATATTTTGAATGAACTTACCGAGAATGCAGTGAGGTGGAGAATAGTGTGATGCCGAAGTGCATAAACTAGTTGTTTGCTAGGTAAAGAAAAGAATAAAGAACCCAGGGTTGAAAGGAGAAGAAAGAAAGAGTAAGAAAAACGCCTCAAGAGAGGCTCGAACCACAAGCAGCAGCGCGTAGACAATGGGTGAGCTCGATGCTCGGAGTCCGCAAGCGGTTCGAAGGCGAGATGACAGGCACGTAGGAGAGATGAAACCAGACTGGTCTTACTGCACGAGCAGCTCAAACCCGAAAACATGCATACGTCACAAGGGGTAGGGGAAATGTAGATAAGAGCAAAGGGCGTAGAAGGACGTGACGTAAACAACCGGAAGAGTGACTAAAACCTATATATGAAATAAACTACAAACTAGGGAGGTAGGCGTAAACATAACGCCCACCAAAAAATGAAAGAAAATCATTTTTTTCTAAGAAACGAGAACTCAAACCGAAACTGATCTAACAAGTAAAAAGAAAAAAGAAACGATACGAGAAGCTCCTTCGCACCTAGGTGGAGGGGAGCGTGACCAGTTTGTTGACTGGTCGAGTGTAAACCCCGGACGCCGTACGAACAGAGGCGACGCGGGAAACACCGTCACGACCGGGAAAGAGAGCTTCCACTCGCCCGATCGGCCAGGAAAGGGGGGAAGTAGATGCCGAGAGTGAGAAAACGACATCTCCTACTTTGAGGTTAGGACTACCACGAACCCACTTGTTCCTTTGCATTAAAGTGTTGAGGTACTCCGTGCTCCAGCGGTTCCAAAACGATTGATGGATTTGCCGAAAACGGTGCCAACGAGCAAGGGGTCTGACATTGACGTCAGGGTCAGAGAGATGCTCGGGTGGAGCAAGCAAGGGAGCGCCTATCAGAAAGTGCCCGGGGCTGAGGTAGTCGACACCTTCGAGGGGGTCCGCGGAGGGGGCGCATAGAGGGCGGCTGTTGAGCACGGCTTCAATGCGTGCAAAGAGGGTCGCATATTCTTCATGTGTAAGGGAGCTGTCTCCAATGAGACGATACAATAAAGACTTCGTGGATTTTACCACCGCCTCCCAGAGGCCTCCGAAGTTAGGAGCGTAGGGAGGATTGAAATGCCAGTGGATTGGCGGACGGCGAGAGCACTGAAGAGGGGTTCTTCCGCGCTAGAGAGAAAGTCGTGCACTTCACGCAGATGTCTGGCTGCTCCCACGTAGTTCCGCCCGCAGTCGGAGTACACATGAGCAGGAAGGCCTCGCCGAGAAAGAAAACGATCGAAGCAGGCCAGGAAAGCTTCAGTGGATAGCTCAGATACCATCTCCAAGTGAACCGCTTTGGTGGCCATGCATACGAACACGCACAAGTAACCTTTGGTGAGTGGTGCGTTCCGACGCATGCTGGTTTTGACCATGAAGGGCCCGGCAAAGTCAGTCCCGACATGGGAGAAGACCCTGGAGCACTGCACGCGAGGGGCGGGAAGATCAGCCATCTGAGATTGCAAGGGCTTTGCACGGAACTTGTGGCACGAGAGGCAACGATGGATGCGCTGTCGAAGCAAGCCACGCAGAGACACGATCCAATAAAGTTGTTGAATCAGCGCTTGAACAGTTCTAGGGCCGGAATGGAGAGAAATCTTGTGGTAGTGATCGCAAATGAGCACCGACAAGAGCGCCTCCTAAGGGAGAAGGAGGGGGTGACGAGCTTCTTCAGCAAGGTAAGAATGACGTAGTCTACCGCCCACCCTGAGAAACCCGGAGGGGTCGAGAAAGGGCTTGAGAGAAGCGAGCTTGGAGGACACATGACGCTCCTGGCTCAGCTGGCGAATTTCCGGGGTGTAAAAGTGATGTTGAGTGAGACGTAGAAAGAGATCCAGAGCGTCCTTGAGCTCGAGTGGAGTGACAGTACCACGGAGAGGGGAAGCATGTGAGCGTTTCGCGAGAAGGAGGCGAGCGAAGCGAAACGCCCAGGCGAACACACGCTGTGCCTTAAGAAGTGTGGAGAATTTCCGGAAGTTCTCTAGCAGAGGGTCCAAAGCGTCGACGTGCACTACGAATGCGTGTACTGAAGGCTTCAGTTCGGGCAACTCCTCACGGGAGTCGAATGAGGGTGATGGCCGAGACCACAACTCTTGAACAGCATGAAGGAAGTTCGGACCAGAGAGCCACAGAGGGTGCTCAAGGAGCTGAGTCGGGGTCAAACCACAAGATGCGCAATCGGCAGGGTTTTCTTCGGACGATACGTGATGCCAGTCGACAGGGGAAGTGCTGTCAAGCACCTCGACGACGCGGTTGGCGACGAAGGTCTTGAGGCGATGAGGGGGAGTGGACAGCCAGGCAAGCACGATTCGTGAGTCGGTGAAGAGATGAACAGAGCTTGAGACGAGGGGGAGCAGCGAGGGCAAGGTGTCACGTAGCAAACGAGTGAGCAGGAGAGCAGCCGATAGTTCCAGTTTCGGAATAGTCAGGGGTTTAACTGGGGCGACCTTGCTTTTCGCGCGCACGAGACGAACTTCACAGGTGGAAGGGCTGGTCTGTGATTGCAGATACAGCACAGCTGCGTAGGCTTTCTCGGAGGCGTCGCAGAAGCCGACGACACGATGAGAGTGGCCAACACGAGGGAAGGCGCGAGGGACATGAAAGTTGGCAAGGGCGGGAACTTCAGCGACTGCCGAGAGCCAGTTGTGAGAGAGATGATCGGGAAGCGCATCATCCCACTGCACCTGGGACAGCCATAGTTGTTGGAGGAAGATCTTCATTGAGCAAACGAAGGCTGTGAGAAACCCCAGGGGATCGAAGATGCGTGCGATGTAGGACAATGTCGTACGTTCAGTGACAGTTCCTTGGAAAGGTACGGTGAGAAAAGAGAAATCATCCGAGTTGGAGCTCCACACTAGGCCGAGGATCTTGATGCCTTCATCTTCGTTAGAGAACACGAGTGGAGTCTCGAGATGGTCTTCAGGAAGAGCGGCCAAAGCCATGCGATTGTTGCTCGCCCACTTACGAAGCTCGAAGCCGCCGCGCGCAAGGAGAGCTTGCAACTGTTTCTGGAGGGCGATGGCTTCAGAGAGAGTTTCAGTGCCAGACACGATGTCATTCATGTAGGTGTGCGACGTGAGGGCATGTGCAGCTAGAGGGAACTGTTCTCCTTCGTCATGCACCAGTTGCTGCAAAACACGTTGGGCTTGGAAGGCAGAGGGAGTTAGCCCGTACGTGACTGTATTGAGCTCGTATTCTAGGACGGGAGAACTGGGGAAAGGTCGCCAAAAAATGTGTGGGACGGCCCTATCCGAGGAGCTGACGAGGATCTGGCGATATATTTGACGAATGTCCGCACAGATGACGATAGAATGGGTTCGGAAAGAAGTGATAACACTGGAGAGGTCACGTTGGAGTTTCGGTCCACTGAGTAGGAGTCGGTTCAGAGAGACGCCATCTTGGTCCGGTGAAGAGGCGTTGAAAACAACTCTCAGCTTGGTACTGGAGCTCGTGAGTTTGTGGACACAGTGGTGTGGAATGATATAGCTGGCAGGGGAAGAGACGTGCTGCATATGCTTGTCCTGTTCATAGTCTTGCATGAACACTTGATAAGCAGCGTTGTGCTGAGGATTGCGTCGCAAACGTCGCTCTAAACTCAGGTAGCTCTGGAGTGCGGCCTCACGGTTGCTTCCGAGTGAGGGACGCGACGGTTTGAAGGGAAGAGCTACTGAGTAGCGTCCACACGCGTCACGTGAGTGGGTGTCCTTGAAGTGACGTTCACACCATTGATCTTCAGGATCTTCTTCAGGGGGACGAGGAACTTCTTCTACCTCCCAGAATAAGCGCAAGTTGCGCTCGAGGCTAGAGGAACACACAAAGAGAGAGACAGGAGGGTCGGAAGGTGGTTCCTTGGACTGAGTTGGTCCCATGACAACCCAGCCAAACATGGTGTTGAAGGCCGTAGGGTTGTTGCCGCGAATCGTGTCACCTGACCTATTCAAGATTTCGGGGTAGAGATCGGCACCCAACAGAAAGTCTACTCGGTCCGGGGAGCAGAAACGATTGTCTGCAAGACACATTCCTTGGAAACGTTGGAAAACGTCACAGGATACTTCACTCGTCGGCAGGTGACTGGTTAAGCTCGGCAGAACAAGAGCTCGAACCATGAGTGTTTTGAGAGAGGAGAGGCGCGAGGTAATGGAGCACTGTACATTGCCACGTGCTTGAGTACCAGCAAGGCCTATCCCCGATAGCTCGAAGTGTGTAGGTTCAACTTTCAGGCCCAGCTTCCTGACCAGCGACTGAGATATGGCAGAGACTGCGAGCACGGATCCAGCACCGCGCGAAAGGGTTGAAATTGTCCGTGAGAATCTTGAATGAGAGCGCGTGCGTTGCCTAACAGCACAGTAGGTTGGCTGCGCGTGGTGTCTCGGAGATGACAGGAGAGAACGCGATTCGAGGGACCGGCTTCTTGAGAGGATGAGCTGATGTCATGAGAGGGATTGACGTCACGAGCTAAGGGAACACTGCCATAAGAATTGTCCTGGTACGCGGAAGTACTCGTGGAATGTAAAAAAGAGTGATGATGCTTACTTCCGCATGTGGAGCAGGCGTTCTTTGAATTACACTGCGACTTCATGTGAGCGCCGAGAAAGTTGAAACAGCGTCGCAATTGACGACTTGCGATGGGAGGAGCTTATTTTAGTTTCCCGCGCGCTCCAGAGATGGCGCGCGAGAAGTGAGTCAACATTCTTGAGAAAACGATGGATCCCATGCTATTGTTACGGGAGCACGCTTAGGGGAAATGTTTAAATTTGTTTAAAAATTTCGAGATGAGTGTAGTTTTTAAGTATTTTAGTCACGAAGGAAGCCAGAGGCTACTCAAAGAAAGTTACAGCTTGTTTGTACCTTCCTTTTTGAAAGAGTTTTGGACCGCTGAAAAGCAGGTGGCAGGTACTGTTCTCGTCAAGGCTAGAAGTGTACCTACGTGTTTTTAATTAGTAAATTTAGTTATATTAATGATGCACTCATATGTCTGCTATTATGCACGGTTTACTGTTTAATATTTCTAGTTTGTAAATGTTGGTATTAGCCATTTCTCTGTTAGTGCCTGTTGGCAATTGTATGATACTTGTTGGTCGGAATAATTTGGATTTGAAATCCCGCCTATTAAACACCGCCTTGCTGTTAATATATGTAATTAGTGATTTCCACATAAGGCAGGCTGTTAAATTCTTTAGTCTTTTCCGGTATTGGTGCCTGTCACTCTCTTGACAAATGGCTGCCAGCAAAGACGGATGTCTTGTGTGCTCTGTATGTAATTTGCTATTCAATACTTAAAAGATTAAAAGAATACATAAAGTGTGGATCGTGTTGTTATTCAAGCAAGTCCAACAGGTTATGGGCCCAGTAAGCCAGTGGCAGTGGCTATGGTTTTAAAACTTTTTGAACCACGTGTGACACCTGGGTGTAGCCCTAGGCTAGGCTTAGGCCTTGGCCTAGCTCTAGCGTTATTGAGTTTATATCTCGGCTTTGTTATCTGCTATAACATGGAGGGAGAACGATACAAGATATCACTGTTTGATGGAAACAATTTTTCTGACTGGAACTTTAGAGTTCAGCTTCAATTGGATGAACAAGACCTTTTGCCACATGTGAATAAACCGTTGGCGTTCTTACTGGAGCCGTTACAACGTGCAGAGGGTGATTCATCAGCACAAAGGAGAGCAAAGGATGAGGAGAGGAGACAATTAGTTAAGGCAGATAAAAAATGCAAGAGTTTCATCGTGCAACGGATTCAAGACGGATTACTAGAGGTTGTGAAGGACAAAGAAAGTGCTTTTGATCTGTGGAAAGTGTTGCAAGATCGGTTTGAGTCGAAGACTGCTACAACGAGGATGATACTGTCGCGGGACCTCCATGCCCTAACCTACAGACCAAAGATGGAGACTTTCTCCGAATTTTATCTCCGGTTTGACAAACTGATCCGGAGCCTGCGGCAAGCAGGTGAGTCTATGGATGAAGAGGGTGCGATAATCAGGTTCTTACTCTCGATGCCAGAGGAATATGAATCGGTTATATCTGCGCTGCAAACTTTGGTATCGAAAGACTTAACTATGGAGTTTGTACGTGTCCGTATCGAAGAGCATGAGAAAAGTAGGAAGAGGACAGCAAGTCAACCGCCGAAGTTTCATCTGCCTGGTGCTGCATTTATGGGTCAAGTTCAGAGCATTAGAGACTTTCCCTATACTTGCAACAATTGTGGACTAAAGGGGCATCGCAAGATTCAATGCTGGAGACCTGGTGGAGGAGCATATTGGAGCCGGGGCCGTAGTCGAGCCAGCGGAGCCAGACGAGGAGTGCATCGAGGAGGACGTGGGTATGGAAGTTGACCACTACCCGTGGTGGTCGCCATACAACTCACTACATCAGTCAAGGGATTCGTGGCGGTGGCACTCGTGGAAGAGCGCGTGGCTGTAATCGTCATCGTGGTTGCAGCGGAGATTTCAAAGAGGGGTCGTTTTCGGGTGCCAAGGAGGAGGCTATGAATGCTTCATAATCATGTGCTGTAGCAGAAGACAAGGAGACTGTGGCCTATTGCTTCATTGCTCCATCATCACCAAGTCCTTCAGGACAAAGAGCTCAGTGTTCAAATCAGGTGGGTAAAGAGGAAGTGCAACAGTTAGTAGTGTTAACCTCGAATGAACAAGTTTGGTATTTGGACTCTGGAGCGTCGGATCGTATGATCCAACCAACTGTACCAGTAGTAAATAAGAGACAACTTGAGTGTCCTGTAGCTATTAATATTGCCAAAAAGTCATTAATAATGCATGCCTATGAGCAAAGGGATGTGATTGTTTACTCTGAAGTTCAGGGTACAGTTCATAACACATTTAAAGGATTGTCTTATTGTCGAAGACTTGAAGTTTAACCTCATATCTGTTTCCAGGTTGGAAATTAAGGGCTTTCATATTCTATTCAGCCAAGGAAAATGTTCTATAATTGAGAAAAATTGGAACGTCTTGGCCGAAGGGCTGAGGAAAGGAACAATTTATCAGCTGTTCTTCCGACTCAAGACCAGGTTGAAGTTCAACCTGAGTATGCAGCAGCAGCTGGAAGGTACAATAATCTATGGCACAAAAGGTTGGGACATATCAGCCAGCAAAGTTTGTTGATGCTGAGCAGTATAGTAGATGGTATAAATAAAAGGGATTTAAAAGATGAGAGATCTGAACTATGTGAAATATGCATTCAAGGTATTGCAGAGGATAAGGTGCCAGCTGAAAAGTGGTTTGGAAAAAAAAACCTAACCTCTCAAATCTGAGAGTGTTTGGATGCACTGCTTACCTTCGCGTGCCCAAAGAACAGTTGCATGGTAAATTTGAGTCTCGAAGTTCGAGGTGTATTATGTTGGGTTATTGTACTAATGCTTACAGATTGTGGCTAGTTGATAAAAAGAGAGTAATCAGTGGTAGAAATCTAATTTTTGATGAAAATTGCAATAAGCTCACAAAGGAAGGTTTCCTAGAGCAAGGTGAAGAGAGAGAAAGTATAGAGGAATGTCCACAGTTTGAAAATGAGGAAAGTTTCCCAGATGTTGATCAAGTAGAGTTGAAAGAACATAATATACAACCAGAAGTTCTGGAAATACAGCCAGAAGTTCTGGAAGGTTCATAAGGGGTTAAGGATGGGACTGACAGCCAAGAGAATGACATGAATGAAGAAATTATAGTAATAGAGGAGGTACAGAATGTTTCTCCTCCTAGAAAGTCATCTAGAATAAAAATTAAACCCAAATATCTCCAAGATTATACAGTCGTAGCATGTGTAGCAAAGTTTGCTGATGAGATGGATGAAGCTAAGTTAGCAAAAACCGTGTGTAGCATGTGTGGCATGTGTAGCAAAGTTTGCTGATGAGATGGATGAAGCTAAGTTAGCAAAAACCGTGTGTAGCATGTGTGGCATGTGTAGCAAAGTTTGCTGATGAGATGGATGAAGCTAAGTTAGCAAAAACCGTGTGTAGCATGTGTGGCATGTGTAGCAAAGTTTGCTGATGAGATGGATGAAGCTAAGTTAGCAAAAACCACAACACTAAATTCAATCTTTATTACAGAGTATCAAAATAATAGCTCGTGTCCAGAGGATGCAGAATGTTTTGCCTATAGTGCAGTTGATTATTGTAATAATATACCACAATCCTTTCAGGAAATAGAGGGTAGAGAGGATAGAGAGCGTTGGCTGACATAATGACTAAACGTTTAGCGAAAGAAATATTTAACAGGCATAGAATTAAGCTTGGATTACAAGAGTTATAAAGCTTGTATTGTAACAGTTACTTTTGTATTATTATTGTATTGTATTATTGTATTGTAAATTACTATTGTATGTACTATTGTATTGAGAAATTGAGAGGGGGTGTTGGTATTAGCAATTTCTCTGTTAGTGCCTGTTGGCAATAATTGTATGATACTTGTTGGTCGGAATAATTTGGATTTGAAATCCCGCCTATTAAACACCGCCTTGCTGTTAATATATGTAATTGGTGATTTCCACATAAGGCAGGCTGTTAAATTCTTTAGTCTTTTCCGGTATTGGTGCCTGTCACTCTCTTGACAAATGGCTGCCAGCAAAGACGGATGTCTTGTGTGCTCTGTATGTAATTTGCTATTCAATACTTAAAAGATTAAAAGAATACATAAAGTGTGGATCGTGTTGTTATTCAAGCAAGTCCAACAGTAAAACATAAGAATTCATGATTTAAAGATAACAATGCAGACATATATTACCGCCACTATAATGCACGCCTACTTGGGGCCTAGATGACAGGTAGGGCCTCTACCTGTCACCTGTCTTTGAAACTAGGGCTTTGGCTGGATTTAGCCTAGCGTAGGCCTACATTTTCCTAGCCTCTAGTCTAGGCCTAGCCCTGCCTATGCGTGCAGGCTATTTATGTAACTATTAACTTTCATGAATAAATTAATTAACTGTAACGATTATTAACTCTGATCCTCGGTGCTTTCAGCTTTCTTGGGGAAGTAAAACTAAACACACTTGGGATTGCATCCTTCTTGAGGCAATTTTTGCTGCCGTTTACAGCTTCCCTCAAGTCTGTTGGGATGAAATGACTAGAACACACTGTCACTGTTGACGAAACGGCTTGGTTCCTTCTGCTGTCACGGCTTATTTTAATTTCCCATATCTTTCTTAGCTTCGCATCTTTGAGAAACAAATGAAATGAGTTGCCAGGAACTGTAGCATTATTTTTGCATCTAGGAACACAACAATAACGCGGCATTGCTCATTCGCTATGGAAATCTACGCTCAAACTACCCAAAGTTCCCATTATGTTCCATGCAAAACGCCTGCAATGTTTACTCACATACGCAGCCATATTGGGGGCGGGTTGAGCGCGTCACGTGAGCGTGACGTAGGTGGGAGGGAACATCCGAAGTCGTCAATCGGCGCAAGGTGTGATACTTGTCATCAATGGATTGCTTGCGGAATGTCTCACACTTATAAAGCGTGTGACAAGATTTACACACGGGGCAAGATGAGTTGGCGTTGGAGCGCGAGGGTTCAGAGCGCACACGTCCCGAGCCAGAAGAGGGGGTGGCTTCTTTAGTAGCGATAAACGAATTCAGTTTCTTCACAGGGGTAAAACCTTGGTAGGACTGGCAGTAGGTTTACCTACCGAGCATAATTCGAATGTGCGTGACTGTTCTTCGATAAATTCTATCACCGAACTGTAATTAGGAATAGTGTGGGAAGACTGTTTGTTCTCGAATGCTTTACGAGTTGAACTGTCGAGCTTAGCCAAGGTCAACGAGAGTAACAAAAATCACCTAGGTCGGGTAATTCTAATGCTTTCAATGCATCAATCGCGTTACGATGCACGCTAAGAAAACTTTGCAAGCTAGCATGTGACGCAGATTTCATAGGTGTGAAGTCCAGCAGTTGCTGCACATACAAACTAGCCAGCAAACGTTTATTCTGATAACGGGATATCAGCGCCTGAAAGGCGAGAGGGTAGTTTTCATTGGAGATTTGAAAACCGAAAATAGTAGTCAGAGCAGCGCCTGACAACGAAGTTCTCAAGTAATGAAACTTTTGTATGTTGTCGAGTGAATCATTTCCGTCAATTAGGGATTTGAAAAGAGAATAAAATTCGGTCCATTGCGAAATATCTCCCGAGAAATTGGGAAGATCGATTGTTGGTAGGTTAATATAATTTTTAGGAGAAGCTGTAGCCACATCCGCGGGTGTAGCGCTATTTTCACTAAATTTGACAGCAGCAAGGAAACGAGATTGTGCTGCGTACAAAACTGTCTCAAAACTTTCAAACACCTTGTCAACTTCGACGGGTTTAGCAGGAACAATAAGTTGTGAATTTATGGCCGCGATGGCCAATTGTATCTGCTGAAAACTCGAGTCAAATGTCGACAACTTCTCGAACCTAGGCTTATTTAAGTGTAGGTTGTCAGGTGTTAAGTTAGCGAAGGCATTGTACGTACGTTGGACAGACGCAAAAATGACTTCGCGCTGAGCAACAAGCTTTTCTTGTTCAGAAACAAGATCATCCATGATGAACAGAGGGGAAAACACAAGAAATTATGAAGGAAAAACGAGAGAATTCCGTCAACACAAGCAGTGTTATACGTAAACCCAGCTGAATGTAGTTGAGCTCACTTACTGTCAAAACAACAACGTGTATTGTTTAATACGTCACTTGTATGACGAGTTGAATGTCGACAGCGCGAGGGACGAGGGAATGACGTATCCGGGCGGGACGACGCAACTGACGAGAGAAAAAATAAAGAAAATGATAAAGATAGCTTTGACTGAGGAATAACTGGCTGAAGATTCGGACGACGGAGGACCAAAAAATGTTAGCGCGGGGAAGCAAAGAAAAAAGATTGTATAATTAGAACTGAAAGTAGACTGTATATTTTGAATGAACTTACCGAGAATGCAGTGAGGTGGAGAATAGTGTGATGCCGAAGTGCAGAGACTAATTGTTTGCTAGGTAAAGAAAAGAATAAAGAATCTAGGGTTGAAAGGAGAAGAAAGAAAGAGTAAGAAAAACGCCTCAAGAGAGGCTCGAACCACAAGCAGCAGCGCGTAGACAATGGGTGAGCTCGATGCTCGGAGTCCGCAAGCGGTTCGAAGGCGAGATGACAGGCACGTAGGAGAGATGAAACCAGACTGGTCTGACTGCACGAGCAGCTCAAACCCGAAAACATGCATACGTCACAAGGGGTAGGGGAAATGTAGATAAGAGCAAAGGGCGTAGAAGGACGTGACGTAAACAACCGGAAGAGTGACTAAAACCTATATATGAAATTAACTACAAACTAGGGAGATAGGCGTGAACACTTGGAAAGGTTGCTGACTGGAAGCTCCCGTTTATTAAGTAAGTTATAGGAGGCGCAATATATTTGTATATGATTTTTAGTGTTTTTACTGTGATTTCATCATTTACGGGTGCAGAGTCGTTTTTTAGGTTACTTAGTTGTATAACTATTTCATTGCAAGTCACTGGATTTAAGTAGAATGATTTTTGTAGATTCCGTGAAGGGTGAGTGGTCGCAGGTAGTGATTTTTAATATTACTAGAGATTTTGTCCGTTAGATTCTTCCCAATGTCAGCAAAGATATTGTTAAACGTATTACTTACAAGTTTTGGTGATTGTTAAGCGAGCGAAGCGGTCGTTTCCACATGACTCTTATGGCACTTCGTTCTGTTTTTTTGTTTGTTTGTTTTTTTGTTTGTTTTTTTGTTTTTATGTCCGTCGATAGCGGTCGAACGGAAAGTCCGATCAACTTGAAATTTGGACCATCCACAAGCCTCGATGTGGATTGAGGGTGTATAGTTTTGAGGCAAAATCGTTCGAAAAGTTACAAAGTTACACCATAGTTACTGCAAAATATTTGTCTGAAACAAAATGGCGCCAAAATGTGAGATAGCCAGATTTTTCTACAGATTTTTCCGGTTACGAATATGTTAATGTATTGGCGATCTGATAAATATTGACAAAGTTACACAAAAGTTACTCGAAAATATATTTTTGAAACACAGTTACGGCAAAATGTGAGGTGGCTATCTTATAGTAAATTTTTGTCCGGTCACGAATATACTAATGTAAACGCGATCCAATACGTATTAGAGGCAGAAATTACATTTCTATTGCTGTCAATAAGTGTTAGTAACGGTGGCGGACCGTGTCGTGTTGAAAACATGACCACGAAAATTCTTAGCAACGCACATTGCACTGCATACAACAATGTCGGAAAGTATAATAGCCATCGAAATAAGAACAATTTTTGTAATGCGCATTCTTGAATTGTTGTTAATTGTTGTTCGTATAAGCATTGAAAACTTTTCGCCAGAAAGTTCGTAGATATTGACGCGCTCGCTTATCAACGCGTAAACAGAGCGTTTTCCTAGTAATATTCCACATTGCTTTAGGTTGGTTTGTGTTTGCCAGTTTTCGTTTATAGTAATCATGTTTTGTTGTTTTTATCAGATACGTTAGTTGGTTCCTATACGTGGTATAATATTGTTTCAACGTGTTGTTGTTTGGATGTTTGATAACTAGTTTCCTAAGCCTGTCTCTTTCCCTTATGGACGCGTTACGAGACCAGAGGTAATCCATTCCTTTATCTTTTTTTTCTTCGCGGTATTTGCATCATTTTATCCTAAGTATAGGAGCGTAAAGCTGCTAAACAAATGAAAACATATAAACACAACATCATACACATTCATAACAATATATAACACATACCCTTACAAAAATTTTAGTCAAATAAACCTTGCAAAAGCTTCGCGAAACATATCCAAAAGGTCGTCACTTCGCTAAAACATACTTGAAGCATATCATATATGTTAAAAAACATATTAATAGTGCCAGGTAAACCGAAAATGTTTTAAATACCTTTCTGCTACCTTTCAAAGGCTCGCAGAAACATTGCGAAAAAGTATTCAAAAGTATCCTTCGCCGAAACATCACCAAAGCATCGCAAAATCATCGCGGGTAAAAAAGACTTTGTTTCGGATACCTTTCTGTGACTTTTTAAGCTTCGCAGAAACATTGGGAAAACGTAGTCAAAAATCCTTTGCCGATACATCACCAAAGCATCGCAGAAACACAGTCTTCATTCATGGCGAGTTTCAAAATGTGACATTTCTATAAATTAAGGAATTCTAGGATAAAGTAGATTTTAGTTTCCTTAAAAAGCAACTAAACACATTATGTTAGGTTATTACTTTTACTACATGTGGAAATAATTACCAAAAATTGGCCAAAACTAAGATGTTTTACTAATTTTAAAATTAATTTGGCTAAATTCAAGTCCAAATTTGTATTACTATTATAGGTCTACTATAATATTGCTATTCTATTGTTTTAATAAAACTGATGAAAAATATAACCCTGCTTAAAATTTCCATGGATTCTGGTTGGTTACGAGATGTAATTCTAAGGGCCGGTTTTTAAGTCAGTTTTGTAATCAGTGATTAGATCAACCAGAGCTATTACCAACTTGAGAATGCTGTGATACTGTTAGTAACCAATTATCAAACGTCTCCTAATTACTCTTATCAAATTGAAAGAATTCTTATTCCAGCGACTTTAAATTCGTATGTAAACCGCATTGTATAAAAGTTCAAATTAGTAATATCATACTATTTATATACAAACTAATAAATAGCTATAATTTATATTGGTCAACATGTGTATTATGATGCAATAGTGTTTTATTCAGGTAAAAAACACACCTTTCAACAGTGATTTGAAAGAATTTGGTACAGACAGATCATTGTTGTCTAAACACTGGATGGACCATCAATTTACCAAAGACTGGTTAGGTACTTCCACGGCCTCTTTTAGGTTGCATAATTTAATATCTTTGTGAGCTTGACAAATGACTTCACTCATCTCAAGCAATAATAGCCAACCAGGAAAACATATACATACACTATTTTATTTCCTATTTATCAAACATGCAGGCTTATGAATTCAATAAATTTAAACTAAGTTGTGCTTTTTTAAAATTGTTATCATATAGGCCTACAAAATTAGTTTGAACTAAAAAAAAAAACATTTTTAATATGTTTGGGTTGCATCATCATTTTACATTGACAATGTTGGTAAAAGCCTTGGTTACCCCAACCACTGATTAAAAAACCGATTGAAAAACCGGCCCTTAGTGTACCACATGAGAACTTGACGGTTTAACATTAAACAAATCGAAACATGTTTCCAATGAATTCAATTTGAAATTGTAACTAACCCGAACAATACGTAATAAACCAGCAATAGTTGTAACCCATGGTAAAAGCAACCAATAAGAATCTAACGCAACCAACTGAAACATGTTTCTTATCGTAACCAAACGTATTCCATTGTAACGACAGCGAGTAAGAATCAAACGTTACAAACTGGAAAGTGTTTCTTGTCGTAACCAACCGTATTCCATGGTAACGGGAGCCAATGAGAAGCAAACATGGTAAATTGGATTAGTTTCTTGTCGTAAACAACCGTATTCCATGGAAACGGCAGCCAAAAAAACATAGTAAATTGAAAAGTGTTTCTTGTCGTAACCAACCGTATTCCATGGTAACGGCAGTCAATAAGAATCTTAACGTAACAAACTGGAAAGGGGTTTTTGCCATCACCAACCGTAATCCATGGTAACGGCAGACCAATAAGATTCAAACATAAAAAATTGGAAAGTGTTTCTTGTCGTAACCAACCGTATTCCATGGTAACGGCAACGAATAAGAATCTAACATAATAAACTGGAAAGTGTTTCTTGTCGTAACCAACCCTATTCCATGGTAACAGCAGTCAATAAGACTATAAACGTGACAAACTGTCAAGTGTTTCATGTCGTAACCAACAAAATAACATGGTAACGGCAGTCAATAAGAATCAAACGTAACTAACTGAAAAGTGTTTCTTGCCGTAACCAACCGTATTCCATGGTAACGGATGCCATTAATAATCTAACATAATAAACTGGAAAGCGTTTTTTGCCGTAACCAACCGTATTCCATTGTAACGGCAGCCAATAAGAATCCAACATAACTAACTGGAAAGTGTTTCTTGCTGTTACCAACCGAGTTCCATCGTAACGGTAGCCAATAAGAATCTTACATATAAACTGGAAAGCGTTTCTTGCCGTAACGAACCGTATTCCATTCAAAAAACAGCCAATGAGAATCTTACATAATAAACTGGAAAGCGTGTCTTGCCGTAACCAACCGTATTTCATGGTAACGGTAGACAACAAAAATCAAACGTAACAAACTGGAAAGTGTTTCTTGCCGTAACCAACCGTATTCCATGGTAACGACAGTCAATAAGAATCAAACGTTACGAACTGGAAAGTGTTTCTTGCCGTTACCAACCGTATTCCATGGTAACGGCAGCCAATAAGAATCAAACGTAACAAACTAGAAAGTGTTTCTTGCCGTAACCAACCGTATTCCAAGGTAACGACAGTCAATAAGAATCAAACGTTACGAACTGGAAAGTGTTTCTTGCCGTTACCAACCGTATTCCATGGTAACGGTAGACAACAAAAATCAAACGTAACAAACTGAAATGTGTTTCTTGTCTTTACTAACCGTATTCCATGGTAACGGCAGCCAATAAGAATCAAACGTAACAAACTGGAAAGTGTTTCTTGCCGTAACCAACCGTATTCCATGGTAACGACAGTCAATAAGAATCAAACGTTACGAACTGGAAAGTGTTTCATGCCGTAACCAACCGTATTCCATGGTAACGGCAGTCAATAAGAATCAAGCGTAACAAACTGGAAAGTGTTACTTGCCGTAACCAACCGTATTCTATGGTAACGGCAGTCAATAAAAATCAAACGTAACAAACTGAAATGTTTTTCTTGTCTTTACTAACCGTATTCCATAGAAATGGCAGTCAATAAGAATTAAACATAACAAACTGGAAAGTGTTTCTTACCGTAACCAACCATCCATGGTAACGACAGTCAATAAGAATCAAACGTAACAAACTGGAAAGTGTTTCTTGCCGTAAACAACCGTATTCCATGGTAACGGCAGCCAATAAGAATCTTACATATAAACTGGAAAGCGTGTCTTGCCGTAACCAACCGTATTTCATGGTAACGGTAGACAACAAAAATCAAACGTAACAAACTGGAAAGTGTTTCTTGCCGTAACCAACCGTATTCCATGGTAACGACAGTCAATAAGAATCAAACGTTACGAACTGGAAAGTGTTTCTTGCCGTTACCAACCGTATTCCATGGTAACGGTAGACAACAAAAATCAAACGTAACAAACTGAAATGTGTTTCTTGTCTTTACTAACCGTATTCCATGGTAACGGCAGCCAATAAGAATCAAACGTAACAAACTGGAAAATGTTTCTTGCCGTAACCAACCGTATTCCATGGTAACGACAGTCAATAAGAATCAAACGTTACGAAGTACGAACTGGAAAGTGTTTCTTGCCGTAACCAACCGTATTCCATGGTAACGGCAGTCAATAAGAATCAAGCGTAACAAACTGGAAAGTGTTTCTTGCCGTAACCAACCGTATTCTATGGTAACGGCTGTTTACTCTTTTGTGCATTTATATTTTTGTATTGTGCGCGCCTTCTGCGCGCCCTACGTTCCGTGCTGCTCCGCGGCGAGCTTTGAAACTTCGACGCATGCGCCTTGTGCCTGGCCGCCTAGCCGGCGAGTGTCAGTGTAGATTAGCGGGACTCGGACTTGCGTTGTGGACTCGTTACTAAACAGTCGTTTGTGCTCTAAGAAGCTTACCTATTCACTCAGTAGTTCTGATTATCTACAGATACATTGTCTAGTTGGTATATTTTGTATTCATTATATATATTCCGTGTGTTGAATTTGATTTTTATTTATTCTCCCATCTTGAATTGAAACATTACTTATGTCAACATCCCCTGACATAACATTTTTTGGTGACCCCGACGTGATATCGACATGCCATGCGACGTAATAACTACGTAATTCAAAGTGTCTTTCAACTTATTTCGAGTGAAACGGTAAGCCAGACTACGAACATTTATCGGCTTAGGCCTACTCAAGCAATACACAAGCATCGTTTTCAAGCCACCACGCCCACTAGGCCTAGGCCTATACTCAAGCAATTCGTCCACTTCTCAAGCATCAAGCGAGGCCTACTTCTTTCTCGATCTTTCAAAGCAAGGCCTATTGCATCCCTAGTCTCGAAAATTCTCCGAGATTCTACAGCCGCCAGCCAGCTGCCATGACCTTGGACGTCAAGCCAGACATCACCTGTCCGACCCAGTGACAGGCTACGTCCGAGTTTGTCATAGCTCGCCAAGGTTAGTACTATGTGAGGTTCCTGTCGGTTTCCTTTCTTCCTGCCTTATTATTCACGCCATTTTCCATGCGAATCTTATTTATCGTCATATTTTTTACCTGTTTATTTGGACTGTAATCGAGCATTGTCTGTCTTTCGCATTGTCTTTATGGCTACCCCAGCTGACATTGCCAAGGCTGAAGCGGCCAAGGTCAAGCTACTCATCAAGCAGCGCGGTCATGTGAAAGCACGACTCACTCGTCATAAAACCTTCGTTGATGACTTTGACACGTCAAAACCACTTTCGCTCTTGTCCGTACGAATTAACAGTATTGATGAATGTTGGCTGGAATTCGATCGTATTCAAACACAGTTAGAAGAATTATTTGCTGATACTGACTCATCTCATGAATTAGTAGAAGAAAGAATTGTATTTGAAGAAGAATACTTTGACCTTAAAGCACGCATCCAGGACTATTTGACTCCTCATGCGACTCCTCAAAGCCCTCATTCTGATTATGCTCACTCAGCTGCCACTCTGACAACTAATGCCATTAAACTTCCAACCATCGAATTGCCTACTTTTAATGGTTCCTACGAAGATTGGCAACAATATCAAGACACATTCTCGTCCCTAATTGATTCTAATCAGTCACTCAATAAAATACAAAAATTCCATTACCTCAAAGCTTCCCTACGAGGCGATGCATTAAACGTTATTCATTCTCTTGAGGTGTCTAGTGTTAATTATGACACTGCATGGGAGTTACTAAAATCTAGATTCGCTAACAAAAGGATTATAATTACAAAACACATTCAAGCGCTCTTCGAGCTACCGAAGCTACAATGCGAATCCACCGCTTATCTCAGACCCCTAGTCGACAACCTTCAAAAACACATGCGAGCACTTGCCACCTTGGGCGAACCTACCCACCATTGGGACGCATTGATTTTGTATATGATAACTAACAAATTCGACTCTGCTACCCGGCTCCTTTGGGAAACTCATTCGGCCACGGTTACTGATGTGAAGTACAAGAACTTAATTCAATTTCTAAATGAACGGTGCGTCATTTTAGAAGCATGCAATTCGGATAAGCCTAACTCGAGAAAAACCCCGGTTCGCAATCCATCTACGTCATTTGTGACTTCAAGCCCACAGCTCAAATGTCTACTATGCGAGCAATCACACTCACTAATGCAGTGCGATAAATTCACTGCCCTATCTATTCAAGATAGAATACAAAAGGCTAGAGACCTGCACATTTGTCTCAATTGTTTGAAGTTCGGACATCAAACAATTAAATGCAAAAATCCTGGAACCTGCAGGAAGTGCCATAAGCGACATCATACAATACTACACTTGGGCGAAACCACTAGACCACAGTCAGAAACCGTTCAACCCACAGTTACTACAAGCTCGCAACGCAACGGGGAGGTAGTTCTCGCGACAGCTATAATTCTCATATCTAATTCTACTGGCGCTCTTTTCCCTTGCCGTGTACTGCTTGACTCGGGCTCCCAGTCTCATTTCATGACTGAAGCTATGGCCCAATCTCTAGGATTGAAGCGGAACAAGACATGCACACCCATATTCGGAATAAACAAGCAGTCAGCCAAAGCATCGCACACTGTGCAAACTAAAATCAAGTCACAATTCAATTCTTTTCAAGCAGACCTAGAATTTCTGGTCATAAATAAGATTACAGGTGAATTGCCTTTATACGAGGTAGACATCAGAGATTGGCATCTTCCGCAAAGAGTTAAACTTGCAGATCCTCAATTCAATATGCCGCGGGGCATAGATGCCCTCCTAGGGGCAGAAATATTCTTTGAACTTTTATGCATAGGCCAAATCAAAATGGGTAAAAATGTTCCCATTGTTCAAAAAACCTCCCTAGGCTGGGTTGTGACTGGAAGGGTGTCTCGACGAGGCAATTCAATGCAGTCAATCCAATCGAACCCTCTATTCTGCCATTTGAGCATTCAAACTAAACTCGATAATCTTCTCACTGCGTTTTGGAAGATCGAAGATTGTTCTGAAATTTCATCTCCTAAACTATCCAAGCAAGAGGAAGCATGCGAAGCTCACTTCAGTTCACACTTCCAGCGCACATCAAGCGGCCGTTACACGGTACAATTGCCATTCAATCAAGATCCACAAGGTTTAGGAAAGTCAAGAGACCAAGCTGTGAAACGATTTAAAGGCCTAGAACGACGCTTATCTTCAGATAACATACTGAAAACACAATACTGTGATTTTCTCAATGAATACATGGAACTTAATCATATGGAGCTGGTTGAGGAACAAAATGAACCTGAAAACTGCTACTATCTTCCTCACCATCCCGTGCTCAAATCTTCCAGTACAACCACGAAACTACGAGTCGTCTTCGACGCTTCAGCGAAATCATCCAGTGGCCAGTCATTAAACGATATATTAAAGTCACTCCTCTAAGTGTACTCTCTAGTCAGAGTCAACTATAACTAATAATCAAAGTCAGCTGAACAATGCAATTAAAACAAAATGTTTTTAATTTTTAAATAGAAGTGTGTATTTTAAATATTGTTTGTAAATCTTTCCCTACATAAATATGTTATTTTAAATGAACTGTTAATTTATTTGCATTGTCGGAAGTGCTAGTCCGTCAACTGACTAAAACACGGCGCAGTAGTTGCCGCTCAAAATCAGTGCAGCCATATAGTGGAAACAAAATAATAGCAAGGATAACACTAATTTGATATCTGTTTGATTGAATTAATGTCCCGTATATTTGATTGATATTAACATATTATAAACACTTGTGTAGGGTTGCTTTGATTTAGAAGTGATATATGAAGTGGAACACGTAATATTTGGTCATGTAGTCTATTGCCAACCTTAAAATACGCTTGGCAACATCGCATCTCGATCGCAACTTTCCCAACAATCAACCACATGCCATGTGAAGATGTCAGCTTCTTTCGCGCGCAGTAAAAAGGGACGTTTTCATGCTGCGTTTACTAAAACGCGCTTGATGCGACGCGACTGAAACGCTAAAATCAGATGATCAGTTAGGAGCGACGCGATCTGGTGTGATTAGCTGTGCCAGATTTTGCTTTATCGCGCGTTGCGTGTGCAAAAAGTGCATATCAAAATTCAAAACAAAAACAATTGACAACACATTGTTTGTGTTGTTTGTGACGGCTGTTGAAAACGAAAGTCTTGTGGGACAGCACTCTATGACAACTAAAATGCGATGGCATAGGTAGCTAGCAGATTAGATGGTGTGTGCACATAATAATGTAATTAATTTAACATTTGAGCCGTAAAGCCAATGTCTGGAGTGAGGCGTAGGCCTAGCTAGCCTAGGACTCAGTTTCATACGGAAGAGAATGCTGACATTGACTACGTTTATCACAGAGATATAAAACGGTTTAGCAAACCGGTTTTGCCCAAAAACGATTTCATGTTTGTTCCGTATATCACACAAAACTCGTAAAAATGGTTTGGAAGCGTATCCAACATGGCCGTCAAACAATATCTTCAATACTTTGACCACACACTTCTATATTCTATTATAAATGTGTGTAAAACATATTAAAACCTCTGAACATTCACGTACAAATAATTTTGAGGTTGGGATGCACATAAAACAAGAAAATAGTCGCACAGCTGTCTGCAATAATAACTACAACAACAGCAACACTCTGATATCGAAGATCGAACATCGTGCCACCGCCTACCACATAGTTGAGTTGTCAAGCCAGTGGAATGTGCGTGCGCACCCTAAAACTCATGGTAAAACAGTTTGTGGCGTATACCAACCACAAATCTTGCGATTTGACTTATCCAAACCACTTTCCAAACTGATTTGGAACTAAGGTGTTTTTCAGCAAAACCGATATGTATATCAACATTTGAAAAACGTTTTTGGGCAAAACCGGTTTGCTAAACCGTTTTTGAGCTCTGTGATATACGTAGGCCTAGTCATTGGCTAGGCCTACCTTATCTAGGCTCTCTCTAGCCTAGCCTAGACCAGGCCTTCACAAAAATGAATCGATACAGGCTTAGGGGTAGGCCCACTGCAGTTTGCTTCTAGGGCTCTACGGATTTAGTACATTCTTGGCCCACGCCAATCTCCATCCATACCCCCTGGCTACCGATTGCGAAATGCGAACAATGACTTTATTCCAGATAAACATTTATGGTACTAAGGGTAGACCAAGGCTGTTGTCCTAGGCTGGCCCTTGGATTCTATACAAAGTAGGCCTAATATTAGATGATAATCACGACATTGTTGACGACGAAAGAACGAAATCTTTCGATGTAAACAAAGCGCAGCGCGAGTGCCTAGGCGCTGGCCCGGGGCACGTCAATGTCCGCTATCAACATCATAAATAGAACGTAGACAAAATATTACATTGCACAGTTAACTTCAAGGATCAAATACAGATATTGTGTATTATGTACCAACAAAATAAAGAACTGAATCAATCAAAAGCTTAGAATTCTAGATTACAAAAATTGAGTACTGGCCTACAAAAGGCTCATGTTGCAGAATACAAGTATTCAAAGAACAATCTTGACATAAGAATTCATACAAATCATAAAGGAAAATGTTATTCGGTTAATATGAACGTTGGTCTGCGTCAGGCAAGGTGTGGACAGCCGGGTCTAGCATGTCGCGGGCGGCGGGGGAGTGACCTGTTGGAGCAGTCGACTCTGCATTGTTGCCAAGTTTCTGAGCGTACATGCCACTTTAGGCTCAAATAACGCAAAAAGTAGTACGGATAAACTCATTTTTTCTGCTTTGTGTGTATTTCTTGAGAACTTAGCTTCATTTTGATACTAAATTTGTTCACGTGGCAACGTTTTTTGGCTCCTTTATATCTATGTGAAGGCGATAAAATGTGTAATTTCTCTCTCTCCAATGTTAAAGGATAGGGATTTTTAAAATGTTCACTTCATTATTTTGGAAAAAGTAGATCGGAAAGGTACTTACATTTTTTTGTATTGTGAAAGAACGCTGTCTCATTGTAAAGTAAGCCAAATATGAAGAACGTGACAACGATTTCGAGTTATAGAGGAGTGACTTTAATGGTTGGACCAACTATTCAACGTGACTTGTTTTCAATTATGCTGTCTTTCCGTATGCATGTCTATGTTTTCACCACAGATATCAAGCAAATGTATAGGCAAATTCTTGTTGAGCCTACTCAAACAGAATACCAACGCATCGTGTGGCGGAACAATCCTGACGAAGAACTACAAACTTATCGGTTGACTACAGTAACCTATGGTACCGCTGCTGCACCATTCCTTGCAATTAGAACATTACAGCAGCTCGCTGGAGATGAGAAACATAATTACCCACTTGCTGCTCAGACTGCAGTTAATGACTTTTATGTTGATGATCTAGTTACTGGTTCTAACTCTCTCGAAACAGCTCTCCAAATACAATCCGAAATGATTCACATGCTTGACTCAGGTGGATTCGAGTTACGGAAATGGTGTGCCAATCACCCTGAACTGTTGAAGAACATTCCTCCTGAACATAGGGACCAATACTATTCCATTGATACCGAAGATAGCAAGGCTAGTATCAAGGCCTTAGGAATCCATTGGCAACCTACATCAGACACTTTCCAGTTCAAGGTTACCCTCCCAGACAAGCCTCCGAATGTAACCAAAAGAACCATTCTCTCTGAAACTAGTCGGTTATTTGATCCTCTGGGACTCGTTGCCCCAGTAATCATTGTAGCTAAAATCATCATGCAACAATTATGGCAGCTAAACATCAGCTGGGACGAATCGGTGCCATTCCACATCCACACTACGTGGATGCACTATAGATCCAGGCTGTTCGACCTAAATGAGGCGTCAATCAAGCGAAGAGTTACTCATGGCACTGACGAAACCTCCGTTGAACTCCACGGGTTCTCTGATGCCTCCGAAACAAGCTACGGCGCCTGCATCTACATCCGAAGTGGACACTCCAACGATGTAGCTTCCGTTAATCTACTGTGCGCCAAGTCTCGTGTCGCACCCTTGAAGAAAATATCTCTTCCCAGACTCGAACTGTGCGGCGCACTCATGCTTGCCCAACTGGTCTCCAAGGTCGCTGACGAGTTAAGCCGGCACCGCATCAAAGCTACTCACTTGTGGACTGATTCCACAATAGTACTGCACTGGCTCGCTTCTCCTTCCAACAAGTGGAAAACCTTTGTTGCTAATCGAGTGTCGGAAATTCAAGGCCTCACAAATCAATGCACCTGGAGGCACGTCAACTCAGGGGACAATTCCGCTGACATTTTATCTCGAGGTACTACCCCAAAACAACTCATAAACTCTGAACTTTGGTGGTTTGGTCCTTCCTGGCTCAAGCATGATTCCAGGCAATGGCCTATCGCGTCTATACAACAAGAAATTCCTTCACCGGACATACTTGAAGAAAAGAAAAACCTGATCATCTCTTGTCCAGTTAATCTAGAGTCAGCAGAAAATCTCAACTTAGACTCGAAGTTCTCCTGCTGGTACAAGCTTACAAGAATCACCGCATTGTGCAAGCGATTCGTCAACAACACAAGACTACATCGCAACCAGAGGCAGTTTGGCCCCCTGACGGTGCCCGAGCTTCAAGTAGCTGAAGTCTTTTGGATTAATTCTGCTCAACAACTGCATTTTGCAGATGAAATTAAGAGCCTAAAAAAGAAAGGTCAAGTCAAGCCTAGCAGCAAACTTCGCACCTTAAACCCCTTCGTTGACACTAATGGTTTGCTCAGGGTGGGCGGTCGTTTAAAACATTCCGAACTTGACTATAACCATAAACATCCTATCATCTTGCCCGAAGATCATGTCATAACTAAACTAATTATTCAAAGGGAACATATCAAATCCCTTCATGCCGGACCTCAAGCCCTTCTAGCAAGAATCAGAACAAAATTTTGGCCCATCAATGGAAAAATTCTCACTCGAAGGATAGTTCGAAAGTGCATCAAGTGCTTCAAGGTAAATCCAACAAACAACAAGCAATTAATGGGTGATTTGCCACACTACCGTGTTCAACCAAGTCGTCCATTCCTAAATTGCGGTGTAGATTACTGTGGCCCTATATACGCTAAACGAATGTTCCAACGACGTTCAACTGCTGTAAAAACCTATATTGCCTTATTCATTTGCATGGCCACCAAGGCCATCCACTTAGAATTGGTGATGGATCTCACCACAGAAGCCTTTCTTGCTGCCTTCAAACGATTCATTTCAAGAAGAGGCAAACCTACTCACATCTATTGCGATAACGCTACCACGTTTGTTGGAGCAAAAAATGAACTCGCCGATCTACGCAAGTTGTTTCTATCTAACGCGTATCAACATGACGTAGCTAGGCTTCTAGCTGAAGATGAGATAACGTGGAAGTTCATCCCTGCTCGATCACCTCACTTTGGCGGTTTGTGGGAAGCTGGTGTTAAAACTGTGAAAGGTCATCTCAAGCGTTTGATAGGCAATGCTCAATTGCAGTTCGATGAACTAATAACCCTGCTATGTCAAATCGAATCCTGCGTTAACTCGAGACCCATCACTCCACTATCTTCCAACCCTGATGACTTGCTTCCACTTACCCCAGCTCATTTTCTCATCTCTGATACTCATTCCACGTCTGTTGAACCCGACCTCACCTCACTTAGTATTAACCGTCTGAGTAGGTGGCAGAGAGGCCAACAGCTACTACAAGCTTTCTGGCGTCGCTACTCATCCGAGTACCTGACATCTCTGCAACAGCGTCATAAATGGAGCGCCAAGGGCCGGGACATTCAACTCAACTCCTTGGTGCTTCTCAAGGAAGACTTTCGTCCTCCCCTTACCTGGGATATCGGTCGGGTCGTGACTCTACACCCTGGTGCTGATGGCATCGTGCGTGTCGCTACGGTCAAGTCACCACGAGGACTCTTCAAGCGGGCTACCAACAATCTGTGCCCGTTACCTACAGACTGATCACTGTGATTTTGTGTATCGCTGTGTTTGTGTTTGTTATTGAAAGCCCAGCCTTTCAAGGTGGGCGGTATGTTTACTCTTTTGTGCATTTATATTTTTGTATTGTGCGCGCCTTCTGCGCGCCCTACGTTCCGTGCTGCTCCGCGGCGAGCTTTGAAACTTCGACGCATGCGCCTTGTGCCTGGCCGCCTAGCCGGCGAGTGTCAGTGTAGATTAGCGGGACTCGGACTTGCGTTGTGGACTCGTTACTAAACAGTCGTTTGTGCTCTAAGAAGCTTACCTATTCACTCAGTAGTTCTGATTATCTACAGATACATTGTCTAGTTGGTATATTTTGTATTCATTATACATATTCCGTGTGTTGAATTTGATTTTTATTTATTCTCCCATCTTGAATTGAAACATTACTTATGTCAACATCCCCTGACATAACAACGGCAGTCAATAAAAATCAAACGTAACAAACTGAAATGTGTTTCTTGTCTTTACTTACCGTATTCCATAGAAATGGCAGTCAATAAGAATTAAACATAACAAACTGGAAAGTGTTTCTTGCCGTAAACAACCGTATTCCATGGTAACGGCAGCCAATAAGAATCTTACATATAAACTGGAAAGCGTTTTTTGCCGTAACCAACCGTATTCTATTGTAACGGCAGCCAATAAGAATCCAACATAACTAACTGGAAAGTGTTTCTTGCTGTTACCAACCGAGTTCCATCGTAACGGTAGCCAATAAGAATCTTACATATAAACTGGAAAGCGTTTCTTGCCGTAACGAACCGTATTCCATTCAAAAAACAGCCAATGAGAATCTTACATAATAAACTGGAAAGCGTGTCTTGCCGTAACCAACCGTATTTCATGGTAACGGTAGACAACAAAAATCAAACGTAACAAACTGGAAAGTGTTTCTTGCCGTAACCAACCGTATTCCATGGTAACGACAGTCAATAAGAATCAAACGTTACGAACTGGAAAGTGTTTCTTGCCGTTACCAACCGTATTCCATGGTAAAGGTAGACAACAAAAATCAAACATAACAAACTGAAATGTGTTTCTTGTCTTTACTAACCGTATTCCATGGTAACGGCAGCCAATAAGAATCAAACGTAACAAACTGGAAAGTGTTTCTTGCCGTAACCAACCGTATTCCATGGTAACGACAGTCAATAAGAATCAAACGTTACGAACTGGAAAGTGTTTCTTGCCGTAACCAACCGTATTCCATGGTAACGGCAGTCAATAAGAATCAAGCGTAACAAACTGGAAAGTGTTTCTTGCCGTAACCAACCGTATTCCATGGTAAGGGCAGTCAATAAAAATCAAACGTAACAAACTTGAAAGTGTTTCTTGCCGTAACCAACCGTATTCCATGGTAACGACAGTCAATAAGAATCAAACGTAACAAACTGGAAAGTGTTTCTTGCCGTAACCAACCGTATTCCATGGTAACGGCAGTCAATAAGAATCAAGCGTAACAAACTGGAAAGTGTTTCTTGCCGTAACCAACCGTATTCCATAGTAATGGCAGTCAATAAGAATTAAACATAACAAACTGGAAAGTGTTTCTTACCGTAACCAACCATATTCCATGGTAACGACAGTCAATAAGAATCAAACGTAACAAACTGGAAAGTGTTTCTTGCCGTAAACAACCGTATTCCATGGTAACGGCAGCCAATAAGAATCTAACGTAACAAACTGGAAAGTGTTTCTTACCGTAACCAACCGTAACCCATGGTAACGGCAGTCAATAAGTTTTAAACGTAACAAACTGGAAAGTGTTTCTTGCCGTAAACAACCGTATTCCATAGAAATGGCAGTCAATAAGAATTAAACATAACAAACTGGAAAGTGTTTCTTGCCATAACCAACCGTATTCCATGGTAACGGCAGCCAATAAGAATCAAACGCAACAAACTGGAAAGTGTTTCTTGCCGTAACCACTCGTATACCATGGTAACGGCAGCCAATAAGAATCAAACGTAACCAGCTGGAAAGTGTTTCTTACCGTAACCAACCGTATTCCATGGTAACGACAGTCAATAAGAATCAAACGTAACAAACTGGAAAGTGTTTCTTGTCGTTACCAATAGTATTTCATGTTAACGGCAGTCAATAAGAATCAAACGTTACAAACTGGAAAGTGTTTCTTGCTGTAACCAACCGTATTCCATGGTTACGGCAGTCAATAAGAATCAAACGTAACAAACTGGAAAGTGTTTCTTGCCGTTACCAACCGTATTCCATGGTAACGACAGTCCATAAGAATCAAACGTAACAAACTGGAAAGTGTTTCTTACCGTTACCAACCGTATTCCATGGTAACGACAGTCAATAAGAATCAAACGTAACAAACTGGAAAGTGTTTTTTTTTCAAGTTTTTTTTTCAAGTGTTTCTTAATTACAAAACACAATTTACAAATATAATCATAAAACACATAATATCATTAATAATCAGAGTATGCCGCGGTATTGAATAAGCAGGTGCACCAACATAAGTTTTTATTGAAGTGTATATCCGTATTTTTTAATTTTCCTTATGGTATCGTGAATACTAGTGACGAGATCATTATAAGTTTATAAGATTTGTATTAGAACATCTGTAAATTGATATCTAAGAATGGGAAAAGCATAATAAGTAAATGTTAATAGTTAAATAAATAAATAAATAAATTAATAAATAAATGTAAAGTACGCCTTCACTTTTTGCATGCTTTGGTTGGTAACAGTCAGCCATTGGGTCTGAACTTTGGATTTGAACCCAAGCCAAGCCAAGGGCAAGTTCGACGTGAGGTGTTTTGTTTAGAACTCGTGTGTTTACGGTGAAAATAATGTCTGCGGCCCACTCTGACGTTGTTGTGGAGTTTTTAGAACATAAAGAAGTGTCTGTTATAACTTCGAACACAGAAACAAAATACCAAGTCTTGAAGAAGAACATAAAAAAAATGGTAGACCAAGAAGTGAGGTTATGAGTCTAGGCTAGATGAAAAGGGGAAGGCTTAATGATGCGAGACTAGGCTACTTGGCAATGGTCCTAGCTCATTCCTGTAAGTAGAGACATAATACTTTAATATGTACGTATAGCCATAGACCTATAGTTTCGGGTCTAGGCATAGGGCCTAGCATAGTAGGGTACTGTAGGCGTAGCCTTTGAGGAACTTCTTTTGGAAACATGTTTCTTATTTCGGGCAATTAGCAATTAAAATTTTAAAAATTTAAAAAAATTTTTTTTTTCTGAACCATCTTTGCCATGAAACTTTGATTATTCATTTGATGACAGCCACTACCCGTTTTAAATAAGTGCCAAGAGAGTACTGTTTCACCGACCTTATCCATTAGAAAATTATCGATGCTTTTTTATGTTTTTATTTTTAATTTATTAATCGAGGCTCACATGTATTAAAGTGGGTAGAACAAGTTTGCCTATAAGGCTTGATTTTAGTGCAGAAGCAGTTCCTCGCCTTTCTACTGGTTCAACGCGGTTAGCAGCCACATTCTGAAGAGGCGCGAAATTTTGAAACGTTGAAAATGTTTTGTTTGACGACTTTTACGATAAATATGTTTATTATGTAAGATGAACATTAAAATACATAGAACCATTTTAAACAAGATCACAGACAAGATTAATTGTCCTCCCTCCGGAAATGTTTGAGGAGGCCCGACCTAACTTGCCTCCGCATACCAGCCACCACTGCAACACTGCAAGCAAGCAAGGAAAACCGGGAAGAATAGAAAGACAAAGCCTGATGGAGGATGGGAGGATGATGCGAAGGATGGGAAAGGAGTAATAAAGGAAGCAAAGAGTCTCTTGCCACCGGCGTACGGCTAACTGTTAGAGAATAAGCCAACAACAACAACAACAACAGCCTAGGGCCTAGGCCTAGGGCTACCTTCATCACGAACTTGGCCCGAAAGGCCTAGGGGCCTTGGTCATTTATAGGTAGGCTAGTCCTAGGCATAGCATTAAGCCTAGCTAGGCCTACTGTGTATGGGGCTCTTGGCCTTGATATCCTGACTAGGCCAATAACAAACAAAGGCAAATGTGGCCTAGGGCCTAAGCTAGGCCTATCATTACTAGACCAATCTTTGTGAACGCTTTCAGATGATCCCTATGCCTACCGTTAATGGGAACGTAACCTAGGCCGAGGCTAGCCTATATCAAGACTGGAGAAAGATGAAAGATGAGAAGAAAAATGAGATCCAGCGGGTCGGGCCAGTGATGCCCAAGGCATTAAGTTTATTGATGAGTAATTGGTGGTCAATGGTGTCAATGTCCTTACTTTGGTCGTAGAATAATCCAAGGGCATCGTACCCTCTGTCAAGTGCTGAATTTACATGCTGGTTACATTTGGTTCCAATTGATTACATTGCAAATGAAAATACTACTGATAGGCCTAAGGACGTTTCCTTTTGATTACAATTTACCATTGGTTCCCATTTGTTACGACTGGAGTTCCGGTTAGTTACATTTGGTTCCAATTGATTACGTTGCAATGAAAACAATACCAAATACGGAAGTTTCCTATTGATCACCATTTACCATTTGTTCCCATTTGTTACGGCTAAAATGCTTATTGTTAACAGCTGGTTCCCATTCGTTACATACGAAAGATTCATTGATTACTTTTAGTTACAGTGGGTACTTCTGGTTGTTAACATCTTGTTCCCATTTATTACATAGGTATTAGGTATGAGGGTAAATACGTATGAATTCAGTTGTTTCCAATTATTTACGAATTATTATTGATTTCCATTTATTTCCTTTTAATACAAGTAACTATGAGTTACGCCAAATGTGCCATAATACGCCTGCTTACGATAGACTGTTACCGGTTCGTTCCGATCGAAAACATATTTTTCCATTTACAAAGAACTTAATGTGCCAATCAATGGGATTTAATGGTAATTTCAACCGTAACTTGCAGCCGTAACCCTTGGGATTTTTTTTTTCGTTTTCTTTTTTATAGGCCTAGGCAATATATATTTTTTCTCCACATTTTTTTCTTCATGTTCTTTCTTATTTACATGCTTTTATTTTTATTATCTAATATGTTGAATTTCCACTTGATTTTATTTTATTTCATTTATCAATTATTTTTTCTTGTTCTTGATCTTTTTTAATTTTTATAGTACAGACTATGTTTTGGCGATGCTTTGCCTACTAAAGGGGTCAAAGCAGGTAAAATTCCTTAGGGCCGGTATTTCAATGTCCAGTTAAAGTGTCAAGTAAATTTAACTGTCAGGTAAGCCAAGTTTGGTGTATTTCTATTGGCCGTTGTCATGGTGAAAACAATTTAACTGAGAAGTAGATTTTAACTGGACATTGAAATACCGGCCCTTAGTCGTAATTTCTTCACCAAAAGGTCGCAGGGGCATCTTTAACAATGTTCTGAATATGTATTGGATATGTGTATCGGTAAGACAAAACGATGCTTTGGTTGTGTTTCAGATGCTTACAAAAACATCGCCGAAAGTTTGCCATGCCACAATATAAGCTATGTTTTCGCGATGCTTTCGCGACTAAAATTTTTGTAAGGGATATTGACGTACACCTTATCTTACTAATGACACACACACGTGTGGTCCGAGGCTCGGAGATGGAGATGAGTCCAATGCATCACTTGCACGTGTGTATGTCCAGCGTGTTGACGCACATCTTGCACTCGACATAGCAACACCAGTGGAACTGGCACTCGCACCGTTCGACCACCGTCGACTTCTGCGTGTTGTACCCCCGGCCGCAGCACATGAGGTTGCAGCCCTCCATCCCTGGTGAGGTTCGGTTGCAAGTGCGCCCCTGGGTGCCTGAAACATCACCGACAATCACCATCGGGGACCTCTCTGGCCCTATCCCACATCCTGCAATGAGATATTTTTCAATCAATATAACATATTATTACTTTCTACATAACAAGTGAAAATTCAGGCAGAATTCGTTTCAGGATATGCAATAACGAAGTTACGGAACTGGGCTCCTGGTTGTTTCATCCCTGGCTATGTTTTGCTTCCATAACTAAATTTGTATTTATTATAGTCTACACCCACTCAATTAACAATAACTTTTTTTCATTGAGGGACATTAAAAGCAAAATGTAACTCTACGTCAAAAACCGCAGAAAATATCTCAAGATTGCAACATAAAATCGAAAATCTGAGTCAACAGTCCACTGCGTTTTTTTAAGCCCTATACAGACTGAATGAAATATTATAACTATAAGCGTAGTTATTTAATTATTAAATCAATCATTATTAATAAAAATAATCAAACATAAAACCATAACTGATTTAATATGACACAATTTAGAGCATTCAGTATATAGGGCTTACCAAACTACAGTGCGCTGTTGATTCAGATTTTCGATTTCAAAGTCCATTCTTGAGATATTATTTAAAAATGAAAATGTTGTGCGGTTTTTGGCGTAGCCCGTAGAGGTATCCTTCCTTGTTAAATCTTCGTTGCTATGACGGCACATGTGCACCGGATCGTGTTAATAGTTTTAAGTCAAATCAACAGCCCATACCGGGAATCGCACCCTGGACCTTCTGTATTGGAAGCTGTAATAAACCAACTAGACCGAAGAACCACACAAAAAATACTCATACACAATAATAATGGTTGGCATCGCAATCGACACAACTTTAGAAATTAGTGCCATGTGGAGAACAATTACCACTAAAACCGTTCCCTTAACGAGCTACAAGTTCTATATATAACAAGTTCTATAGAACCCGCAAAGCGGGTATACCCGCTTTGCTCATGGTGGACACGCCCACTCCCTCTACACAAACTCCCAAAGGTGGAAACAAGAGAACGAAAATTGCATTGGAAATTTAGTCTAATTTCTCATTACACAAACTTCTTGACTTGATGATAGGGATTTTTGTTCTTTCACGTCTCGACTGTTCCAATAGTGCTACTTTCGAGACAGGTTTGGTTAAGGTTATAGATGAATATTGAATTAGTTTAATGATTACATAACTTATATGCGCTACCATCTGTAAAAATACACTTCTACGGAAAATGGTAACAATAATATGTCGTAAAGATTTAAAATAGTCAAAACAGGCATTTACTTTTTTCATAAAGAACTAAAGAAGTATACACACTATATTATACTGAATACTGATCAATTGGAAACATTCTCAAAACAAATTATGTCAAATTCATCAAAGGCGTAGCGAGTGATTGGGGGGGGGGGGGGGGGGAAGTCAGGGTGTTCGACCCCACTTTCTCCCGAAATTCAAAAAGGACAATATTCCATATAATATCTTATTGCTTGTACTCTTTTTATGAACCTTATTAAACTTTCATCTATTGGCTCCAAATTAAACGCAACCTTGTTGTTATTATTTAGGAGGTTATCTCTCTCCCCCCCCCCCCCCCAAACTGGTAGAATTGATCTCCCCCGATGAGTTATGCCAAGATTATAATTATGATTATTACTATCAGTTATTTGGCATTATTAATGTAACTTTCATTAAAGTTTGGTGATTTATAAAAAAGCGTTGACTCATTGGTTTTCAGTTAAAGTCACTCCTCTAAGTGTACTCTCTAGTCAAAGTCAAATATATAACTAATGATCAAAGTCAGCTGAACAAAGCAATTAAAAACATGTTTCTAATTTTTAAATAGAAGTGTATATTTTAAATATTGTTTGTTAATATTTCCCTATAAAAATATGATATTTTAACTAAACTATTAATTTATTTGCATTGTCAGAAGTGCTAGTGCGTCAGCTAACTAAAACTCGCCACAGAAGTTGCCGCTCAAAATCAGTGCAGCCATATGGTGGAAACAAAATAATATAAAAAATAACACTAGTTTTATATTTGTTTGATTGAAATAATGTCCCGTTTATTAGATTGATAAACACGTGTGTATGGTTGCTTTGATTTAGAAGTGATATATGAAGTGGAACACGCAATATTTGGTCATGAAAGTCTATTGCCAACCTTAAAATACGCTTGGCAACATCGCAACGTGATCGCAACTGTCCCAACAATCAACCACATGCCATGTGAAGATGTCAGCGTCTTTCTCGCGCAGTAAAAAGGGACATTTTTATGCTGCGTTTACTAAAACGCGCTTGATGCGACGCGACTGAAACGCTAAAATCAGATGATCAGTTTGGAGCGACGCGATCTGGTGTGATTAGCTGTGTCAGATTTAACTTTATCACGTGTTGCGTGTGCCAAAAATGCATTTTAAAATTCAAAACAAAAACAACTGACAACACATTGTTTGTGTTGTTTGTGACGGCTGTTGAAAACAAAAGTCTTGTGGGACACGAATTCAGCACTCTATGACAACAAAAGTGCGATGGCATAGGTGGCTACCAGATTATGTGGTGTGTGCACATAGTAATGTAATTAAGGTAACATTTGAGCCGTATGGCCAAGCCAATGTCTGGAGTGAGGCGTAGGCCTATGACCTATTGACTCTAGGTTAGCCTAGGACTAAATTTCAATTTAAAAAAAAGCCATGAATACGGAAGAGAATGCTGACATTGGCTAGGCCTACCTTATCTAGGCTCTCTTTAAGGGGAAGGTACACTGAAAATCTTATCTTCTACAGATTATGAGCAAATGTATTAACATTTTGATACAACATGTATTTTCCCTAAAAATTAGTTTTGGAGAGAACAAATTTTTTTTTTTCCATTTTTCAAAATTGTGCAAACAAATTTGTCAAAATTGTTGACAGCTAGGGAAATTGCTACTTCGTTTTCATTTTTCATTTAATTTTTTTTTTTTTTTTTACATTGAGATAAGAACACATAGAACACAAATTGGATGAGACTTTCTTCATAAATGTCTTATATTTCTTTCTGTATACCTTTACATTCACATATATTCAAAGTTTAGGATTTTAATATATATTTTATATTAATTATTTTTTTCAAACCAAACCATACGAGGTATCCAACATTTGAGACCCATGTTTTGAGCCTCCTACTATATTAAACACATACACAAAAAACCAGATGTCTGGGTCCAGACAAAAAAAAGGAGTAGGGATTTGTAAATTGATAAATGTAGCAAAAAAGTTAAGAAGTTACAGGCCGTTGAATGCGTGAATTCACGCAGTTCAAGCGCGCAGAGACACAACATAATAATTTATTTGGCATATAGTATAAGCGTGAACTTAAAATTAAATTGCTTTAAGAAAAAACTGATAAAATATAGTATTTAATTAAAAAAAAAAAAAAAAAAATTGACCATCAGTGAAATGTTGTGATTTTTCAGTGTACCTTCCCCTTAACCTAGCTTAGACCAGGCCTACACAAAAATGAATCGATACAGGCTTAGGAGTAGGCCCCACTGCAGTTTTCCTCTAGGGCTCTACGGTTAAATTTAGTACATTCTTGGCCCACGCCAATCTCCATCCATACCCCCTGGCTACCGATTGCGTACAATGACTTTAATCCAGGTATACATTTATGGTACTGAGGATAGACCAAGGCTGTTGTCCTAGGGTTCTATTCAAAGTAGGCCTAATTTTAGATAAAAAAAAAACACGACATTGTTGACGACGAAACTCTCTTTACGAACGAAATCTTTCAATGTAAACAAAGCGCAGCGCGAATGCCTAGGCGCTGGGCCGGAACACGTCAATGTCCGCTATCAACACCATAAATAGAACGTAGACAAAATATTACTATACAGTACACAGTCAACATCAAGGATCAAATACAGATATTGTGTGTTATATACCAACAAAATAAAGAACTGAATCAATCAGTAGCTTAGAATTCTAGGTTAAAAAAAATTGAGTACTTGCTTACAAAAGGCTCATGTTGCAGAATACAAGTATTCGAAGAACAATCTTGACTTAAGAATTCATTCAAATCATAAAGGAAAATGTTATTTGGTTAATATGAATGTTGGTCTGCGTCAGGCTAGTGTGGACAGCTGGGTAGCTTCGGTATTTGGCTGGGTCTAGCATGACGTGGGTGCTGGGCGGGGGGGGGGGGGGGGAGAGTGACAAGTTGGAGCAGTCGACTCTGCGTTGTTGCCAAGTTTCTGAGCGTACATGCGAAAATGCAACTTTAGGCTCAAATAACGCTAAAAGTAGTACGGATATACTCATTTTTTCTGGTTTGTGTATTCTGTGCGAACTTACCTTCATTTTGATACTGAATTGGTTCATGTGGCAGATATTCGTGTTCTCCTTTATAGCTATGTGAAGGTAATTAAATGTTTGATTTCTCTACTCCCAACTTGGGAGTTCGACGAGCCTCCGCTAGTAGACCTTGTTGTGAAAGAGCGCTATCTCATTGTAAAATAAACAAAATATGAAGAACATGACAAGTATGTCGAGTTATAGAGGAGCGACTTTAACGGGTTCTAAAGATTGTATTATTTAAATTCGTATAGTATGTGATAGCGGTTTATGTTATTCCTGTTCTCCAAACCGACCTTTACCTACCTATACCTAATATTAATCAATGACTTATTTGATTGCGATAAACTGACCGCTGAGTTAAGGCTATAATTGATTTTACCCGCCTGAGGTGGCCATTAACGCTGGCTAATGGAATTTCATACGAGTTAATCACTATATATCAATTATCGTGTAATTGCCTCTGCGTTAATTCTAGAACACAATTTTACTTTTTAGCAATATAATTTAGATTGATTCGTTTCCGGCTTCGGCGACATAACAAGAAACAGATATAAACTGATAGAATAGTTACTTGGGCTGGGCAGAATCAAATGATGTGTGCATGCACGATGAACTTCGAATACAATTGAAATTTAAAATTCCATTTAATTTAAATCAAAATATTTTTTATTTTGTTGTTTGTTCAAACTCCATAATGTCGTGCAGATGTGGACTTCATTTCCGTGGTGCAAAAACAACTGCGAGTGTAGAGCTAGATCGAGTAGGGTCTTTCTCTGCGGTGATGCCGGAAGTTTGTAATTAGCTGCTGAAGGTTATTCTTATTTTAGAAGCATTATGTGATGCTAAATATTGTTATTATTGTTCTGATTTGTGTTAGCATTTTCTTCAAAATTCGAAATCTCACAAACACAAACATACTTAAATTAAAGTCCCCCACTGAAAATCAGTCTTGTTACTGAGTAAGTAGACTCCATAAATATGAATGTTTTTAAATTATTTATCAGGATTCATGAATGGCAAGTACTTATATAATTATTTAAACTTGGCTTTTGGGTATCGCCTCGTTATTTACCACTAGGAAAACGCTCTGTTTGACGCGTTGATAAGCGAGCGCGTCAATATCTACGAACTTTCTGGCAAAAAGTTTTCAATGCTAATACGAACAACAATTAACAACAATTCAAGAATGCTCATTGCAAAAATTGTTCTTATTTCCATGGCTAGTATACTTTCCAACATGGTTGTATGCAGTGCAATGTGCGTTGCTAAGAATTTTCGTGATCATGTTTTCAACACGGTCCGCCACCGTTACTAACACTTATTGACAGCAATAGAAATGGAATTTCTGCCTCTAATACGTATTGGATCGCGTTAACATTAGTATATTCGTGACCGGACAAAAATTTACTATAAGATAGCCACCTCACATTTTGCCGTTACTGCGTTTTAGAAAAATATTTTCGAGTAACTTTCGTGTACCTTTGCCAATATCTATCAGATCGCCATTACATTAACATATTCGTGACCGGAAAAAACTGTAAAAAAATTTGGCTATCTCACATTTTGCCGCCATTTTGTTTCAGAAAAATATTTTGCAGTAACTATGGTGTAACTTTGTAACTTTTCAAACGATTTTGCCTCAAAACTATACACCTTCAATCCACATCGAGGCTTGTGGCTGGTGGTCCAAATTTCAAGTTGATCGGACTTTCCGTTCGACCGCTATCGATGGACATAAAAAAAAAACAAAAAAACAAAAAACGAACAAACAAACAAACAAACAAAAAAACAGAACGAAGTGCCATTAGAGTCAAGTGGAAACGCTCGCTTCGCTCGCTTAATAAATGTCATGTAGGCCTTTACTTTAAAAACTAGGAAAACGCTCTGTTTGACGCGTTGATAAGCGAGCGCGTCCATATCTACGAACTTTCTGGCGAACAGTTTTCAATGCTAATACGAACAACAATTAACAACAATTCAAGAATGCGCATTGCAAAAATTGTTTTTATTTCCATGGCTATTATACTTTTCGACATTGTTGTATGCAGTGCAATGTGCGTTGCTAAGAATTTTCGTGGTCATGTTTTCAACACGGTCCGCCACCGTTACTAACACTTATTGACAGCAATAGAAATGTAATTTCTGCCTTTAATACGTATCGGATTGCGTTTATATTAGTATATTCGTGACCGGACAAAAATTTACTATCAGATAGCCACCTCACATTTTGCCGGTACTGCGTTTTAGAAAGATATTTTCGAGTAACTTTCGTGTAACTTTGCCAATACTTATCAGATCGCCATTACATTAACATACTCGTGACCGGAAAAATCTGTAGAAAAATCTGGCTATCTCACATTTTGCCGCCATTTTGTTTCAGAAAAATATTTTGCAGTAACTATGGTGTAACTTTGTAACTTTTCGAACGATTTTGCCTTAAAACTATACACCTTCAATCCACATCGAGGCTTGTGGATGGTCCAAATTTCAAGTTGATCGGACTTTCCGTTCGACCGCTATCGACGGACATAAAAAAAAAAAAACAAAAACAAAAACAAAAAAAAAACAGAATGAAGTGCCATAAGAGTCAAGTGGAAACGCTCGCTTCGCTTGCTTAATAAGGCGAACAATGGGTTTTATTCAGCTGGATTGCCTATCGATGTGCAGAGGCGGCCGAACCAGGAGGGGCAGACCCCCCCCCCCCCCCCTTGGAAAGAAGTAAACGTTTATTGATGAAGGTTTCACTTCTGAAGAATAAAGTCATTTTCTGACACCCGCGTCTCACCTGCCCCCCAACCCCCCCCCCCTTGCCAGGCTCTTGTCGATACATTGAGATCGCTTTAATTGACTCTCAAGCTTTAAAAGCACAGAACGTACATAGGGCCGGACGAATAAGGTTCGAGTGTCCGTTGCACAGTAAAAAATAACAACGAGAGATGTTGAGACGTATGTTTCCAGTTGACCGACACCCCCCCCCCCCCCCCCCCCCCCTCCTCAGAGAGTGAGAGAGATGCGTGATGCGCATAGCGTGATGTGATGTGCGTGATGTGATGTGCGTGATGTGATGGACAGACGGATGCGAACAATATGCAGCCCCATTCGTACAAGAATATTCACTAAACGAAGGATGTGTCTGAATTTAGGTTTATCGTTGCTAATTCTACGTCACCAACAATCTGTAATCGGAGGTCACCCATTGTTGATGACGTCATTTCTAGACTAGCAACGATAAACCGAAATTCGGACACGTCCAAAGACCATTACCTGATAAAAGTGCTCCTTTTCAAACCCGGTAGGAATGACAAAGGCAGCGGTATGTACAGGGCTGGATTATCTGGGTTCGTATCCCATTGGGGCAAACTTATGCAACAATGTGTTGTTGTCATAACATAAAATAATGCAAGTCCGTCGCGTCGAAATGTTTATTACATTTATATGCGTTCTTGGTTTTGGGTTGAAACCTCAACAAAGTATTCAACGTGGCGAAATATATCCCGAGAATTATTTCTTATTATTAAAATATGTTCTCACCTTGAGAGCCGGCGTTGATGTTTCTGACGCAGTAGTTGGGGGACTTATCAATGTAGACAAGGTCGTTGGCCGTCGGTCTGTTGAAGCGAGGGTCCTTAATCTGCAGGCGCCCTCGACGGTTGACGCGCACCTCAGTGGCGCCGTCGTACTTGTCCTTCAGGAAGTCGCCTGCAACACCGACTGGTCCGATTTATTATGCTCGGTTTAGTAACCATGGTTTCTGACCAACCATTAAATTCAAAATGCATGGCAGTCGCCATGTTTGTTCCTAGAGAATCTTCTATGGGGCACTAGCAACACCGAAAGACAACAATGGAACAAATGAATTGAACTGATTGTAAAATAATAAAATTGCAACCATAGAAATAAAAACAAGTAAAGCACTAGTAACTGCTCGCCATTTAAAACTTTTTATGATAGACAGCGACTTAGTGAAAGTTTTGTATGTGTATTTGGTTGTTTTTTGTTTTGTTTTCCAAAATCAGACGAAATTAGTATTTGACAGCTTGTTGTTTGTCCATCGATTCAATTCATTTGTTTCATTGTTGTCTTTTTGTGTTGCTATAGTGCCCTATACCAACTAATCGGAGTTTGAAAGATTGGAGATCCGGCCCCAAACATAAACGACACGTTGTTGCGTCGTCTAGTATATAATTACATAAAAATAACTGAAACTATAAACTCTGCGTTATATTTACTATTCATTTACTTTTATTTCATGTTTAGAGATAAAAACACTGACCAACTTCCTTCTCTTTCAACAATAGCACAAGACTGAATTCCAAAAATAGCCATGGGGCCGTGTTTTATTTCGGACAAACATTGAATATGCACCAATCAAAGAAAGATACAACAATGGATTTGCCTAGCAACACATTGTTTGTACGCCTGTGATGTCACAGCCCCCTCAATTGAGTCTGGCGATATGCACAGGGGCGGCTCGCACATTAGGGCACACGGGCTTCCCCTTTCCTCCCGCCAACAATCACACACATTAAATTCCGAGTTGTGGACTTGTGATATTATATTTACATAAAATCGGAGTTTGTGTTTTCAAAATGCACATTCAAATAAAAGCGCGCTGGGCGCTTCTCTAGGCGGTGCCCGAAATCTGCGACAGAGTGTGATACTATAGTGCAGATAGTGCGCAGAGTGACGACCTTGGCTTGCAAAGAATCAACTACCCGGCGCATGCGCTCGTTGATTTTTCCAAGAAAGTGTGAGGGAAACCCCCGAAAGTAGATGCTAACATTAGGCAAGGTGGAGCCTGGTTTTCACTGGCACAAGTGATTAGACAGTTTTACTTTTACCGACTACGACTACCTTAATCACGCGAGCCGAGTTCGTGTGATTGTGTGCTGATAGGTGGTTGTCTTTGTGTACATTATAGTGCAGTGCGTGATTAACGTGGATTTTGACTTGTAGTGTTGCTTCATCACATAATTATGGACAGTGATAACATTCCGTGTTACACCAAAACAAAATGAATGAGGTAAGATTGAAAAAGAAATACTTGAGTTACGAAGATCGACTGTTAGCGAAGACATTAGGTCCACAAGACCAGACTTGTGCATTAGTCCTATAGCTAATGCATTCTCCTGTTTTACATGCCTTTTGTTTGGCGGTGATTATACATGCGTAGGGATTTGTCACATAAAGCTTACATAACCTCACATTAACACAGCTGTTGCTGTTGTGGTTGTTGTATTTATCAACTAGCCTAGTTTTCATAAGTAGGTAGTTTAGTTTTTAAGTTGGTCATACTGTTTAAATATCCAGCTAGCCATGACTCGACGCGGGAGTCGGGTGTCCAATTTCAAACATGGTAGGTTTCTTCACGTGTTATTAAAAGTGTTCTATAAATCTTTATTTATACTGAAGTATTGTGTACTTATTTACGATAAGACATAACAGGATTGGTGTCAAAGATTTGAAACACTTGAGTGAGAAAACCAAAAAACATGGACTAACCAAAGTCATTTGAACAATGAAATGAGTCTACCGTTGATAGGTAGGAATAGATGTCGGCTATAGATTTTCTGTTTGCAGACACAATGACACAGACGTTAAAATATAAGGTAAGTTTGCATGTGCTGGTATTTTTTTAGGCCTATCTTCTGTATCTGTGTCAGTGTCAAATTGTAACTCTAAAATGCGACTAACTACCCTTTTTAAATGTTAACTGAGTTGTGCCCTACCTATTTCAAACTCCACGAGCCGCCACTGGATATACACATTCTGTCTTTTCACCGCCTTCTCACGATTTCCATTATAACTTGATGGTCTACTATAACTCAAGGTCTACTTGATCTCCGCCTGGCGGAGGCTCGTCAAACTCCTAACATAGGTCATCGTAGTCCGTTCCATAATGTTAAAAATCAAATGGGAGGAACGTGAAAGAAAACAAATTAAGCGATCTGTCAAATAGGATTACCTCCTAAAAAGGAAAAATCATCATATTTTATAATCTTCAATCATTGTATTCTATCAAAATGTCTCTTTAAGATGTTTCAAGTATTGTATTACATGATCTACAACGGATATTTAATTATAAAAACAGTTTTTTTAAAGGGATACAAAATGGCCATTTTGGTTCCTTTGCGACGACCTAACTTGGGAGTTCGAAAAGCCTCCGCTAGGCGGAGATCAAGTACACTTTGACTTCACAACATTACTTATCTAAACAACCAATAAAGTGTAAGCAGACACACCGGTCACCGGTCACAAGCAGGTACACCCACCCCTCCGTTAAATGCAAAAACATCCGTCAAGCGCGTCCACTTTCCCGTCCAGCTGGTCCACACTTCTCCGTATCGTCACCACCCTCCGATACTGGGGGGAGGTACTGTGGCGGATTGCCAGGCGGTGGGTCCGCAACAATCAAAGAAGAAAAAATCAATGTTTGGCTATTCAGTTTGTAACCAGGGGCTGAGATAAATACATGATAATAAATTTGGTTCTTTTTAATTATATCCTATAAATACCATAAATTTACCATTTTACGGTCCCATAAATGTATCTACAACTATAAATAATAAATGTGAGAAAATTTGTTTTAGCCTTGTTGAACCTTTGATTTTTATGACACATATATGACACTATTTTCTTTTTCCTAATTAGTGTTTAAAATTTACACTTATGTTGGAAGGTATTAGTTCTGCGATTTCCAGCGGTCATAGTTTATTGTACATAATAATTTTCATCTTTTTGTTTTATTTTTTTTTACTGTCGCGCATGTATGTGACTATAGTGACAAGTACTTACGGTGAAAAAAGTCATGTTATTAAAACAAATCTTTTTACCAGTAATCTATAAACGCAAAATTATGCTACAGAATCGTTGTTTGTTGCCAATTGTCACATAGCACTAACCCAGTGGTTCCCAACCTTTTTTGACTCAAGGCACCCCAAGCCTACATTCAGTAGACACGCCCCTCCCCTCACAACCATTGACGCCCACGCTAAAACCCAATACTTTTTTAAGTATATTACGAGAATTGGAAAAAATCCTCATTTTTGCGAATTTGATTCAATGATTTAATTACTGTAGGCTACCACACGTCACTTACTTATAGTTGGATGTACGTACATACAGTGTGAAATCTAGCTTTGACGGTTTGCAAATATCTTTGTTATGTGGCCGGCTAGTGGACAAAGATACTATGATTTCCTCTTCAACTTATAGAAGTCTTACTTTTTTCTTTAATTTAATATTCGTTAATGCTGAATCGCCTAACTCAAACAGATGGCCCGTCTGAATGTAGGCCCGTTCGAATGTAAGAAGTGTGTAGCATGGGAAAGAGTGATAAAAGCTTGTGAAGGGGAAATAGAAATGGCAAGGAAATTGGCTCAATTATCATAAAGCCCAAAGTGAGTTCGCAAAATAGTAGTCAAACCATAAAAATTCTTAAAGAAAAGGTAGATCCCACCAACATTAAGATCGGAGTGAGTAAAATGCATGCTACCTTCGAAGGTGGAAATTTAATTGAATGCAAAAACGAAGGGTCATTGAAAAACTAAAAAAACGTGCTACAAAGGAACTGGGAGACGAGTATGAAATTGAAATTAAAAATAGGATAAAGAAGAAACCGAGAGTGCTTATACACGAAGTGGACGAGGAGGATATTGGTGAAGAAGAAATGGTGGTGAGAAAAATTATTTCGCAAAACCAAATAAGCGACAAAGATGAAAACTTTCATATGAAAGTAATCTACAGAAAAAAAGTTGGCCGTATGCTTACTTATGTTGTACTTGAAGAGGATTTAAAAACAAGAAATGTATTGATGAATGACAGGAAGATTAACATGGGTTGGAAGAGATGTGACGTCGAAGATTATGTGCATATCATTAAATGTCTAAAATGCCAAGGATTTGGCCATTATGCAATTAACTGTAAAAACAAGGAACAAAAAAAAACAAGTTCATACTGTATAGGTCCCCACACATACCAGCAGTGTAACGCCGAGTATAAAAACTGTATAAATTGTATACATGCTAATAAATATACAAGTTGGGTCTAGACACAGGTCATTGTGCCTACGACGAAGACTGTGCCTCTTCAATTAGGATCCATGAGAACCAGTGGAACAAAGTAGAATACGAAAGTTTTACGTAGCAATCAATGGAAAAGGGACTTAAAAAGAAAAGCTGTAATAATATACTATACCTAAATGCTCAAAGTCTAGTAAAAAACTTTGACGAAATTAATAACCTTATAGCACGTGAACGGCCATTGATAGTAGGCATTGTTGAAACGCATACAACGAACGAAATAATGGATAAAGAGCTTCGCATAATTGGTTATCGTACCCGTACGTTACGTTGTGATTCGTCCAGCAGGCATACAGGAGGAAAAGTGAATAGTGATGTACATTAAGTGTGGATTGAGGTATGAGGAATATTCTGTAGTATAAAACATGACAAAAACTATTGGTTAAATGGTATAAAAACTTAAATTGCAAAAGGAAATTGTGTGGTGATTACCAGCTATCATTCACCAAATAGCAGCCATGCCGAATTTCTAGCATTCTTTGATGACATGTGTGAAGATATTGTTCTGTTAAATAATGATGCATTCATAGTTATTATGGGTGACTTTAACTTAGATGATGCGAAAACTCACCCGTATACGCTGAAGCTATTGAACATGTTAAAAATGTTTGGATTTGTGCAAATTGTAAATAAGCCAACGAGAATTACCCATTTAGTAGTACAACAGATTCAGATTCAGATTCAGATTCATTTTTATTGCATTTTTAAGTTTACACTGCGATCGTTAAAGTATAATAGTACAATTATTATCTAGTATAGTAAAGAGCTAACATGTTTTAAGTGAAATTAATGTAGGCTATACAGAATATGTACAGTGTAAACTTGTTTTGTTGCTGTCATAAGCAGAAGCTTGAGAGATCAGCAACAAAACATGCCTCTATACTTATTTTGTTTACAATGAAAATTAAGATTAAGTTTGGTCTAGAGCTAGGACTTTGTATAATTCTATATATAAGTCTTAATACTATGAAATGAGAAACTAAGAGAATTAATAACTAATAACTAACTTGCTCTAATATAACTGACTTGCATAGAAACTTATAACTAATATATATCTCTGAAGTAGGATTTTTGCACGATTGTTATAATATATTGTACGTTAATCCATTGCAATGATATCCATATTTATATTTACGAGACAGTCTAACATAGTATCATTTTGTAAGGGGTTTATTCTTTTAGGTTTTCGAGATTTTCTATTGTTTCCGTGGATGTTGTAGTGAGCCAATGTTTCAAGGATTGCTTGAATCTAGATTTAGATTCTTGCTTTATTTTGATTGAGTTTGTAATTTTGTTGTATATTCGAGGACCTAGGTAGAGAGCATGTCTTTGAGTGATATCTTTTGATGGTCTGTGCATAATAAGATTTTGGTTAGTGTTTATCCTTGTATTTATGTGATGTGATATTGTTTTTATTATTCCGGTATTTTTGTTTAGGTGCACATAGTTGATTAAGGATTTAACATACAGCTTTCTAATATCAAGTGTTTGGCTTTCTATATATACAAGCGAGGATGGATATTGGCGTGGTTTCTTTAGTATTACTTTTAGAACGATCTTTTGCATTATAATTAATTGTTCGATGTGTGCCATATATGTTCCACCCCACCCTAGGATACCATATTGTGCTACTGATTGGAACAATGCGTGCTATACAATTCTTAGCGTAGGAAACGAGAGAATGTTTCGTAGATTGTAGAATTTGTAAATCGTGTTTCTCAGTTTTTTTGTAATAGATGAGATGTGGTTATTCCATCGAAGATATTGTTACTTAAAATGCGTGCTTCTTTAGCATTACACAATACACAGGTCGTTAATGTAAATTGTGAACAGCAGTGGTCCAAGCACAGTGCCTTGGGGCACACCGCATTTAATTTCTTGTGGTGAACTTAGGGAATTGTTAACTTTTACGTATTGCATTCTTCCTTTCAGATAATCTTTAATTAATTCTAGCGCTACACCCCTGATTCCATTTTTTTTAAGTTTGGTAATAAGTAAGTAGGTAGTAGTAAGTAATCGATCTAATTATTACTAACAATGCCACGAACAATGAATATGAAACAAAGAGTGTACCTAAAGTAAGTGATAACGAAGTGCTTTTAATAAAATTAAACACAAGTGATCCCATAAACGAGTGTTTGAATAAGAAGTGCGAATTATAAATTAATGACTGGAGCAATTATGATGCAGACAATTTTCGAGGTGATTTAGCGAGGATGGATTTCAAAATGGCATCGACTGATGTAAATACGTTAGCCACTAGTTTTGTGGGTAATTTAAGTTTGGCAAAAGAAATGCACATTTCGATAAAAACAATTAAAATGAGGTTAAATTTAAAGAAAAAACCCTGGTTTAATAGCGATGTGGGAAAGTTGTTGAGTCAACGTGACTGTGCGTATGAAAGTGCTAAAATCACAAATTCACAAGGTGACTGGGAACAGTTTCGATTATTGAGAAATAGTGCAACTTAAGCTGTGAGAAGTGCTTAGTATAATGATCCAGGCCACTTACATAAAAATTGGACCAAACCTCGGACAAATTGCAACATTAGTGTTTTTGGTATCATTTTCTTCAAAAAAAAATCCCTTTTTACATACTCAAAATCCGCAAACATCCGACGACTAGGATTTTTTATATGGAGCTTTAGTTAAAATTATAATTATAATTAGACTTCAAAATTTTAAATGTACCCAAACTTGTCGAGTTTGGATTCAAATGAATGCTTATAAGTGCATGTTGACATTTACTATGGTCAATGACTTCCTTTTATCACACAGGGGTCACTAGAGGTCAACAATGAGTCACAAATTATTAATAAGATGTTACTAAAAATATATTTTAAATAATTAAATTGATATAACGGCATATCAATTTTCAAATATGTATTTATCTGAATATCATCGATGATTCTCTCCTTTCACGATTAGTACTCCTCCTTTGACCTTAACATGTATAGACCACATCAAAATCAATATTTTAGAATATATTTTCATAAAGCTATTTTCCAGAGTAGTAAGATGAATTATAATTTGAAACTACAACGATCTCTAATCAAGTTACGTGTTCATATCGCTGTCACTGTGGTTAACAGGGGTAAATGTGAATTGGTAAAGCTCATTCCATTGCATTCCTTGCAGGCAGATGAGCAATTCATTCCCTACTAATGATAGCTCTTTTTTGAGTCTGGCAATCAGTTTTACAACACCGTATAACTTTCATAAGATCATCTGTGGTTGGTGCTAAATTAGTCAAAATCGCAATGGTGTTCTATTTGCAAATATATTCAATATAACAGCCCACCATACAATAAACCCACAGTGTAGATAGCATAGAGGTTGACGATCGTAGATCTCAACGAGCTGGGTGTAATATTCGAAGGATTCTTGGAACGAGCTGCGCCTGTTATAGTTACAAAAGATTATTGCAAAATTTTAAGAACCTTTACAAAATCAACGGACTTGTAACTTATTATTCTATTTTTGCAAACAAATCGACGTAAAGCCCAAACATTAATGAATGGTTCCAATTCATGGACATGGTAGACAATGAAAGAGTTTATTACATCTAAACAGACGGAAAACAGGATGCTGTTTCTGCAATCTGTTTCAGAAATGTTACCTTATCTTGAAGCAGCAAGTAGGCACGCTTAAACGAGAGAACGCGATTATATCTTCAAGCAATTAACAACCTCGAAAAGGATCATCCTGATAGATGCCAAGTCTTCCAGGATGACTCGCATGTGATCCAAATATCTGATCGATACTGGGTAGGTCGCTCAGTTGATCTTATAAGGGTACAGAGTTTTAATTTAGAGAAGGTCGAGGTATGACTTCAACATCAACAATCAAACTTCATCAATTAGTTTGAGTCTCTCTCACCAGTGCCTAAATGATGATGATATTTGGGTTTTACGTCCCATATTGTTGCAACTTGGCTAATCGAGACAATAAGTGGGTGAAATATAAAGAGGAAGATGTGGAGGAAAGGGGCAGTATGAGGGCCATGAGAAAAACGGAGGGTGTGGACTACATTTTGTCTGGCTTCTCCTCCTCGATCTGTTCGGCTAGGGTGGTCCTACCAGAAGCATATGCTTCCACCGGTACAGGTCTCGGGATTAACAAAGCACACACATCTGCCTGTCTCGATAAGGTAACAGTCCCTGGGTAGGTAATGCCTAAATACACCGATGTAAACAGAGATATGCAAGAAACCACTCGGATATCATAAAAGACAAGTGAGCAACACATTGATTCATCGAATGAGAGATAAGAAAGAGACGAAAAGATAACTTAACAATCCTGAGTTTCTTTAATGGATCCATTCCAAGATACTTATCCCTATGAAGCTTAAAAACGGGCCAAGTAGCAGATGTTAGTGTCAACGTGGACGAAAGCAGTGTTGTAAAGTAACTGAGTAAAAGTAATTGAGTAAAAGTAATTAATTACTTTTTGAGTAACTGAGTTACTACTTTAATTACTTTTATTTCAATGTAACTGTAACTGTAACTCAATTACTTTTATAAGTAATTATACTCAGTTTTCAGTTACTATTTAGAGTTTCTTTTCTTAAGCATGCTCGTTCTGTAGTGGTACAAAATTAAAAAAATACCGCTTTGTATCAACCAAAAAAACAAACAAAAAACGATTTTTTGTGTGTGACATATGATGGAACTACATTTTTCTACGATTTCGTATTGCCCGCTAAGGACAGGCCAGCTGATAGACTTCTAGGCGCCAACCGACGTAGCGGCTCAGCACCGCAGGGTTAACAAACATGACAACAATAAATTAATACAACTGCTAGCTGTAACGAAAATTGTAATGCTTAGATAATTCACGTAGATTTTGTTAGTTAGTGCCCGCAGAATCTTAGATGTTAATATAAAAAAATCACCAGTAAACGGTTAAGTGTTCCTTAGTAGTAGTGGTAGTAGTAGTAGTAGTAGTAGTAGTAGTAGTAGTAGTAGTAGAAGTAGTAGTAGCAGTAGTAGTAGTAGTAGTAGTAGTAGTAGTAGTAGTAGTAGTAGTAGTAGTAGAAGTAGTAGTAGACATTTAGTTGTTAGTAATGAAGTACCATTATAACTATAAGCCTGAATAAATATATAATTAGCAAAAACAAACAGTTGTGCGTGCCATTATTGCGTGCCATTATTTCCAGGAAAAAAATATTTTTTATTTGTAATGCTGTCAGTTATTGCATTTTTAAGAAATTTCATGATGTAACTTAAAAAGTAACTCAGTTACTTCATAAAGTAACTGTAACTGTAACTCAGTTACTTTAGGGAAAAAGTAACTGTAACTGTAACTGAATTACTTTCCCAAGCAAGTAACTGTAACTGTAACTGAATTACTTTCTAAAAGTAACTTTTACAACACTGGACGAAAGTAACAGTGTTCGTACACGGTGGCCCATACTTGATTAATTCATGACAGGAGAAAATGTGTCAAAGGTCAGTTTTAAAAGGAAATACTTTTTTTGGTATGGTTCGCATTAAGATCGGTGACGACGTAATCTTAATTGATCCTCGGGTTTTGTTTCAAAGGTTTATTAGCAACCAAAGCTGAAGAAGATGGTATTTAATCTGTTTTATGTATGAGCTATGTAGCCTACCCTAGGGGGGGGGGGGGGGGGGGGGGAGAGGCAGTGGTAAGCATGCATAGCGGGAAGAAAACTGAAAACCTTGAAAATCTCCGCTACCGATGGTTTACGCCTACGGGAAAGACTGCGTCAGCTGAACACGTTTGTAAGGGCTGAACCGCATCTACCAACTTCAGGAGCTGTTAAATAGGTACCACAGCGTAAGCATGTTCAATCAAATAAATGCGTGGAAAGGAGTATACCTGAATCCTATTCAATATATATTGGTTATAAAGAAAGGAAAATTATACTTGTGTGATTAGCACCAGCTCCAGATAATCTTCTGAAAGTTTATTTATTTATTTATTTGTTAGAAGCACAAATACAGCCATATACCATTTTACATTGTGTGTATCTAACTAAATCTAAACAAGTATCAAAATTCTTAATTAATAACCACTAATTAGATCATTGATTCACTTACTTATTAGGTACCTAACTAATACTAGCTATCAAAGTAAGAAATAACTAATTCTAAAATAGGCACAGAGAACAAATAATGAGAAAAAATAGAGAAAAAAAGTGTGTTATTAGAATTAGATGCAGCAGTAGGACAATATCAATGGTGGCTAACAAGAGGTTTAGCATGACGAATGAAATCAAGGCGGGATGAGAAAATATCAAGAGTGGGTGTAGCAATGGTGTTATATGTGACAGGTAATCGGTAAAAGAGGGAGCGTTTAATAATTTCAAGACGAGGAGTAGGTAAGTGAAAAAGTTAAGTCGATCTAGTTGGACGGGATGGTACACGAAGTGAGTAGAGGTTAGAGAAGGCAGGGCGCAGATAACTGTTAACTACACTATGGAAAAATTTAAGATCAGCCATAGTACGACGAGTAGATAAGGGGAGTAAATTTTAAGTTGACATAATTTCAAGTTTAGGAGTGTTCCGAAAGTCAGTTACGCGGTGCTTCACAATATTGACAGAAAAAATGACGTCACGCGATCCAGCTTCTTGAGGTTTGACGCAGCAGACATACCCCACATCACAGAGCCATATTCCACTACGGGTAGAACACATGCGCTGAAGTATGTCCGCAGGGCCCTAATGTCCCGGATTTCGGTGAAACGGTACACCATTCCTAGGAGACGCATGGCTTTGGAGGTGACTGTGTCGATGTGGTCCACAAACAGTAGTTTACCGTCAACAGTAACTCCCAAGTCACGTTGCTTGTTAACTCGCCGAATCATTTCGCCGCCAAGCTGGTAGTCGAAGAGATGGGGTGTACGTCGTAGAGTAATGGAGAGAACAGAACATTTCTTAGGATTAGGGTTCAACTCCCAGTCGGTGCACCAATGGTTGAACAAGTCAAGACCGCGCTGAAGCGTAGTGACATCACAGGCATTCCTGATACGTTTTAAGAGTTTGCAGTCGTCAGCGTGTAGCAGGAAATCGCATATCTGAGAGTCAGCTAGGTCGCTTAAATCGTCCATGAAGAGTGTGAAGAGAAGGGGGCCAAGAACGCTTCCTTAGGGGACCCCAGAGATCACCTTGGCCCAGCCAGACTCAGATCCACTAATCACAACTCGTTGATGACGATTACAAAGAAAACTAGTAATTGACGACTTCGGATGTTCCCTCCCACCTACGTCACGCTCACGTGACGCGCTCAGCCCGCCCCCAACATGGCTGCGTATGTGAGTAAACATTGCAGGCGTTTTGCATGGAACATATGGGAACTTTGGGTAGTTTGAGCGTAGATTTCCATAGCGAATGAGCAATGCCGCGTTATTGTTGTGTTCCTAGATGCAAAAATAATGCTACAGTTCCTGGCATATCATTTCATTTCTTTCTCAAAGATGCGAAGCTAAGAAAGATATGGGAAATTAAAATACGCCGTGACAGCAGAAGGAACCAAGCCGTTTCGTCAACAGTGACAGTGTGTTCTAGTCATTTCATCCCAACAGACTTGAGGGAAGCTGTAAACGGCAGCAAAAAATTGCCTCAAGAAGGATGCAATCCCAAGTGTGTTTAGTTTTACTTCCCCAAGAAAGCTGAAAGCACCAAGGATCAGAGTTAATCGTTACAGTTGATAAATTAATTCGTGAAAGTTAATAGTTACATAAATAGCCTGCACGCATAGGCAGGGCTAGGCCTAGACTAGAGGCTAGGAAAATGTAGGCCTACGCTAGGCTAAATCCAGCCAAAGCTCTAGTTTCAAAGACAGGTGAAAGGTAGAGGCCCTACCTGTCATCTAGGCCCCAAGTAGGCATGCATTATAGTGGCGGTAATATATGTCTGCATTATTATCTTTAAATCATGAATTCTGATGTTTTACAAACTAGAAATATTAAACAGTAAACCGTGCATAATAACAGACATATGAGTGCATCATTAATATAACTAAATTTAAAATTAAAAACACGTAGGTACACTTCTAGCCTTGACGAGAACAGTGTCTGCCACCTGATTTTCAGCGGTCCAAAACTCTTCCAAAAAGGAAGGTACAAACAAGCTGTAACTTTCTTTGAGTAGCCTCTTGCTTCCTTCGTGACTAAAATACCTAAAAACTACACTCATCTCGAAATAAACACATTTAAACATTTCCCCTAAGCGAGCTCCCGTAACAATAGCATGGGATCCATCGTTTTCTCAAGAATGTTTACTCACTTCTCGCGCGCCATCTCTGGAGCGCGCGGGAAACTAAAATAAGCTCCTCCCATCGCAAGTCGTTAATTCGCGCCAGGAAATTGCCATGAATTCCAAAACGATGTTCAATTTTGTACAATAAGTGCCTATGACTTACAGAATCGAACGCTTTGGCGAAATCAATAAATGCAACGTCGAGTTGATCACCAGCATCAATAGCCTCGATCGCTGCCTCTTGAAGCATGACAAGGTTTGTCTGACAGGAGTTGCCAGGCAGAAAACCGTGTTGAATCTGTGAGAGATGCGGAAGTGTAAACTTCAAAAGACGCTTGTGTATAACTCTTTCGCAGATCGTAGACAGAATAGGAAGAAGAGAAATAGGCCTATAATTATTCACAATATTCTTGTCCCCTGATTTTAAGAACGGACTTCCCGGCCGGCTCAACTCGTTCGCGAAGGAAGCCGGTAAGGAGTCTGCCTGTTTTAGTGCATGGTGGGCGGAGTCGAGATGTTGGCCTTGACGAGTCCTCGTAGTTGCTCGCCTAACTTCGGCGGATTCCACCGCTGTAGGGGAAATGAGGGGAAGTATGCATGTACGACAATGATAACAACTCGCAGGCTTCATTACTATCTTTGTGTAAACACTAATCGCGCGCTGTGCACTCAACAAAATTCACACATCCCATTAGAATTAAGCTGGGATCTCAGTCGAGGATTGCTCGGCGTGGCGCGGCGCGGATGAAGATTGCAGCCAATCAGCGTGCTCTATTTCTCAGCCGAGGAGAGCCGCGGATTTCTATCCGAGGATTGAAAATATTCAATATTCCAGCCGGCGAACTCCACGCTCGGCATGACGTCACTTTGAATGACCAATACAAAATCGGGATAACGACAACAAACAAATGACTGAAGACTTTGCCGAAAGATTATTGTTGGCTGTCGAAAAGAGAGAAATCGTGTATAATATATTCCACAAACACTATAAAAGTAATGTTTTGCGTGTTCAAGCGTGGAAGGACGTGGCGCAAGATTGTAGTAACACATGTAAGCAAAACGCCTAGGCCTAGGCTAGGCCTAGGGCCCTAGGCCTAGGCTATAGATAGCGCATCGTGCAATCTGCAAGTGAAATGGCTGGCGAGGAGAATCCGCGCCACGCCACGCTCCGCCACGCCGAGCACATCCTCGACTGAAATCGCAGCTTTATAGTAGTTTATTTTCTTGCCACCAGAATGCCTCGGGTCTATTTTGAGGGGCCAATGTATTATGCATTTTTTCAATCTATCGCACAATATGGCATCCTCGGATGGGGGAGAGCATATAAGTGCCACATTGAACCACTGTCAATAATGCAAAAAACAGTTCTGAAAATTATACTAAAGAAGCCTAAATTATATTCGTCATCCGTCTTAATCTCAAACAACAATATACTAAACATAAGCAAACTGTATATCAAATCTCTAATGAAATAATATGTCCATCATATCAAAAATGACAACGATGGTCCATTAAAACACATATCACATAACTTAAATACAAGAAAGAAAAATAACAAAAATCTTATTACCTTTAAGTAGAGGTGTTTGTTTTTCGCGGACCGCGAAATCGCGAAAAGTGTTGATAAAGAAGGGGGAGATAAACAAAGTGTATATCTGTTGATAGGCACCTTAAAAACATCAAAATTTCACCGCGAAAATTCGCGAAATCCGTCAATTTTCAGTCATAACATCGAAATTTGTATTAAAGAGCGAAATAACACGAAATCTCGATTGTTTTTAATTTATTATGAAAATTTCAAAAAAAAATTAAATTTATTATTACAGTCAAACGTCATTACAACACAATCGTGGGGACCTAATATGTTTTCATTATAATGATGATTTCGCTAAGAAGATCAACGATTTGTTTTTGCTAAAATTTGGCGTCAAGCAGAGCAAACGAGTAACATTCTGAGGGATTTTACGTGACGGACAAGAAGATTCTTATGTATTGTGTCTGCCGCCTATAATTCGACCGTAAAGATACACTAGACAAACACAGGTTATGGTAATGTTACTACAGTTCGTATTAACTACTACTAGTTTGTACATACAATTCAAATAAATTAAATTACATTAAAATTCCTTTTTAATTAAACATGTTTCTGGTGAAATTGACTGTAGAAAATCTCCCAAAAAGCATAACACCGCCATAACATCGAAACTATTAAATCTATAAACGAAATTTAAGAAAACATAACACCGTTTACAAACACCTCTACCTTTAAGTTATCAAAAGATCTAACACAAAGAAATGCACTGTATTTGGGCCCACACATTTACAACAAACTACCCACACAAATGACAAACCAAACTTATTCTTCTACATTTCAACAGTTACTTAAACAATAGCTTATAGCGACATCAAATGACACTATAGAAAACATCATTAATCTAATTTAATTATTAAACATCACACTACTTCTACCCAGTGGCGTATCCAGGAATTGACAATGGGGGGGGTCGAACATCCCAAGCAGGCAGGGGTCTGGGGCGAAAGCCCCAGCCGCCGGAGGCCAATTCGCCGAAGGCGCAAAAATTTTTCTTCTTTTATGACGTTTTAAACGCCTGGAAACACGTTTCAGAATTAAAAAATGTCATAGAATAGGTTTAAGAGAAATTAAGATTGACTACAAAGAAAATTTAAAACCCAGTCTCAGAACAACAAAATTACTGCAAAAATAAATTTGAATTTGACTACGAATTAAGGGATATCAAATTTCTTTATGAAACGGTCGGGACGGGGGGCTAAGGAAAGATCTTCAAAAATAGCAGCATGAGCAGTGATACAAAATATAATTTGATAATATACGCCCTACAATATAAAAATCATATAAATATGGTATTTTTCCCCCGTCTGGGCCCGGGGTGTATTTAGTCTAGGGTATAAAAAGATTCAATATATTTAGGATTCAATGTAGTTTCTTATACGCAGTGCCAATCGTAAGAGAGAGAAGAGTAACCCCCTGACCCCTAGCACCCATTAGCATGTTTAAATATATTCCTTCAACTTGTCCCATTCCTCAAACTTCCTTCCCGATTGTCCCCGGAAGACAATAGGTCCTAGACCGCTCTTCCTGACGACCAAGAGCCCAAATTCGTATGATTTAACGGTTGAGTATGTTATTAAACAATAAACAAAATAGTAGTTTTCTCTTCCCTCCTCCTTTCCTTCCTTCTCTCCGCATGAATTTTTTATTTTTTTTTATTTTTGGGCATGGGGGGGGGTTTGAACCCCATAACCCCCCCCCCTTGGATACGCCACTGCAGTTCTACCAATATTGTAGACAATAACACAACCGTTTAGACAGAAAACACTCACATGACCTTACAACAGCAACTACACATTCAAGAGAATATCGCAATCATACTCATTACATACAAGTGATCGATTCCACTATCATCATCAGCAGAAACATGGTAACTCTATGCTCTGTTTTTTTTGGTTTTGTATTGTTTGTTTTTGTCTTTATTTTTATTTTATTTTACCTATTCTTATCTTTGATGTTGTTATTTATGTACCACTCTTTTTCTTGCTAATAAGTATAATTGGTTAAAGATGTATTAGATATATATATATATATATATATATATGTATAATAAGGAATATATGCTATGAATATTAATATCACAACATATTACGCAGTATTACTCCACCTAAGATTGTGCTATTACATATTTTGTATCCGATCTTTACTTTCATAAGCACTATAATCTTTCTGTTGTTAAACCACTTAAACTATAACCAACATAAAATCCATGGTTAGATGTAGTGCATTGTAATTTTGTTGTAATTTAGTATAGTTTATAGTATAGTTAGTATAGTTTTAATATAGTATAGTTTAGTATTGGATTGAATTACATGCATTGTATGAGTATTATAGCGTTTACATTGTAGAACATAACGTAACAAATAATGGTGATCATAATGTAAAGCAGACACTCACGCCCAAGTTTATACTGATGTAAGTGTCTTGCTCTACAACATCGATCTAACTAAATCTACGCTATGCATTGAGATTGTACACCATGTAATAAATAAATGTTTGGCGGTCACTCTGATCTATTTCATTTTCCACACCTTCAGTCGTGAGACAGAGGGGCGGGGGGGGGGGGGGCTGATACTCTTCGTTAGTTATAAATATCACTTACAGGTATTTGATTAAAATTATCATTGGGAACAGAAGCTTAAGTCATTTTCCATGCAAATTGATGCACACATAACCTGAAAAAATGTTTACCTCGGGTAACTGGAAGTTTTCCCCCGACCCAATCTCAATACGGTATTTGCATCATTTAATCCTAGTAGAGAGAGCATATAGCTGCTAAACAAATGGAAACATATTAAGACATTGACATACACTTAATCTAACTAATGACACACACGTGTGGTCCGAGGCTCGGAGATGGAGATGAGTCCAATGCATCACTTGCACGTGTGTATGTCCAGCGTGTTGACGCACATCTTGCACTCGACATAGCAACACCAGTGGAACTTGCACTCGCACCGTTCGATTACTGTCGACTCGAACAGTGCGAGTGCAAGTCCCACTGGTGTTGCACTCGACATAGCAACACCAGTGGAAGTGTGGAACTTGCACTCGCACCGTTCGAGTACTGTCGAGTCGAGTCGAGTCGACAGTACGGCCGGGGGTACAACACAAAGAAGTCGACAAAGAAGTCGTGTCGACTTCTGCGTGTTGTACCCCCGGCCGCAGCACATGAGGTTGCAGCCCTCCATCCCTGGTGAGGTTTGGTTGCACGTGCGCCCCTGGGTGCCTGAAACATCACCGACAATCACCATCGGGGACCTCTCTGGCCCTATCCCACATCCTGCAATGTCTTTTTCCATCAGTATTACATTTCTACATCGCAAGTGAAAATTCAGGCAGAATTCGTTTCAGGATATGCAATAACGAAGTTACAGAATTGGGCTCCTGTTTGTTTCATCGTTGGCTCTGTTTTGCTTCAATAACTAAATTTGTATTTATTATAGTCTATACCCACTCAATTTACAAGGACTCACTTTCATTGAGGGACATTAAAAGCAAAGAGTACCTCTACATCAAAAACCGCAGAAAATTTTCATGTTTTAATAATATCGTAAGATTGCAACATAAAATCGAAAATCTGAGTCAACAGTGCACTGAGTTTTTGTAGGCCCTATAGACTGAATGAAATATTATAACTATTAGCGTAGTTATTTTCATTATTTAATCTATATTAGTAATAAAATTAATTAAAAATAAAAACCATGACTGATTTAATGTAAGACACAATTTAGAGCATTGCAGTATGTAGGGCTTACCAAACCACAGTGCGCTAGCCGATCTAATTCCGAATAATAATAATAATAATAATAATAATAATAATAATGATAATGATAATGATAATGATAATGATAATGATAATGATAATGATAATAATGATAATGATAATGATAATGATAATAATAATACAATAATAATAATAATAATATTAATAATAATAATAATAACAATATTAATAATAATAATAATAATAATAATAATGATGATGATGTGAACATTGTTTAACTTTTTATTTTGGATGGCTTCAAAGGGGGTTAGGAAGTCTTCCGCAGATATTGGGCATTTGACTTCCATGATATGGTCGTCGCCAACTAGACCATCTGAAATATATTTGCACATAGTTATTTCTATCTGACAGAGAGTGGACGTGAGTGGTGAACGGTGAACCATTGCGTTGAAAACCATGTATGCAAGTTTTCAATTTTCAATCCACAGTTGTCATAATTTAAATAATATTTGGTATTTTTATCTACTGCTATACTTTTCAATTTATACGACAATGCATATCATACTTTGTGCTAGATATAAGATTTGTATTTATCTACTTAATGAATTAACGTTTTACGGTACTTATTTTTCATTATTCTTTCAAACCGACTCCTTACTATTACGATGAAATGATCATAAAAATATATTTTCCAACTCCAGCTCTTCCCCAAACGCCATTTCTGTAAACTATGATACGTGGCTAGTATTCTGAGATAGCGACTGATTGATGAATCCTCTTACTGTAGGGGCAAACTCCCACTTTTTGACGTTCCTACGCGTCTGCATGTATGGCAGCATATTATATAATCATGAATCAAGGCAGAAACATTAACCATTATTTAGTGTGACGTCGGCTTCTTAGTTGCCAGCACAAACTGGAGAAGAAAAAAATATAGTAGTCATCAAGACCGTACGCAGAAAATAATTTGGGGGGGGGGGGGGGGGATTACAATTTAAAAATCTAAAAATTTGATTTGTTGCGGTACCCTACAGTACTTAGTGTACAGTACCCTACTGGCGGGAGGGGGCGCGGAAGGGCCGACAATACTCCGTTTTCTAGTTTTGTTATATTAGTTATTACAAGTGTTTCACTCACCTAAGTAAGTAAGTATGGTGTAGAAAGTTGCATGTAGAGTATGGTGTTTTTGTTTTTGTTAGAGTAGTGTTATTATAAAACGGAATACGACAGGGCCAAGGCATATATTGAAATATGTTATTCTCGTCTTCTTGGCAGAAGAGTAATTTCGGGAGGGGGGGGGGGGGTAGAACCCCCAAAACCCCCCCTGCGTACGGCCGTGGTTACTCGGCAAACCGTATGGTACGGGTGACAATCGTGATCTTTACGGAGCCGTAACCGTGCCGTATGTGGCAAAAAACCGTGATGTGTGAAAACGGCCTAAAAATATAAACATCGAGTATGCTTTATCATACAAACCCTTACCACAGATTATCTGTCTGTATTCTGTAGACTATATACGTCACAATAATAGATTATATTTACTTGATTTGGAGCCAATCTATTTTAAGAAATAAACTTATTGCCTTTTGGATCGCAATACGCACGTGCCGATAAAGGGTTCGAACAAAGATACTGGGTTCGAAACTCCCTCATTTGAAAGACAACCAATATCTATCGAGTCATCGACCCGTTCTTATCATAACAGTGGAACAGTCCTCTGAGACCAGATGTAATTCTTTGGCAAGAGCGTCTGCGTATCTACAAACAATTCCCATTATCACAACCCGCCTAATGTACAGTCAGTGCGTTATCTTTGTTATAACACCACATTATGTGTAGGGGGCCTATTGGGATATGGACCCGGACCCGGCACACACCAAATCAAATTATTTATACAGTGGCTAACTAAAAATGTAAGAAACATAAAGAAAAAACAACATTGTTGACAGATATTGTGGCATAAAGTTGCCCACGCACCCAAAACATCATAGACATTCGGTCGGTCGGGAACCAATTGTTGCACTCTGGTGACGTCGGAGCGCTATGCGATATAAGTTGCACCCATAGGGACATGGGTAGACTTTAGTCTACCGTCATACGTTACCATTTAAATGAATAATAAAATATGATATATGAAATATAATAAAATATAAAATAAACAACCTTTTCCCTGATTGATTGATTGATTGATTGATTGATTGATTGATTGATAAATTGATTGATTGATTGATTGATTGATTGATTGATTGATTGATTGATTGATTGATTGATTGATTGATTGATTGATTGATTGATTGATTGATTGATTGATTGATTGATTGATTGATTGATTGATTGATTGATTGATTGATTGATTGATTGATTGATTGATTGATTGATTGATTGATTGATTGATTGATTGATTGATTGATTGATTGATTGATTGATTGATTGATTGATTGATTGATTGATTGATTGATTGATTGATTGATTGATTGATTGATTGATTGATTGATTGATTGATTGATTGATTGATTGATTGATTGATTGATTGATTGATTGATTGATTGATTGATTGATTGATTGATTGATTGATTGATTGATTGATTGATTGATTGATTGATTGATTGATTGATTGATTGATTGATTGATTGATTGATTGATTGATTGATTGATTGATTGATTGATTGATTGATTGATTGATTGATTGATTGATTGATTGATTGATTGATTGATTGATTGATTGATTGATTGATTGATTGATTGATTGATTGATTGATTGATTGATTGATTGATTGATTGATTGATTGATTGATTGATTGATTGATTGATTGATTGATTGATTGATTGATTGATTGATTGATTGATTGATTGATTGATTGATTGATTGATTGATTGATTGATTGATTGATTGATTGATTGATTGATTGATTGATTGATTGATTGATTGATTGATTGATTGATTGATTGATTGATTGATTGATTGATTGATTGATTGATTGATTGATTGATTGATTGATTGATTGATTGATTGATTGATTGATTGATTGATTGATTGATTGATTGATTGATTGATTGATTGATTGATTGATTGATTGATTGATTGATTGATTGATTGATTGATTGATTGATTGATTGATTGATTGATTGATTGATTGATTGATTGATTGATTGATTGATTGATTGATTGATTGATTGATTGATTGATTGATTGATTGATTGATTGATTGATTGATTGATTGATTGATTGATTGATTGATTGATTGATTGATTGATTGATTGATTGATTGATTGATTGATTGATTGATTGATTGATTGATTGATTGATTGATTGATTGATTAATTGATTGATTGATTGATTGATTGATTGATTGATTGATTGATTGATTGATTGATTGATTGATTGATTGATTGATTGATTGATTGATTCTTGAGATACCAAAATTTGCACAGGGGGAATACTTCTGGGCCTGGATTCACAAAGATGCGTAACTCTAAGTGGTCCTAAGTTAGGCAAATCCTAGCTAGATAGATCAAGATAAATCATGTCTAGGTATTAATACACATTCACAAATCAAATATTATTAGTTAAATTGTTCATATTTTACTATATTTTATCTTTATAACATTGCAGAACGACATATTGGTGATTTATATCACTAAGATTTGCCTAAACTAGGACGTCTTAGCACTTAGGCACCTTTGTGAATCTGGGCCCAGAATTCTATTATTGGCGGTGGAGAGTACGGCTGGTAATTATAGCCTATTACCACACACATTTGCGTTTTGCAGAATGAATAATTATTAATTAGTAATACATTCACAAATTAACTGCGTAGGATATAATATAGCGTGTGGCATTGCTTTTGTGTAGCTCCAGGTTAGCAATGTGCTACATTGCGTTTTACATTTTTATATTGATTTTAAGCACAGAACTAAGTGGATTTATAATCAATGTAATAGTCAACAAATTGAGTACTTACTTTTGTTGCTGGTATATTCTGAAAGGATTGTTTTTGCCACTGCGGCGTTTCTTATGCGCACTTAGATACAAGCCTGTTTTTTTCCTTACTGGTTTTCTTGCCACTTCCATCGTTACGCATAGACACACACTTCACTTCACACTTCACTCAACACTTCACAGTTCACAATAATTATAAAATTTATAATAGATTAATTTTTCACTTTTCCGTAACGCAATCGATGATACATCGCGGGCAATGTGTCACTCGCACGTTCCACGCTCGCGTGTTCCCCCCACCACTCTCGAAGGCACAGTCTCTAGCTCCGCCCCGCCAGGCTTCGTTCACCGCTCGGACGGGCAGCCGCTAGGTCGAGAGACTAGCCGGTAGCCGAACTCGACCAACTCGACAGAAAATACGCCAAATATGACTGCGAATAGCCGTACATCTCAAACGATTACAGGCGATGTTTTGCGTGTATCTTCACCAAACTTTATATTTGAATACACGAAGATTACATCGGCACAGTTATGCTCACCGATTTTTATTTGGAATGATATATTTTATTATAAATGACTGCATGTTTGGAGTTATCTTATTCCAATGGGGGGTGATATATAAAAAATGTAAAACCTTATCTGACTAAAGGCAATCTTCTTCTAAATAATGCAAAAACATTCAAGTTAACTACCCCCCCTGAAAAAACACTTTTGCTAGGAATTACTTGTAAATGTGTATGTGTGACGTCTGAAGTGTACCCCTCCTCCCCCCCACTTCCGCAACTCCGACCGACCTCCGCGCGCTTCGTTCTGATTTCAGTCGAGCGGGCTCTGGTCAAAGCAAGGTCACGCCTGGCAAGGCGCCGCTCCGGTTACTGGGTGTCATGTTTCCCCCCAATACTTGGATTAAATCTGTACATTTGCGTTCTCAACTACTGTTGAGCGGTGCTAGGACACAAGGAGACAATTTCTTTGCGCAAATTACCTGTCTAGTCCCGTAAAGTAGTTACGGCTGGACTGCGACACGATCAAACTGGTGCGCTTTACATCCGTGTACGTAAATCACCAACACTCGAAAAGTTTTTTACGTAGGCTTGAGACTGCAAGCATTTTGGGAAGATAAGGATCGAGCGCATGATATGCACTTTATTTCTTGAAAGTGACTCTTTTCATAATTAAGTTATGGAATAGTAAAAACAGCATATACTCAAGTGCCTTTTCACCGGGACACGAAAAAATTCATTAAAAAAAACTGGTCACATAATTGTGTTTTAAAATTGTATTCCATCATTCCTAAGATAGCAACCTATAGCATACTACATTTTCGTGTACTTGACAAGTATGGTCTAGAGGTTGAATTACATGAACGTAAAGACTTTTAAAGCTATCGGTACACGTAAAAAATAAAAGTGTAATTTTTTTAAAACCACTTTTTGCAGATATAGGGCCTAATATCAATGTTTGTCAACCTTCATCAAAAAAACTTAATTTAAAAATGTTAAGTTACCTTAATAGCTCTAATCATTAAGAAGTAATGGTTCTAAACGTGGACGACTGCAAATACAGCCGGGGAGTGCGCTCTTAAAATGGGAACCACATTAGCAAATTTCCAAGCGTCCGGAAAAAACCCCGAGGAAAAGATTTCGTTAAATAGAAAAGACAAAGGAGAAGCTAATTGAGCTGCCGTTTGTTTGATGAAAACTGCACTAATGCTGTCAGGGCCAGTAGCACGATGAGGAGATAGTTTAGAAATTAGGTTAAATATTTCCCTCTCATCGGTGGAAAGCGAAGCAAGTGAGAAGGAACACTTGGATTTCAGCGGCGACGTTATTGGATGCGATGTAGGCGTTGAAAAATTACTTACAAAGTGGTCATTGAACAGAATAGGACGTTGATGATCAGATGCTGTCTTCTCATCCATGCGGATTTCGAGAGGAATTCGTTCAGTCTTCCTCCGTGAATTAATTAGCGACCAGAATCTTTTAGGATTTGACGCTGCCTCACTTGTAATTTTGACAGTGTAGTCCTTGTAGTCCTTCCTAGTGGCTGCTTTCGCAAGTTTACAAGCATTCGAATACGTGAGACGTGCCTGCGCACTACCGGAATGTTTCCACAAATACCAACACTTGTTCTTGTCAGTCAACGCTCTTTTAGAGCGGTCAGTCATCCAAACCGGAAACTTTGTGGATTTAATTTTACGCAAGGGTACAAATTCCACGACGATGTGGTGAATCCATTCAGTGAAGAGTTGCACTGCTTTGTTTACGTCGATATCTGCAAATTGTTGCCAAGGCAGGGAGTACAATGCGTCGGAGATAGCCGGCCAATTAGCCTTGCGCCAGCAGGGGGTGGGTCTAGCAGGTGCCGAGTTGGCGCGCCGAGGGCCAGGGGCAGGTAGCGAGAGAGAGGTGTCCAGTGACTGGTGGTCCGACTCGAAAATATTCCGACTCGGTGTTACAGTGACAGTGTCAAGCTTGAAGTTCGTTAACACAAGATCCAGCGTTGCCGAGTTTCGTGTAGGGTGCAGACATAGTTGTTGAAGACCAAGGCCGTAGATGAAATTATCCATGAACCATCCGTCCGTAGTATTACTGACTGAACCAGTCTCGATTGAGGTCCACTTGATTCCCAGATTAAAATCACCGAAAAGTAATACTCTGCCATGTCCAAGAGCCGCAAGGACCGAATCGAAACAAGCCTCAAGGGATGAAATTGGGCTGCTAGGGGGTCTGTAGTAGCAGCCAACTAACAGTTTATTACCAGGAATGCACACTTCAGCCCAAACAATTTCACAATCACGGTTGAGATCCGGCCTAGCTCTACATGGTTCAAGTTCACACCCAACAACACTCCACCACCACGAGAAGTTCTGTCGCGACGGAAAATATTGAATTCGGATGATATATCTCAGTATCGACGACGTAATCACACAGTTTAGTTTCTATAAAAGCTACAATATCAAACCGAGTAAGCGCATGCCAGTCAGTGACGCAATCAGTGAATTTATTTTTGAGAATGCATACGTTCTGATAGTAAGTATCCAACATGGGTGATTGTGGACCTGGGTTTAATTGTATGTTACCCGACAGCAGAATTAACGTTACTAGTAAGTGCGGCAACACTGAGGTACGATCACGGGCAACCCGACGCACGGGGCGGACGAGGTTATGGGCCGGCAGACCAGCAATCACACTCACGGCGAAACTAAAATCACGTTTAGAGAACAAACTTACGCATAGATTGTCACAAAAAACATTCCGCGGGCACGACAGTACTTCGCGATCAACTTTAGCGCAACACAATAAAATTGTTTTGAGGAAAACCATGGATCCGAATAGAAATACCGGAGCGCGAAAAAACGGGGCGCGACTGACGCTTGCTAGATGTTGTAAAACTGATTGTTACTTAAAGAGGTGTGCTCGTTTGTTTGAGGAATGTAATGGAATCTGCTTTACCATTACACTTACTGTTATTTAACATTTTACCTGCCGTTTACCATTTACCGATATGGACCTGTAACTCTGACATGCAAGTTGATATTAGATCGCTGTATTCAAATACAAATTCATTAAACTATTTTGAAAAATAGCTTCATGAAAACATATTCTGAAATATTAATGTGTACTTATACTTTTAGGTCTAGTCGTATAGTGCCATATTTTTTCCTTTTCCTTTTTTGACAGCATTTGTTCTTTGTCTGAATTTCTCCATTTTTATTATATAAATGTGTGCTTTTATCATTTATTTTATATTTATTTTTAAGATTTGTATTGTTACTGAACTGACGTTTTACCAAATCCCCGGTGGTACACAAGCTTGTCAAATATTGTAACTTTATTAATTAATATTTTAATGTTGTCATGTACAGTTTATTGTGGGGAATAAAAATATCTACCTATCGTGTAAGGAGGGAATCATTAATAATACAGACATGAACTTTTTTTTAATTAATACGCCGTTACCTTAATTTAACAATTTAAAATGAATTCCTAGTTGGATCTTATTAATAATTTGTAACTTTTTAATGACCTCTTGTGACCCCTGTGTGATAGAATGAAGTCGATAATCATTAAAAATGCAACCTGCAGCAATAAGCATTCATTTGAATCCAACCTTGACTAGTTTGGGTACATTTAAAAGTTTGAAGTGTAATTATAATTATAATTTTAATTGAAACTCCATACAAAAAATCCTAGTCGTCGGATTTTTGCGGATTTTGACAATGTTAAAGAGGATGTTTTTCTAAAGAAAATGATAGCAAAAACACTTATGTTGTAATTTGTCCGAGGTCAAATCCAAAATGGCCTGGATCATAACTATTATCACGATAGGATCGACAAAAATAGACATGATAGTTGTAAAATGTGGAAAACATTGAAAGAGATGGTTGGCACCAAGGACATGATAACAAACCCATCAGAAATAAATTTTGAAGATGGAATTGAAACTGATTTAGTAAAAATTGCAAACAAATTTAATAATTATTTTGGAGATAGTATAGATAAAGTGATAGATAGTATAGCTGAAGTTGATGTGAGTTGCATTGAAAACGATAAACTTTAAAAAACCATTAAAACAATATTGTTGACGTATTTTTAAAGGAGAATCTAAATATCAAATTTCAAGAATAATACATGTTTCGTTTTTGAGATTTGAAAAAATCACCCCCTGCTTACACCCTCTGAACTGGATTTGCTAAAAATATTAGAATACGTGTTTACTTATGTTTCAAGAAATATCTTTACCAATTTCCAGGTCTGTAACGTTTATCGTCATCGGTTTTTTGAGATATAGAAATTTTAAAAACAAATCCACCCCCGCTTCTGCGCGGCGCTCCATTATTTTGGTTATATCTCCCGATCCAATAACCATACGTAGTTCTAGTTTGAAAAATTAAGTTTATCATAATTCATAATATACCGATTAATTGATGACTAGTGACGTACCCGCCCTCTGGCATCACAAAGTCCCAGAGTTGGGGTGGGCATTTGTAACTCTCAAATTAAGCACACTAACGCTAGATGTATTTGACTATTCGGACATTACAAGGCAAGCTCAAAAGTCTGCTCTTAGGGATACTATGTTTGGAATTTAATACACAAAGAAAATGGGATAGAAATAATATGAAAGAGAAGGAATATGAAATAAGTAACACTTGCTTTGTGATTGATGAAGGGCATTTTGATGCATCGCATACCTTGGTCTAGAGACAAATCTTATGAAGAGTTATGTAGTATGTGATGTACATGAAAAGCAAATATCATATAACCACTGTAGTATTTGATGGCTACGATAATAGGTCATCAACAAAATACATTATACATTAATTTTCAAACAACGGACAGGCCTTTAGAACCGATGCAGCTTCTTACAATTGCATCGTAAGTTAGTGCAATCCACTTTAAAATTAAATCGTAAAATTTGGAAAATATGTAGTGGGGCTGGTGGCTTTTACGTTGGTACAGGAAAAAATTGTTTTATGATAGAGCAGAGCACATCTAAACTTCAACGGGCCAAGAGTTATTACAAAGCCAAACTTTTACTTGATAATAATACGCTCCTCTTAAAATGTGGTGGAGAGACTCTGATGATGTAGCCCTGGTACAGTCTCATGCTGCGAATTACTGTTTTAGCAGTTACATTAATATATGTGTAAACTTCTCTTTTCCAAGTCATTAATTAAGGCTTCGATGTGCCTTACTACTCAACAACCTCTGTGTTATGAGATGTGTGATTTTTGGAAATAAATGATATTTTTTTTTTTAATCTGATGCAAATGTCTGGAAACATTCTTGAAGTAGTGATCCACTCATTACGCGAATACAGGGTAAAGAACAACCCTTGACATGTAGCTTGGTTGTTATGTAACGCATATACTATATTATCTGTTTGGTGGCACCAGCTTTCAATGATTTCATGATGATATCATAAACAGGATTTTCGAGATTGAAATACATGAAATTAGTCTGTGTCATTACCAGTGAGGGTGTTGTTCGCATGGTTAGTTGACTATTGCTGTAACACATCGGCGTCAGTACTGTGATATTATTGGCTTAAAGTCTCGATATAAAAAGCTTAGTGAATCTTCATTTTCTTAATTGGGTTGAGAGTTGGGTTGACTAACAATGATATGTTTGACTCCTACTGGATAGTAGTAAATCTGTTACCACCATTCCGTTTCAAATAATATGTGATGACTTTTGGTGAAGAAGCCTCATTATCGTAGCTATCAAATGCTACAGTAAACTTATGATATTTGCTTCTGATATGCTCGACATTATTATATAGGCCTATTACACAGGTTTTTATAAGATTTCTCTAGAGTATAGACTCTTGGCTATAGAGTCTAGACCAATATGATGGAGCTATCTATCAATCAAAAAACAATATTGCTAAACTTATGAACATCAATGACTCAATGACACAATGAGTGTCAAATCAGACGCAAAATTGAGTTATGAGGACGCGTTTTACCGCCCCCCCCCCCCCCCTTATTAGCTGAACACTGGGATATTTGGTATTTTATCACTCACTAAAAGTATTTTTACAAATAACAACGTATTAATAGCTTCTCTTTGATACGTTTGAAGATATCATTTATTACTCCCCCCCCCCCCCCTTTCTTTCCACTCCCCTAAAAAACTTGGTAAATTTGTTTGCATGACCCTGAGAGTACCGATATTAAAATCAACATAGCAGCTTTCTTTTGATACCCAAATTGCCGTTGTTCAAGTAAGTACCTATATCAGTTATTTATGTAATAATTTATTAGTAATTATATTGATTTATCATGCAAATAGTATTTTGATTGCAGTAAAGTTTCTACACAAGGTTTGTATGTTATTATTCGTTTATTTACAAGTGTCAAAAGAATATTCTTTTGTAGCAATTTTCCACTGGAAGCATTTAATTGAAATTGCTATTACTAGAAAAACGCTCAGCGTTGACAGATGAGCGAGAACGCTTTGTGTGACGCATTCATAAGCGGGCATGTATACGTTTGCACAACAGTTTTCAAAGTTACCGCCATCAACAACAGTCAACCAATGCATACACACACAGCCTTCCAAGTACCTCACAGCTAGAACAAAGCCGCGTGCGAGAATTCAGCAGCTGAGTCTACTGAGCAAGCTGAGTGTTCCAGTATTAAGCTACTTACTTCACTTACAGTAAGCAAGGCGTTCCATTATTCAGTATACTGAGTCTGCTTAGTAAGCGAACCAAGCGGAATAAAATGCCGCTGACTTCACTTATCAACACAAAAAAGGCGGGCAAAACCAAAACATGGCGACCGAGATGGAGATGGTTACTCTTAACGTAAATTGGAATTCGCGTGACATTGCCATCACAGTGGATTCAGAAACTGCGAATCGTATAATTACTGGTAAGTATTTTCCATTTATCTTTGGCTTTATACATTTTGTTGGTAATCAAACCGCTTTAAAATAAATAAAATAAATAAATAAATTCACATTTAGAGTCTACCCACTCAGTAACTAAACTGATTTGCAGTGGGGGACTTTAATTGAAAGTGACTGAACCAACCCTGTAGGCTTCGAACACCATCGACGAGTGAGCGATAACCAATCAAAGATCGATATTTCAAATACGAAACATATGAATCAGTGATTGGACAGTGCGAACACCTGCGGACAAATGCCAGAATCAACAAGGCCGATTCAGAACAACTTTGAATTTATTGAGTGCTTCGTTGCTAGGACGGCTCCAAAGTCACCGTTTACTTATTCCTAAGCCAAGAAGTAATAGAATTGAATCCACATTAGAAGTTAAAAAACTTCTGCCTGAAGCGGGATTTGAACCCGGGACCTTCTGCATTGGAAGCAGGGATGCTAACCACTGGACCAACGAGCCACCTAGATTATGGTTATACGCAAGGGGTAGCTTAGGGCCTAGGCCTAGGCTAGGCCTAGCCCAGGCCACGGCTGACATATCAGAATAATTACTAAGCTAGAGGTCCTAAACGTTGCCCAACTATTAAACATTCACTAGCCTCTGTTCTAAAGAGCATGACGTGTAGGTACACAAAGGCCTAGATGCTAGTGAATGGCTAAATCCAAAGTTTGAGGTTAGGTTAGCCTAGGCCTAGACCTAGGCCTACCTAGTCCTAGGCCTATGCCTAGGTAGGTGCTGCGTGTACAATGCCTAGGCCTAGCCTATAGCCTTAGGTCTGCCTAATCCTGGGGTATTTATTTAATGCCTGTATATTTTTCTATATTAAGTGCAACCAAACTCAACCAACGGTGTTTTATTGGTGAACCCTTCATCAGCCTATATTATGTACTATACATGATACCCTAGGCTTACAGCCTTTTGAAATTGTCATCCCACTGCCAGTCTGCATATGGGCCTGCTCCGATAATCTGTTGTCAAACTACTAGGAGGCCTACCTATATTAAGGCCTAGACCTAGGCCTAGCGCCCCTAGTGCTCCCAACCCCAGGGGTAAGCCAAGACCTACTGCGCTTACCCCGGGGGCTGGGTGTGTAGTGTAGGCCTAGGCCTAGATTAGAGGCGGTAGAATCCCAACACCTTCATATGTCTCAACATACGCTAGGCCTAGTCGGCTAGTTAATAGCAAAATATAAGTTATGATCGGTAGGCCTACACACATGATGTGCTGCCACCGCGCAATGTGTACAGTACATTCTGATACAACTGACTGGCACTCTACAAAGCAATTTAAAAAAAAAATGTAATGCTATTTTCCAGATAATACGTTTGCTGTTGCTTTTATGGAGACCAATTTCCAGTCTGCTGCAGTGTTGTCTCTGCCTTCTGAAGCGAGTCCAGCCACTTCTTTTGCCTCAACATCTCATCAATTTGCATTGGAAGAGACTGAGAGTAAGGTAATTATTAATTTTCTTTTAAATAGACCAGGTATCAATTTGTGTGGTGTATCAAGATTTTAAATGTTTATTGGATAATAATGACGGTGCCTATACATCATTTTAAAAATTACATTGGAACGTGGGAGACCCTATGACAGAAAGAGTGCATGGGGAGCCATCACACCCAATTTACGTATTATGCTAGCTTGTTAAATGCTCCAAGTCTTTTCTCTGATAATAAATTCTGTATGGTAAATGTTATTCTAAACATATTTTAGCACTTCAAACTAGATAAAGTGCTGTGTACTTAAAATGAACAATTGGCTGAATAATTCAATAAATAATAAATAAGCAATATTAAATTCTTTACATAGGCCTAAATAACAGGATATTTCTGGATGTCCTCCATATCTATTATCTATATCTTCCAAATAGCTTCATTATGCATTCAAAGTACGTACAACCATGTTTTTACATATAGGCCTAGTCATTCTATGCTACAATTTTAACTTCTACATACATTTGTGTTTTCCAGTAGAATCTACATGAGTATGTGCTGTTGCTGATACAATTGGTTGGTTTTCAGAAACTTCTTTCCTATGGAATGATCGATGTGTTCGGCTTCTGATACTGACCAGACTCGAAATGGATGAAAAGTTTCAAAATCCTAAGAAGAAGAAGACGGCTTTGTGGGTAGATGTTGCCAGGGCGATGAAGCTAGCTGCACCTGAAGAGACTCACAAGATCACTTCCTCCCTATGTGACGTCAAGTGGCGGAATCTTATACAGACATACAAAAAAATTCTGGAAAACAATAAAGCCACCGGCAGAGGCAAAAAGCATTGGCCATACTTTGACCTTCTAAACGATGCGTTAGGCTGCCGAGCAAACGTCACACCTCCTGACGGTTTGATCGGTGGGTCTATGCCGGCAGTACCAGAGGCAGGAGGAGAGTCTGACGACGAGGGTGGTGCCCCACCCAATGAAAATCAGGGGTGGATCCAGGACCTCTCCAAGGGGGGGGCGACTTAGGTGGCGCAGCGCCGGGGGGTCTGGGGGGCGCGGCCCCCCAGTTTAGCCCCGCAGGGAAAAATTTTCTAAGGCATTTTTTTAAAAACGTGTTTTAATGGCTTTAGAGATGGTATATTACAATAGGTTTTATTTGCAGTTGCGCACTAAAATAGGCCTTGGAGGGAGGTAAAATATGGGAGTTTATGATATTCTTTTCAGAAATACACTTTTAGATAATTAAATTGGCCTTTATTGAACAACTGTTATAATTATGATACTATAATGAAACTTCTTTTTTTAACTAAACATTTTTTAAAGAATAGAAAAATAGACGACCCTACAAGTCACATGCAATATGCGATATTTCTGGTGATTGAACATATTCATTTCATATAAAAATTAGCTTTATAAGAATCAAGGGGGGGGCGATCGCCCCTACCGCCCCCCCCTGGATCCGCCACTGATGAAAATGATGTAACCGCGGCGGCAGGTGGTTCATGTGTTTCACCTAACGATTTGACTTTGCCACACCGCCTTTTTAGCAGGGCTACGAAGCGGAAGGCTGATCATAACAGTTTGCTAAAGCAAGAGCTAGCACAGCGAAAGGTGGCAGCCGAAGAAAGGGACCGGGAAAAGAAAAAAAGATGGGAGGAAAGGAAGAAAATATAAGAAGCAAGAACGTCAGCTATAACAGGCTTGGTAGATGTTTTAAGAGATCTGGCAAATAAAAAAGAGTAGCTATAGCATTCGATATTTATGCCCATTTAAGCCATAGTCAATCTAGGCAAGCACGGCTTCCGGCCATAACTTTTTTCTTTGAACATATTTCAAATTTGTTATAATGGGTACCTACATAATAGTAATAATACATACATGTTTTTATGTATTTTAAGTTTAATCTGTAGGGGTCATCTTTAGCTATGTAATAATAATCATCTACATTTAACTAATATCTAATCAAAACCACTCAGGTAATAGTCCTCATACTTCAGCTAAATGCCGAGGACTCTTAAAATGATTCCCTAATTGTATACAGTAAAAGTAAAAAAAACTCGGCAAAGCTACAAATAAATAACTGAAAATTATACATAATGTGTGTGCATTGTACAAGAGGATTCTATACGCTACCATACGTTCCCTTGCTTTAAAATCATTTCCTTTTATGTCACATAGGTGAAGGTATTCGTCAATGTGGGCAAGTGTGGCATCTCCCACTCATTATTAATTTAGTTTTTTTGTGGGGAAGAAAGTATGCTCATCAGCTAGTTTGCATTAGGTGAAGAGTAATTACCCTACTTCTTAAGGTTTTGTATTGGCACGCGACTGTGATAGTGACTTTTGTTTGTGTGTAGCCATAACCACAATCATCATCAATGTGTGAATACTGTGGTGTGACTTCAAAGTAAAATGAAAAAAAGGTGCCACACTTACCCTTATTTACCCTAAATATGTCCTGTAAGTAATCATATACTGATAATGCCGGGATGAACAATTCTGAACAAGATAGCTGGTGCATATGGTACAAAACAACTAGCATTGGCCCGTTTTAGATCACCTTCGTTCTCTGTATGTAGTACCACATTACGCAAATAGCAAGTCAGCAATATCATTTTGTTTTCGTTTTGCAGCAGCATCATCGTCACCATATTCGTTGCCTATTTGTGGCATCCTCAATCCTTCATCATAAACCAAGTCATCATCACTAAAGTCCCCGTGCCAGGTTGCTGTGTTGTGGCAAATGCATGCGGCCAAAATAACAAATTTCAATTTGTCAAATCTGGTCATATCTAAGTACTTCAGTCTACGGAAAGACTGCTTCAGCCTGCCGAAGGCATTTTTTATCACAACTCGCTTGCTGCTTAAGCGGTGATTGTAATTTTTTTGCTTTGGCGTTAAAAAACCGTTATCTTTATAGACGGTCATCATGTACTCTGCTAGTGGGTATGCAGAATCCCCCAGCAGATGTGCATTTCTTGGAAGCATGTTTGGATCGTCCTCTAGCTTTTGGCGTAAAGGGCTGTTTCTCCAAACCCGAGCATCGTGCACCGATCCTGGCCAGCCAGCATAGACATCGATAAACGCACCCTTTGCATCACACACACCTTGCACAATCACAGAATGGTATTTGTTCCTATTGTAGAAACTGTTGTCTCCTTTTGGTCCTGGCACTTCAATGTGTGTTCCATCAATGCAGCCAACGACAGATGGAAATCCTGGAGGAGGCCTCAGATCCTCAAACTCTTGGAGTACCCGGTTTAACTCATTGCCTGTTGAGAACAAAATTAAATTCTTGGGCCAAGGTTCATTCACAATATGGTAAGAGTCGTGGCTTAACTCAGTCCAGGGCTGGAGCCCAATTCTCGAGCGTGTATGAGTCAACGTGCATGCAGAATGACGGTTTTATTTACTTGTTTTCGATACCATACAAACAAAATTATATCAAATTGTACCAAATTGATAACATACATACCAAATTATACCTTAGTGTAGTAAACATTTTTCAATAAGTATCGAAAACAACTAAACAAGTAATTAAAACCGTTATTCCGCATGTGAGTTGACTCTTACACACTACGAACTTGTACCTGAGCATGGGGAGGGGGAATGTCTTGAAAGGTTGTAATGAGACTGTTGATTCTTCACAAGCGCTGTGACATATTTGAAATGCCTGAACAGTTGGACGTATGTAGTAGCTTCTGCTACAGCATTTGGGGATTTTTTCTAATTTTTGTGGGAGCCATAGTAGTCTGGGAGTACGGGATTTTTTTTAAAAGACACGACCGACTAAAGATCGATTGATTTTCTTCCTCCCAACTAAGCCATGGACCGACTAGAAACTTTGTTCTTGACTGGATAGTCGATATAGGTAATAATTTTGTATGAATATTTCCACATTATTCCAGCCAAACATATTGCCCTATACTGCCAGTAACAATACTAATACGAAGTACGGTTACATACCTGATGGCCATTTAATGAAATCAGTCACCAATAAGGAAATAGTTTCACACATGGATATGAAAATACGATGTGCATGGCCTTTGCCTACACCAAATCTATCCGAGACTCCACGGAAACTCTCCTGATTGGACAAAGTCCAAAGGCATAACAGCAATGCTTTTTCAAAATCTACCTTGGGTCGCCGTTCTTTGCCATTTAGCCAGGGCTGTTTGGCAGTAAGCGCCGTTAGCAGTTCCTAAAACAAATATTCAATAAATTAAATCTTGTTTTGTATTGGATAGCGAGAAAAATGAATGGCTGAAAGGTCATCATTGCATAAGAGGAAAAAAAAAGACTGGTGTGGGCCCTACTCCAGCAGCACATGCAACCCCAATTTGATTCCAAGGTATTACATATAGGGGCATTTAAATGCATATAATATAATTTCTCAAAGAATCAAAAGGTTTGAATCGATAAATGGTATGCATGTCCCGAATTTGATCGGAGAGGTACCTAGGTATCCCTAGGGTAGGGCCTAGGCCGTAGGCTAGTCTAGATACACACACATGGTATTATTAACAGTTAAATCTAGGTGTACTAACCGGAACTGATGTTCTTGTCAGACGAAAATGACTTCGGAAGTCCTCATCGGAATAGTGAGGTATTACAGATTCGACATAACCTTCTACTTTTTTGCGTTTCCGTCTATTGTTATTTGATATTTCAGCACTCAATAATAGATTAAGCCATTCTTCATCGGAATCACTTGACGAAGAAGAATCCGAAATTGGCCCAATTGCATTTAATACAGTTCCCACTGCTGCATGTAATATTTGACGTCCCGCCATCTTCAAATGTACAAAAGTAAACAAGCGGTCGCGTTCCAGAATTACAAGGCAGCGCACTAAGGATGACGTCATTTTCCGCTTACTAAGCGAACTCAGCTACTGAATTCTGGCACGCGGCTCAACTTTCAGCAATAAAAATGATGCAATTATTTTCAAAGAGCATTGATTTTACCTGTTGGTTGTTATGTTGCCATGGTTACGTAAGATTTTACAAAATTTGTAATTTGTACCTACAAAACTGATCAGATCGCAATAAAAATAGCCCAATGTCCAATCGAGCTGAAAATTTTCACACACACGTATTCTTGATAACAATACATAAAAAAGTCATCAAATTTACTAATTAATTAATCCAACATAATTTATTAATCCAAGTTTTACATGGGAATCGATATTTCACCACAAAACATTATTTTTTTCTCCTGTTTCACAACAATACCCTCTTCCACCGCCATCTATTTATACCATTCCATACATTCCACGGTCTGCTGGATACGTGAAGACGTATGACACACATACAAGACTAAAAAATAGAGAATAATATTTCATGATTTTTTTTTTTTAAACAACGCTTATATTTAAATACGATAATTTTTGCCTCAGTCGGAAAATAAAAACGTTGGGCGCTTACTTTCCATCAATTCAACAGAATTCGGTATAATGTCAATATCGTAAGCGCCCAACGCTTTTATTTTCCGAGTGAGGCAAAAATTAATAATTAAAAAAAAAAATTGCTGGCCGAAAATTTATTTTTTATTTTTTAGTGCATTTAAAATTAAACGATGTAAAAAAAAAATAGTTCATGTAATATTTATAAATTGTGATTGTTCCTATAGATGATCTCTAATTTGTGCTCAACTTGCAAGTATCTTTCAATTTAAAAAACATTAACAAATGCAGGGTGCACGTTATAAATTGGTGCATGTGCATCTGTAACGGAGATTTAGACATTGTGATATGAAATGAGCTGAGTATATTACTAATGTTTAAGCTATTCGGGTTTTCGTCCTCAAGGAACTCGTCTACTGAGTAGTAAGCATTACACGCCTTCCTTTGCTCGACCGTTACCAGCTTTACTTCCATGTTAAGTGGGTGGTGGCAATCAGGGGCTTGGTCGTCCTCATACTCGCCACACAGGTAGCGCTAGGAGCGTTTCGCTCAAATGCAAGTTCGCGCTTACATGGCTCCAGACCGCCAGCATAAGAGCGAAACCAATGGCGAAACCTCGCTATCGCGAATTCGCTCAAACAACATTTCGCGCTTATAAGTTTCAATCAAATGCAAGTTCGCGCAAACGCAACTCGACTGTCTCTATTTGAGCGAAACCACGTTTGCGCGAAAGTTACTGAGAACAGTTTTCGCGCAATTGCAAGTTCGCTAAATTGAAAAACAAGGAACCTTAGGGCCGGTATTACAATCTCTTGATAGTGCTCCCTCTAACAATTATCATCCTGATAACACTTTTTGGCGTATTATGACCTGCTGATAGGACTATCCACAAGATACTGCTAAGCTAGCAGGAGGATTTCTTATCAGCTGGATGAAGTACCGGATAAGGCTAGCAGCATGGTTAGCAACCACATTTTTGCAAAAACAACATGGATGTCAACCGATATGAAGACTCTGATTCTGATGACGAATTTTTAATTTATGTTGCTGCAAGGACACGCCAGCCCAAAAATATAAGGCCTAGGACTAACCATTTGGAGTTTTGGAACGATGAAGAGTTTTTTATGCGATTCAGGTTAACAAAGCCTACTGTTCTACACCTTCTGAACCTGATTGAGCATCGATTGGAGCACACCACGGCTTTACACACACGTCTTTACGGCGTTATTAAGACGTCATTACGGACACCCACTGTCGTCATCATATCTCTCAATGACGTCTTTACGGCGTTATTAAGACGTCATTACGGACACCGACTGTCATCTCTCAATGACGTCTTTACGGCGTTATGAAACTTATGTTTCAAACACTCTATTACAGACACATGGGGCATACACGTAATAAACGTCTTGACGGAATCCACTGGAATCACCACGCTCATCTTAAACAACAACATATTCTATAATCACATCCCTTTTCATTCTTCAATCAATTTCCCTTTAAGGCTATTTAACATACACACACTCACGCTCGCCCCACAAAGATATCATTTCCTTCCATAGAAAACACTATATAGGCCTACGCAATGACAACGAAAATTCTCATTGCAAAGCATTCAACAATGCCGGGAAGTGTAATCGCTGTGGAAATTAGAAAAGTGTTTGCAATGCGCATTCTTGAATTGTTGTTAATTGTTGTTTTTATTAGCTTTGAAAACTTTTCACCAGAAAGTTCATAGATATGGACGCGCTCGCTTATCAACGCGTCAAACAGAGCGTTTTTCTAGTTAATAAAACAATAGGAGTTCAATATTTATTTGGAATGCCATGTAGCCACGTAGTTGATTAAACAATCAACTCGTTTCTATTAGAATCTACAAAATGCGTAACCGGTATGATTCTATAAACCACCTACCAAGTAGGGCTGAGTCGTGTAAACACCCGCGCGAAAATATACGCGTACAAATATTCATACGCGTTTAACAGCGTCTGACCATGCAATCCCCCTCTCTCGCCACTAAAACCCAAATTCGCAGATTACGTTGGATACTAACTTTATCTCGCCATATCACGGCGTCCGTTCTCTTGTCTTCTATAATTCTTGAATATTTCATAACCAGATCTACAAGTGTGTGCGTATTTTCCGCCGAAAAATTGGTTGCTCGCGAGCGCTTCTTCTTGTCCGCCATTTTCCAAAACGATAGCGCCACCAGCGCCACGATAAAACCAAGGTCTACTGGATTTACTCCTAGCGGAGACTGCGCGCGCGCTTCAAGCGATCTAGTGGACCTTGCGATAGAACACAAACAATACAACAACAATAGGGACAGTGCAGCCAACAGCAAATATCCGCGACGAAACCACTTGATAACTATCGGGATGTTTGTAGTAGCTGCTAGTTGCTCATAATACAGCGCACTGCTTTATCGGGAAGATAACGATATCCAGATGATAGTTATCAGTAACATTTAGCAAGAGATTGTAATACCGGCCCTTATAACAGCGAAACCACGTTAGCACGAAACTATATAAGGGGGAACCTACGGAACCGCAAAATGCGTTTGCGCGAAACCGCATTAGCGCGAAATATCGTTTGCGCGATAACGTCATTCGTGCTAACTTCGTTTCGCGATAGTAATTTTCCGGGTAGCTGCATTAGAGCGAATCCTAGTTGCGCGAAACTACGTTAGCGCGAAAAACACGTTAGCCCTTACGTAATTTCGCTCAAATGCGAATCGACAAAAGGGCGAAAAGCGAAATTCTATTGGCGCGAAACTTCATCTGAGCGAATTTCGCGCTAACGGGGTTTCGCGCTATTGAAAATTCGCGCTAGTGCATACGGTCCGTTTCGGAAACATTCTGGAAGCATAACTGCGCACTTCAGAACCGGCAACCCCCTTCCATCCCTCCTTAGCCTCACCTCTACGCCGAACGCCGTGACTAACTCGTTGCTTCTGGTCGCTCACATTCTAGAATTCGACGGAACTTCATATAATACTATTGCTTGTATCACTTTCGACAATATCTCTTATAACTTTACGTCATAATCATACAACACCTAATCTTAATTAATGATAACATCATGTTAATTAATATTAATGCCAATTACAATTAATAAGTGTTACAGTTTGCATAATAACACACTGAAAAGAGGTTTTGGGTAGGGGTAGGATTCTGATATGTCACACATGGTTTACTACACCAAAGCCTAAGTGACTGCGTATGGCCACGCAGACGTAACTGTTGGTTATATGTCAAATGTATATGTCCAATTATATGTCAATTATATGTTCAAGCTCTAGTTTTAATTATGTATTGCACAACTGGATTTACTCTTAACCCAGTAACAAATTGGAGACCTTAGTTAAGCCAACCTGTGAACGTGACTGATAAAAAGCTAAAAACAAGCACCAAAAAGAAAAAAAACATAAAAAACTTCATCATAATAAAACGAATTGTTTTGCTATTTTTCTTACATAGATGGGTGGATAACAACTAAAAGTTTTCGATCCTCCTGAGTATGAATATGAAGGAGAAATAAGATGAGATAACACTAACAAATAATGGTCATAGTATTAAATAAGTATCTGTGACTACACATATCTGTATTTAGATAATAAGAATTGACATATAATGTTGTAATTAGGAAATCTCAAGTAACGAAATGAAATAACCAAATGTATAGGCATAGGCCTACTTCACTTCGATGATAAACATCTTAACTTAACTTTATTACTGTTTCGTTATATTGTTGTAAGGTCGAATATGTAAGTAAACAGCACAGTTGGTTCCTTATGTTACTGTTCCTACATAAAAAAAAAAAAATTAAAAATAGAAATAGAAATAAATTAATAAAAATGATAATAATAATGATAGTTATGATTATGGTAATAATAATGATACTATAATGATAGCATGGTAAAAGTTAAGTTAATTAATTGCAGTAAAAACCCCTCACTAGGAAATTGAATTATAATTAATTGGCAAAGTTTTTGGTTTAAGTTTTAGTTATAGTTCTAACTTAGTATAGTTTAAAGTGTTAAGACCAACATTGTAATAACGTAGCCACGAACAAGTCTCAGAACTCATGTGGTTGCCTTACTTACCCTATTTTGAAATATCGATAAAACTTTGTATTGTACTCATGTCTTAATAAAATTGAATTAAATTGAATTGAATTGGATGTGAATATTGACCATTTCAGATAACATGAACTCCATGAACTCCCTCGACCTTATTTAGCTGGCTCCAGTGTGTTTGTGTTATCTATCGGTGGAATCTTTAGCGGAAGTTCTCCGCTGGTCAAGATAATTTGAGGCTCTTGTGTTCACAACTGCTGAGGGTGGCACATCTCACATTCCAATAATAATCTATTTTTTTAAACAACCTAAGCAAACAAACGTATGATTCTAAATCTTCACTGATATTTTTGGATCTCAAATAACTCGCAATTCCATACCCATCTATTTTTAAATGTTGTTTCTCCGTTGAAAAATACGTGACTTACGAGTAAAATAAGAATAACACAAATGTCAATAATGAACCGATATTCAATATTGATTACAATCTTTGCGAGGTTTTTAGACCCAAGGTCTAAATGTCGGGAAGTATAATAGCTATGGAAAATAGGAAAATGTTTGCGATACACATTCATGTACTGTTGTTAATTGTTGTTTTTATTAGCTGAGACAACTTTTCGCCAGAAAGTTCACAAATACGGACGCGCTCGCTTATCAATGCGTAAACAGAGTGTTTTTCTAGTATACAAAAGCGATGACTTTCGAGCCGGCATAGCAAAGAAAGCACAATAAAATGGCATAAGGTCACCAAATAAAAATCGGTTGTAACTGTGTGGGTATTGAGTAGACTATAATAAATACAGATTTTTTTCTTTTATGTATGTGTATTAAAATATTTCTGAGGGGGAGGCTCATGTTTAGTCGCGAAACAGTTTTGGGAGGTCGCCGGCTCGATATCGGCCACAGGCAATTCTGACTGAAGATTTTTATCGAGATTTTCCTTAGTCACAAAGCGGTTGCTTCGATTGACCAACAGCTTTCAGAAATTCCTTTCCTGCCTACAATTCCGCACCTTCCTAAGTTACTTACCGATCTCCCTGATAGGCGCGAGTTGCTGCCAACAAGTGATGAGACTGCACGACCCCGAGATGCCATGACACCTGCACCTGGTTCGCGCCTTCTCGAACACCGCCTGTAACACGACACATCGTTATGGCGGTGCAACTGAGACGCCATGATACTTGCACGTGGCCCGCGCCTTCTCGAACACCGCCTGTAACACGACACATCGTTATGGCGGTGCAACTGAGACGCCATGATACTTGCACGTGGCCCGCGCCTTCTCGAACACCGCCTGTAACACGACACATCGTTATGGCGGTGCAACTGAGACGCCATGACACTTGCACCTGTCCCGCGCCTTCTCGAACACCGCCTGTAACACGACACATCGTTATGGCGGTGCAACTGAGACGCCATGACACTTGCACCTGACCCGTGCCTTCTTGATCACCGCCTGTAACACGACACATCGTTATGGCGGTGCAACTGAGACGCCATGACACTTGCACCTGTCCCGCGCCTTCTCGAACACCGCCTGTAACACGACACATCGTTATGGCGGTGCAACTGAGACGCCATGACACCTGCACCTGGTTCGCGCCTTCTCGAACACCGCCTGTAACACGACACATCGTTATGGCGGTGCAACTGAGACGCCATGACACTTACACCTGTCCCGCGCCTTCTTGATCACCGCCTGCAACACGACACATCGTTATGGCGGTGCAACTGAGACGCCATGACACTTGCACCTGTCCCGCGCCTTCTCGAACACCGCCTGTAACACGACACATCGTTATGGCGGTGCAACTGAGACGCCATGACACCTGCACCTGGTTCGCGCCTTCTCGAACACCGCCTGTAACACGACACATCGTTATGGCGGTGCAACCGAGACGCCATGACACTTGCACGTGACCCGCGCCTTCTTGATCACCGCCTGTAACACGACACATCGTTATGGCGGTGCAACTGAGACGCCATGACACTTGCACCTGTCCCGCGCCTTCTCGAACACCGCCTGTAACACGACACATCGTTATGGCGGTGCAACTGAGACGCCATGACACTTGCACCTGACCCGTGCCTTCTTGATCACCGCCTGTAACATGACACATCGTTATGGCGGTGCAACTGAGACGCCATGACACTTGCACCTGACCCGCGCCTTCTTGATCACCGCCTGCAACACGACACATCGTTATGGCGGTGCAACTGAGACGCCATGACACTTGCACCTGACCCGTGCCTTCTTGATCACCGCCTGTAACACGACACTTCGTTATGGCGGTGCAACTGAGACGTCTTGACACTTGCACGTGACCCGCGCCTTCTTGATCACCGCCTGTAACACGACACATCGTTATGGCGGTGCAACTGAGACGCCATGACACTTGCACCTGACCCGCGCCTTCTCGAACACCGCTTGTAACACGGCCCACATCGCTTTGGCGGTGCAACTGAGACGCCATGACACTTGCACCTGACCCGCGCCTTCTCGAACACCGCCTGTAACACGACACATCGTTATGGCGGTGCAACTGAGACGCCATGACACTTTCACCTGACCCGTGCCTTCTTGATCACCGCCTGTAACACGACACATCGTTATGGCGGTGCAACTGAGACGCAATGATGCTTTCACGTGGCCCGCGCCTTCTCGAACACCGCCTGTAACACGACACATCGTTATGGCGGTGCAACTGAGACGCCATGACACTTGCACCTGACCCGTGCCTTCTTGATCACCGCCTGTAACATGACACATCGTTATGGCGGTGCAACTGAGACGCCATGACACTTGCACCTGTCCCGCGCCTTCTTGATCACCGCTGTAACGCGACACATCGTCATGGCGGTGCAACTGAGACGTCTTGACACTTGCACCTGACCCGCGCCTTATTTATTTATTTATTTATTTATCCCTGGCGGCCATTTTGTATTTCAAATTTTGCGCGTCGACACAAGCGCACTCTATCCGCCAAGTGTTCAACCGATGAACCACGTGACAATGATTTCATTTAATATTGTCACATTTTGAAAAAAAGTGCGACGACCATGTTTTCGTGCTCGAGCAGTCTGGACCTCGCCATTACTGTCTAGGTGCACAATACCACTCGATTATCACGACTGTTGAAGCATTGGGGGTAAATGCCGTATATAACTTTCACCGTGACCTTCATTGACGGACTTGTCCATCAGCATACTAGGCTACTATCGACGGTGGCGCTACCTAGAAGGGAATAAAGTAACTGAAACCTTGAGCCGGTAACAGTCAACAACTGCATTAACGACAAATACTTTTGGCGCAGGGAGTATTTCCCGCGCGCATGCGCAAAGGTAGCGAGCGCTATCTAGCAGTGAATAAAGTAATTATAACTGCAAGCTACTCGACTACGGTATTGTCCCCATGACGTGTTGGGAAATACCCAGGAGTACACGAACATGGCACTAGATTGGAATGTGTAATTAGTAGTAATTGGGGTAATTAGTGGACGAAATAATCTCTCTACTTGCAGATGAAACCTGATAAGTCAAATTTGGTTATTTTGATAAACTAGGAAATAAATTTACAGTATTGTCCATCGATGTCACAGAAAATCCAACATGTGTAGTTTGGCTGCACTGTTATTATAACTACTTGTAGATGTGATGATTTCCGTATTGTCCCCATGACGTGTCGGGAAATACCCGGGAATATGCAAGTGAAAGAAAATTGTAATGTATAATTAGGGGGGAAATTATCTCGTTGCTACTTGTAGATGAACTATGATAAGCCAGAGTAAGTAATTTGGATGAATTGTCCCTTGTCTATTTACGTTGCAGAAAATCCAATATGTGTATCTCAAGACTGATGTTCTCCTGTGATGAAATTAAAAAATACCAACAATATTGTAAATACTTGTATTCTGACAAATTGTATTTCCGTTTGAAAGCATGCATGTATACGAATTCCTATGGTCATATAAATCCCCAAATTATGCTTCTCATCGGGAAAAGAAAAAGGTTCTTGGAAATTTTGGATCAACTTTCTAAATAATTTGAGAACCCACATCTTAGGGGGCATATTAAAGGGTCAAATGTTATAATTGGTGTACGGCCAAGTGCCATCCTTATTAGAATGTCACTGTTTGTGGATTTGCTGAAATTAAGTAAGATCCTTCTAATTAGAAGGGCAAATGAGTGTTGATTAGGAAGTGACAATCACACTAAACCCCCCTCCACTATCCTAATCTGGTTCTCATCGCTAAATAGTTTAATACCGGGAAAAGAGAAAATGTTCTTGGAAATTTTGGATCAACTTCATAAATAATTTGAAAACCCCATCTTAGGTACCGCCCCTATTACAGAGTCAAACGTGATTATTGGTTGCATAGAAAAAGTGTCTTCAATAGGGAACCAAAGTGGGCGTTGACTGGTTCACACGCGTCTCCCGTTCCTATCTAAATTAGCCGTACTAGATTTTTCGTAAGCGCTACCGCCTGTACCAGAGAACGTACAAGAAGCAAATGCACATTCTAAGAAACTGTGAAGTTTCCTCTTTACAATGATATAAAACACTTTTATTAATCTCAAGTTTATATAGGTATACTTTCGAGTTGAAGTGAACGCTGTTTGTACAGTGCAGTGTTGACAAATCTCAAGTAAAAAACGTATGCATATTTTTATAGCCTACGACCGTGACAACAACTTGCACTTGCATAAGCAATGTGTCTACTGTTGCCATGAATTGTCAAGTACAATAATGTTTCATGGAAATGCCAAAAATATGATTAAAATTGTATGTTATTGCAACCCGTGAAAACAATCTGGCAACCGCGCTCGGTCGGCAGCCGCCGAGTCCGCCTAATTTGGTGGTATTTTCGACACATTCACAAACATATCTCGTACTCATTTAAATTTGGGCTGCGTTCAGTAACCAACTGATACGTCACATTGAGCAGTATGAACTGTCGAGTAATGTGATGTAATTTGTTTTCATAACTTTTGCGTGTATCAAAAGATACAGCGAGTTACATTTTCGTTCAATGCTTATTCTTATGGACGCGCGGACCAGTGTGAGCCAAAAACCTTCCCGCCTTCAAAACTTTGGTTCCCTATTTGTGAAGGGCATTGATTAATTACTCGTTGTTACACAGAAGTGTCATCCTTATTAGAATGTCACTGTTTGTGGATTTGCTGAAAATAAGTTAGATCCTCCTAATTAGAAGGGCAATGGGCATTGATTGGTAAGTGACAATCACACTCAACCCCCACCACTAACCTTAGAAGTTTCTGATCGCTGAATAAGTTTAGTTTAAAAATAGCCGTTTTTATTGATAAGTCACAGTTATTCTTCGACAGTGTGTTGACTTCTTTCGTCATCGTGCTCTGTGAATCGCCGTGCGTCTTTATCAATAAGCGTGTGTTTATAAGTGTTATAATATACTCTATGTAAATGTGCTCGTTTGTGTTAGTGTTTTTAATAAACTCTATCTCAAATGGAAGATAGAGACAGCTTTAGTGATATTGTGAAGTAAAAATAGGTAATTGTTCATTATTTCATTTTTACTTTGTTTTATTTTATTACGTGATTTATGGATACTTTGCGGTGACACCTGTGTTTCCTCACAGGTGCCGTCACCGTAAAGTATGCGCTGTGCTCGGCTATTTCGTCAGTTTCGTCCGGTTATAATTTTCTGGTTGTGCAGCAACTTTGCTGACTGCTCGGTTCGGGAGGGGGCCAGTTCGTTGACTTCGTCAGTGAGCCCTGGTCCCACTCTTTCGTGATTGCGACGGGAGGGGGTCGAACCGAGTAGTTTGATTGGTAAATTGTGACTGGGGACAGCCAGCGTTGGGCAGAGAGGGGGTGACTGGGGTATGACGTAGGAAAGTCTAGGTGCGAGGGTTCACGGGTATTATTCGGGGCATTCAACCATGGAACGGAAGACGAGGTAGACCTGTGCCAAGGTGGAACGGTGGAAAGAACGACGGAAGACCCAGAGGGAAGGACATGGAGGCCGATCGTGAACCTGGACGAAGGAGCAAAACCACAACCTGGGGTCGGATTCCGCCACCGAGAAGCCAAGGTATAGGGGTTACTTTTTTTTTTACAGCTACCCTCTGGATAGGAAGGTTAAGTCCATCAGACCTAGAATGCCCATAGACAGATTCGCCATAACTCAGCCACGTAGGATAAATGTGAATAGTTTAATAAATTGCGGTTCCTCTATTGTTTGAACTAAAGTCTTATCATTCCTAAACTGCCTGAACTGGTATGTCCCGATCCCAATGATGTGAGAACCACCCCTAGAGCTACGCCCTAGTACTTCTACGGGACCATCGACTTTGGAGTCCGTGGGTTCGAGGCTGAGCCGGCGGAGTTGGGTAGGTGTCACGGTAGGTTCTCACTATCTAACAAATGGTGGAAGCGCCGTTGCAAAACTTAGTTTTGTTGTATTTGGACTACCCAGGTCAGGCCGTTTTTTTTCCCTAGGTTTTTTCTTCTAAATTAAATCTTTTGTTTTAATTATTATATCGTGGCTATGAGTCTTTGCTAGTTTGTCTATGTAGGTCAGGAAGTGTTCATTTATCTCTGTGCTGTTTTGCTGTGTGTGCGTTGGCATCACATGGCAAGTCATTATTTCTTGTGGAGTCAGGAATTTTTCGTTTAAAGTCGATCGATGAAGTGAACTACCCATTCAATACAACAACTAAACTATTCAAATTAAATGGACATGAAAAAATACTTTTTTTATTCTAAATTATGAATTTCAAGAATTAATACATGTGAGAAGCATTTAATACTGAACGTCTTGAAATTATATATTTTTTTTTATTAATAAAGTATATTTATAGTTTCTAATTTGAGTAGATTTGAGGTAAAATTGACACACCAGCGCAAATATCTCGAAAACGGATTGCGTTCGATCATCTTTTTCAAACGTATTCATGCTAGTCATGAAGTTATCTACATTTAGGACGAAATTTTGTTACAATATATTACTTTTTGAAGGTGCTACGCAAAGTTATACGATTAAAAGTGTAGGTTTTTGTTCAGTTACAATGTATAACATAGGGAATTTCAACGCATTTAACACTCAATAAATAAAAAACTAATAGCGGTAGGTGCATATTTTTTTCTACAATATTCACAAGCTTAATCTCAACTTGCAGTACATACAATTTGAATGATTTATATTACATGTGCAGTTATCATCGATCGACTTTAAATTAGTATATTCTTGACCGGACAAAAATGTACTATAAGAAAGCCACCTCACATTTTTCTGTTACTGTGTTTCAGAAAAATATTTTCGAGTAACTTTTGTGTAACTTTGCCAATATTTATCAGATCGCCATAAAATTAACATATTCGTGACCGGAAAACAGTTTAAAAAAATATGTACATCTCACATTTTGCCGCCATTTTGTTTCAGAAAAATATTTTGCAGTAACTATGGTGTAACTTTGTAACTTTTCGAACGATTTCGTCTTAAAAAAAAAATACACCTTTAATCCACATTTAGGCTTGTGGATGGTCTAAATTTCAAGTTGATCGGACTTTCCGTTCGACCGCTATCGACAGACATAAAAAAACACAACAGAAAAACAAAAAAATAAACAATTAAAAACACAGAACGCAATGCCATAAGAGTCAAGTAGAGACGCTCGCTTCGCTCGCATTACTAGTTTATAGTATTTCCTTCTTCACTATTAGTGTTTAAATAATGTTGAGAAAAGAATATGATTGTTAAAAAATGTCAAATTCCAAATTACTTTGCCTTTGTACATAATATTAAAGTGTATTAGTTGAGCCCACAAATACAATTTTGATCTTAAAAGTGGTCATATAATAATAATAATATTAATGATAATAATAATAATAACAAGAATAATAAAAATTATAATACCAATAAATAATAATAATAATAATAATAATAATTATTATTATTATTATTATTATTATAATAATCATAATTATAGCAACACATTGGTTTTTAATAACTATGATCTTATACTATTATGATTACAGTAAACCACAGGCTGGGAGGACTGGTATGGTAAAAAAAAATGACTCGCATCAGATGAAGAGTTCTTTGATCACACATTGAAGAAAATGTCTGCTCTAGAAGAAGAAGAGAAAGAACCAGCAAGTATAACAACCTCGGAAGCACAAAGCTCAAGTTTATTAACCATGGAGCCCCCACAAATACAACAACAACAACAGCGACAACAACACTGGCTACAACAACCGCCCTCTCCATGCGTGCAGCCAGTGTCAAAGAAGTTAAAACAACTGCAGCTTCTATGGTGAGTTAATATATTTCAAATATCAAGTTTGAATATTATATTCTAAAAGTTTGAATAAACTAAACATGATTGTTTCTTTACTTAAATGGATTGTTTTTGTAAACAAAGTCGTGTGTAAATGAAAAACTTATAATATAATTGTATATATTAATTAAAATTGAAGTACCCTTACACTGGTACCTTACAATAATAAAAATAATACTATAAATAATAATAATAATAATAATAATAATAATAATAATAATAATAATAATAATAAGAATAATAATAATAATGATAATAATAATAATAATAATAATAATAATAATAATAATAACAATAATAATAATAATAATAATAATAATAATAATAATAATAATAATAATAATAATAATAACAATAATAATAATAATAATAATAATTATAATAATAATAATAATAATAATTATATTAATAATAATAATAATAATAATTATAATAGTAAAAATAACAATAATACAAATAATAATAATAAAAATAATAAAACAAAAAATATTAATAATTATAAATGTAATCATTATATTAACTTCTACGTTATGTTCACAGGAAGCCTCAGATTAGAGGAAATACCTTCGTCCAGCATGATGGAGCTATACCCTCAACTTCGAGGGCACAAACAGATCCTTCGCCACCTGACCTCAAACCACGCGAACCGCCGCCACAACATCAACAACAAGATGACATTGCCCCGGTAGCCGCTACGTCTTCGTCACCGAAGGGATTCAAAATAGTAAGAGTGACAAGTAAAACACGTATCCGCAAATTTAAACTTGCTAGAAATCAACACGCAATTGTCTTGGACACTGCCCCCGCAGGTAGAAACCTTTTTGAGTGGCTCGATTGCGTACTGAGAGGTATGATAAACAGATTAACTGAAGACCTTAATATACAACATCATGACAAAGTTAGTTTTGAAATTAACAGTGAAGCATCATCAGTAGACAGGCCCATACACGTCTCATTCAGACGGATGGACCAGCTAACATGCCAAGTCATTTATAAAGCAATTGAAAAAGTGACTCAAAGTCACGCTGATTTTTTAACTGATGGTCCGCTTTTGTTAAAATTGACACACATTGAAATTCCTGAAGGCAATGGTAGGAATTCAGTACCCAAGTTTGCCAATGCAAAAGCTTATGTCAGAAACAAGCATAGTATGTTCACAATAATAAACAAAGACAACTTATGTCTAGCTCGTGCATTGGCTGTGGCAATTGCAGAATTGGATGGGACTGAGCTCGAAAGAAACGGGCTAATCAGGAGTAAAAAAACTCAAACTCGAAAGCCAAACAATATAGCACCGCGGCAGGCGTTGATCTCACGAATGGTGGTGGTATCTCTGAAATACATGCATTCCAACTTCATCCTACAAATTACCAAATAACGGTTTTTACTGACCGTAATGGACGTGAGGTGTACTTCGAAGGACCTAGCAGTACACCTGACCATCCTAGGAAAAATAAAGATTTATATTTACATGATTGATGTTATTGTATCAATCACGGGAGTAGTTGATTGTGCTTATTACTGCCGTCCATGCCATGTAGCATATAAACAACTAGATCAGCTCAAATGTATAGAAGTATGTGGTCGATGCTAATAAAGACACAAACTGTAACAAGAATGAACCTCCTATCAAGTGTCAGCAATGTAATCAATCATTCCTAGGACGCACTTGCTTTGACAATCATGCCCTTGTACACCAATCAGCACTTAGTATGCGACGTACATAAAATATGTTCTAAATGCTATAAGTGCTATAACCTACGAGAATTGAGCAAGTCACACTTGCGGCGAAATATATTGCCAACAATGTAGGAAATTCTGCGATGGCAATCATAAATGCTACATGCAACCTACTAAAATCAAGAAAAGGAAAGCTGGTGGAAACACTCTCTATGTATTGTTCGACATTAAAGCAACCCAATCTACTCCCTTAAATGAAAATGATCAGGGGATAATGCAACACATACCCAATCACAGTGTCAGAGCATTGTTGTCTTGCATGCATACATCAACCACTGGAAACACAATGCATAGTATGCTCCCCCAACGAGCCACGAATGCAAGTTTTTCGTGATGACCCACTCACCGAGTTTCTGACTCATATCCGTAAGCAACGTCCCAGCATTAATGACGTATTAGTCATAGCTCACAATCTCAAAGGGTACGATGGACATTTTATATTGCGGCACTTGGTCGAAAAACTAGACTGGACTCCGGATATTATACAGACAGGTGCCAAAATAATGACTATTACGTGTAATGATATAACGTTTAAAGATTCATTGAATTTTTTACCGATGGCATTGAAGAATGTACCAAAGGCATTTAACTTAAAAAGCACACTAAAAAAGGTTATTTCCCCTATTTTTTCAACAAACCTGATAATAACAACTATGTGGGGGAAATGCCTAACTCAAGATTCTATGGTGTTGACCATATGAGCCCTAAGGAAAGAACCGAGTTCATGACCTGGTACGCCAATGAGGTAGCACAAAACACTGTTTTTGACTTCCAGAAAGAGCTTGAAGAGTATTGTGTGAATGATGTCACTATACTTAGAGAAGCGTGCGTTGCTTGCAGGAATGAATTCATGACTACCAACAAAATCGACCCTCTTTGGGAGTCAGTTACCATTGCTGGTGCATGCATGCGTGTATACCAACAAAATTATCTAAAGAGAGACACTATTGCACTGTTACCGCCAGGAGGGTACAGACTGAATGATAAACAGTCTTTTATAGCATTGTGTTGGTTGCAATGGGAGGCTGAGAAAAATGAGATACAAAAATGCATTCTGCAAATGGACGTGAGATCAAACTCCTTGAGCGGTATAAAGTTGATGGTTACTTTGAAACTCCTGACGGAGAAAAAAGAGTATATGAATTCCACAAGTGCTATTTCCATGGTTGTTTATCATGTTACCCAGAGCAACATGCCGTCATTAACCCTGGTACTCAAGAAACTATGGGGCACAGACTTGAAGCTACAAGGTTTAAGACTCAGTTACTCCATGCTGCAGGCTATACAGTTATTGAAATGTGGGAGTGTACTTTCAATGCCATGAAAAGATCTACACCGCCACTAAGAAAGTTTCTTGAAGAACATCCACGACGACACTAAGAACCCCTAAATCCGCGTGATGTTTTCTGTAATGTTGATGTTGATGTTGTCTATGGTGGCTGAACTAACTGTACTGAGACATACAACGCTGTCCGTTGTGGCGAGAAAATTTTCTACTTTGATATTTGTTGTCTCGACCCTGACGTAAATAAAGTAGCAAAATACCCCATCGGTCATCCAGTTATCTACGTAGGGATATACCAATGTTTGCAATTTATTGGTGGTGATCTTAACGATCTCATTGTGTTGAAGGTCTCATCAAGTGTAAGGTATTACCACCACATGACCTGTACCATAGGACGCAAATTAATGTTTGTGCTGTGCATGAAGTGTGCTTCAATTTGTAAGCGGGATGACTGTAATCATACAAACAATGAGCGAATGTTCACAGGTACATGGGTAGTAGATGAGGTCAAAAAAGCCATAGAAGTATAGGCTTCACAGAAATTGCAATCTATGAAATTTGGAAATATAAGGTTGTTCAATATAACCCTCTCACCAGATCTGGGGGGCTTTTTGCCGCGTATGTTAACACGTTCCATAAAATCAAAGTGGAGGCAAGCGGGTGGCCAGATTCGTGTAAGACTCCTGAGGAGAAGGAACGTTTTGTTCATGAGTTTGAACAAAGAGAGGGTGTAAAGCTGGATCCTTCCAAGATGGAATACAACCCTGGACGGAGAGCTTTGGCCAAGCTTATGCTCAAATTCTTCTGGGGGACATTTGGCCAGAGAAACGACCTAATGAAGCATAAAGTTGTTGACACTTACGCCGAGGAAGTGGACATACTCGGAAATCCGCGAAATGAAGTGCACTCGTGCGAGTTGATTATCTAGGACAAAATGCTGATTGCATGGTAAGAGGATGTAAATGACGAGGTACCATCATCTCATACAAATGTGGCTATTGCGGCATACACTACAACATTTGCACGGTTGACCCTATACGCGTATTTGCAAATGTTGGGCAGAAGAATTCTATATTATAATACGGACAGTATCATCTTTACAGTATGCCCAGGAGAAACCATACCACCAACACGCAACTTTCTCGGCAATATGACCGATGAACTATTAGAGTATGGACAAGGGTCATTCATCAGTGAATTTGTGAGTGGAGGCCTTAAAAACTATTCCTACAAAGTACAATGTGGGGGTAGTGCTACACAATTCAAAACAATCTGCAAAGTACGTGGTAAACATGGAAGTAATGAGAAATATGATCCTTAATCATGCAACATCAGTTATTGTCCACAATCCACACAAAATTGTAAGAGTTACTCATTTTACCATTGCATCACGGAGCGAGGACAAAACTTACAGAACAGTCATCACAAAGCGCCGTCTGGTAGAAAACCATGACACTCTGCCTTATGGTTTTAAGCGCCCGCTCTTGAACTAACTGGACAACAGATAATCCATTTCGTATGATTAAATGGATCAAGACAATGTAAATACAAACTGTAAATATATACATATATATATCCCCATAACAAAGTGAAAAGTTGTCTCGGAATACATAGCAGTCTGATGTATATTTCCCTGATGCTACAATGTATATATAGTCTAGTGTAAGTTTATATGCACAATTGTATACCACACAAATACAATGGGCTTTGTAAGCATAGAGTAAAGATACCTTAAAACAAACACCCAATCGAAATATAGATATACATATTTTGTTTTGCAATATATCTTTTATGCTTTTTTTTGTGTAAATATTATATTGACATTTTTTATTTATGTTAATGAAGAAACCTTGTAGAAATGCTATTGTTTCTTTGAAGACATGTACTTAATTACGAACGTCATCCTGTGTCTCAGGAAATTTTATAACCGTGGGCAACACATGTTGTGTGACTAGTGCACAAAATTCATTAAAAATTTCACAAACGGTACTTTTTACAACTGCAAACAGGTGGCTTATCGTTCGCAGCTCAGATGACGAGGAAAGTGTATAAATGGCAATTGTTACCCTCTTTTCCAGTGGAATACAAGCGCGGAAAGATGTTTTTTGACGTTCCATGTATGGAGCTAGAACATTGCAATTGTGGTGAAATGTAGCACGACCCACTCTAAAGTTACTCTTCCACGTCGCATCGGACCAATTGGGTACTAATTGATCCCACCAATGCTCGTTTCTAGGTTGTTTCCAAAATGATCTAACGTGTTGCCTACGAGTCTTCCTTATCGAAGTTTTTGAGGTTATGTGAAGACACGCTCTTGCAGCAATTGCCGCCGCATATCTACGTCTTTCTTTGCTTCTCGCTAAAAACCTTCTCACTCGACGCAATACAATCGCTCGTTGTCTAACACGTTGTATTAATAGGGTAATACACATCAAACCTAAATCAGTCACAATCATCTTCGGTGACAGAAGACCTAGACCGGCGATAAAGTAAACACCAAAATCAAACAGCTGTGATCAACCACTGCCACACTGATGACGCGCGACAGCGTTGAGATGGCTGTGGGTGACGTCACTAACTGGCGTGCAATGTGAACAGCTAAACACAGTTAGTGATATTACCCATGATTCTATGCGCTTATCTTAACTAAAGTTAAGTTAATCTTAGTTAATTCTTATAGTCTGAACGGGGTATAACTGTATCTTATAAAGGTGGACTTACTCAAACTAAACAGTAGAATGCGTTTGTAATTAGTATGTTATTTTAATTAATGTTAATAAAGAAACCTTGTAAAAATTGTTTTGTTACTTTGTAAACGTTATCTTAGGTTCGTACGTTAATACATTGAACTTGGTAGCCAACGGTTTAGCTGCGGTCGCATAGCTGGTTTCTATACGAGCACCGAAATTAAGCAACCTCGGGCCAGATCAGGAGGTGGATGGGTGACCAATCTCCTCTGAAACACTAGCTACCTTTCCCTCAAAAAAAAAAAAAAAAAAAATCCCCCCATCGATGGCTGGAACTTTGATCTAGTGATGCCACGGTGGAACTTCAAAGTTATACATCTCAAGTGTGTGGCGAATATTGTGTGTTTTTCTATTTAAAATCATAAAGCTAGAGAATTTTCACTACCATAATTTGTATGGCATTATTGACCTTCTTACAATGATGCAATTACTAAGAGAGCTTTTTTAAAATACTTTGGTAGATGTATAAAACCAAAAAGAAAAATATGTTATATTCAGTGTTGTAGTGTACGTAAAAGATTGAGTGAACAAATGGTGTATTTTATTTTTTGGGGGAAAATGTGTATTTTCATTTACTTAATTTAAACCGTGCTTTCTAAATAATAATAAACTAATATACCTTTTAAGACATATGCAGACTGCAAGTTTGTACAGGTTTCTGTGACGTCATAGCTTTTATTTCAAGACTAGTTATTCCTAGTACCCTGCTGCAAGTCTTGACAGGTTTGTATGATGTCACTCCCATTTGAGAACGGAGGTAAGTAGTGGTAGAGGGGAGGGGAGGGGCTTTTTGTCCACCAATCAGGTGATTGTTTCGCTGCATTACCGCTACCCGCGGTCAACACTGGAGCGGAGCGGAGCCTACACCTATTCAAGCTCGAGAGTTGTAGGAAGCAAGTTGTGTTTGTAGTGGCATTGTCAACTAACCATGTTTTGGAAACCGACCCATGTTGCCAACGAGAAGGAGGGCGAACAGCAGTCCCGCAACCGTGGGAAACCATACCCAAGATTGGTACCTCTGCAGCAAACCAGTAAGCCTAGCAAACACGAAACATCCGTAAACCTGAGCAAGATGGAACCTCTGTAGGGATACTCTACCGAAAATACTACATTCAACGCTGTGAGTCTGCAAATGATTCTAAAAGTAATATTGTTCTGTCAAAAAAATGAATCTTTTAAATTACTCAAAATCAAAGAGTCTCATTGTTGGTATGCATAGGTCTTTGTGCTTCTAACCTTTAGTTGAACTAAAAGCTTGGAAAGGTCAAAGTGTAGAGTTTCAAAGTGTGGCATGGAAAGATTTTATTAGAGAACTCGGACTATTGACGTCATATGTTTTCACCCTTAACCAAGAAGAAGTGGACAAACTAGATACTTAATTTTGGTGTAATCACGTCTTGTTTGTTAAGATGTACCAGGGAAATGTGGTTCTAGGCATAAGGTCATTGTGTAATGAAAAACAAGGTGTTTATTTAAGTGAAGTATCCTGGTAAAATTTAATGAAATTCTCAGTACTAGTAACCAGTATAATGCAAGACCACGAGACGAATTACAGACATCTTTACGACTGTGATTTTGTTTTTGAAATAAATGACTACACACTAGTCTGCTTACTACTACTTCATCAAGTGTTGACTTTTTAAAGTTATAAATCCTAAAAATACCTTTACCCCCATCCTACCTATGCTATTCATTCAATGGTAAATATTTACAATTCAATTTATAATTATATATTAAAAGTTGTATGTGTCATTAGTTTATTCACTGCTAGATAGCGCTCGCTCCAAAAGAATTTGTCGGTAATGCAGTTGTTGACTGTTACCGACTCAAGGTTTCAGTTACTTTATTCCCTGCTAGGTAGCGCCACCGTCGATAGTCTGCGCGCGCACAAAGTTTCTCGTCTTCCCATCCAGACGTATCGTCGCATCCCCAAATATATTCGTCAACAGTTCCATTTTTGAGCAGCTATCTGTACTTTCTCTCGTTCCGTCGACTGTAGATGTTTTATTTATAAATGGAGTGGACAAATAGTGTTACTTTAGAGCTTTTAAATCTTTACGAAAATGAGCCCGCGATATGGAATCCTAAGCATCCTCTACATAAAATTCGTAATGAAGTTAATGATGCTTTGGTTAGAATTGCAACTTCTATGAGTGTCCAGTGTTGTCCACCATCTTCTTTAACGCCGTTTCTTTTTCCTTTTTAACAATAACCCACAACTCATAACAACATAAGCGGCGCTTACAGCGATGAGTTCATCACCACTGTCCACCTTCAACTGATTCTTTTACCGCGCAAATCTAGCGTCTGTTCTCAACTCGGATGTTCGACGAATACACGCAACGTCTTGAGGGTGCACAGTGACGAAATGTGTTTCGACCCATGTACACGAAAAGGACACGACAAAGTTTTTTCGCCAAACACACGCAACGTCTGGATGGCAAGGCGAAGTGTATTATTGCTCGCTGTCAAACACCCGAAAATATTCGCCATAACGCTACTGCGACGAATACACACAACGTGTGGAGCGGACTTTACTCTTCGTATGGCTGGAATACCACGAACACCACCATAAGGACGGAGAAAGTCTTGGCCTTCATTCTTCTAAGTTTACAGATCTACTTACTATCCTATATTTGATGAATATTATAGCTATTTGTAAAGAAATGTGTATTTTCGGTAAGAGGTCAATGTGTTTAAAAGTGACAGGGAGCTTACACGGAACAATATCATTTGCGTATGATATTATTTTAATGGTGTTCTAGTTACTGTATTATGTGTATACACTTTTTTAAATTTAATATACATCATTATGTGTATTATTATTTTTATTTTAGTTATTATAATTATATTACTAGCGTTTTGGCTTTTCTTTCGTCTTTCTTTATTTATCTCGTCTGCCATTCACATATTATCTTTGCCCACTTCCTATTATTCTACGTACTTGCCAGCCCTCCAAACGCTCACCAACCCCCAACCCGCAACGCATCCCTCCAAGCCCCTTACTGGACTCGTTTATGACGACCACGGCGATATATAATGGATCTGATTTGTAAGACGTTACTTGACCTAAGCAAGGGAATCGAACTAGTTCACTCTTAGTCAATTGATGCGATTAAAATGCACACATGTAAAACAAGAGTACAATTCATGAAAAAAAGATAAATATTGTAATGCGACGAGATAACAAAATAATTTACATTATCGAAAACATTGTTCATTAAATATAATTGCTGGTTTAAATAGGCTAAGAAGCTATAAAAACTATTTAAACCATAAAACCCTCGCTTCAATACCAACCAGTCAGGTTATTGCCATCCATAAACGAAAGTCTTCTCGTGCCTTGGTCTTCAAATGGGTGAAAAAAAAACATCTCTTCGAAATGTGTGTGCGATCCAGTAAAATGTAATTTTTTTATCAAATAACGTGTATTTAATCATGTAGTCCAAAGATTTAGATTGAGCTATGAATTGGGTTTTTAGCCAAGTCACTACGATGAAAACTGATCGACTGTTATAGCTAATGGAAATTTGTCCTCAGAAAGAACGACTTATATTATGTAATCTACAATTCAGTCAGTTTTTATCGCAGAGACTCGGCAAAAAGAGTGTAATTGATAAAACAACGTAAATATTGCAACCTGACGGTCAAATTATCGAAAACGTGGTTCAACAAATAGTTGCCGTTATGACAATAGGCTAAGCTTAAAGGACAACAAAGCTATAAAACCATAAAACCCTGTCCGTCAATTACCGCTGCCACTAGCGGGCACTCCTCTACTTCTTGGAAAAGGGATGCGACCGCCTGGAGCAGCCGCCGTTGTTATCCCCCCTTCCCCCCGACCCTCTGACGGTGCTGCCTCTGAGAGGATACATTCCTCTATACATAAAGGTGTAAAAGGTTGCATAGCCGCACGGGGTACTATAGAAACATCCGATTTCAAATGCCACCCAATTTTGACTGGTGGCGCTATCTAACACATTTTTGAGGTACTAGTCAACGGGGTTTCGTCACGTTAAGAGACCTTTAGAAGATATATTGATATCAATGGATAAGATTCGGCTATCTGTTCAGCACTAAAATAGTTACTGGCAGCAGAAGTTTTTAGGAAAGGTTTTCCGTGAGTTATTTGACAGAATCCGTGCATATAATGCAGCATAAATGTGCCTTATTGTGATAGAGATCAAGGTCACTTGGAAAATATGCCCGACTTACCCTCCGTTCAGCCTCATTGTTGTGCAGGTTCATGAGACTGCGACCCTGCTCCCTCAGATCAAGGTCACTTGGGAAATGTGCCCGACTTACCCTCCGTCCAGCCTCATTGTTGTGTTGGTTCATAAGACTGCGACCCTGCTCCCTCAGATCAAGGTCACTTGGGAAATATGCCCAACTTACCCTCCGTCCAGCCTCATTGTTGTGTAGGTTAATAAGACTGCGACCCTGCTCCCTCAGATCAAGGTCACTAGGGAAATATGCCCGACTTACCCTCCGTCCAGCCTCATTTTTGTGTAGGTTCATGAGACTGCGACCCTGAACTCCCAGATCAAGGTCACTTGGGAAATATACCCGACTTACCCTCCGTCCAGCCTCATTGTGTGCCTCATTGTTGTGTAGGTTCATGAGACTGCGACCCTGCGCTCTCAGATCAAGGTCACTTGGGAAATATACCCGACTTACCCTCCGTCCAGCCTCATTGTTGTGTGAGTTCATGAGACTGCGACCCTGCTTCCTCAGATCAAGCTCATTTGCGAAATGTGCCCGACTTACCCTCCGTCCAGCATCATTGCAGTGAAGGTTTATGAGACTGCGACCCTGCTCGCTCAGATCAAGGTCACTTGGGAAATGTGCCCAACTTACCCTCCGTCCAGCCTCATTGTTGTGTAGGTTCATAAGACTGCGACCCTGCTCCCTCAGATCAAGGTCACTTGGGAAATATGCCCGCCTTACCCTCCGTCCAGTCTCTTTCTTGTGTAGGTTCATGAGACTACGACCCTGCTCCCTCAGATCAAGGTCACTTGGAAAATGTGCCCGACTTACCCTCCGTCCAGCCTCGTTGTCGTGTAGGTTCCTGAAACTGCGACCCTGCTCCTATCAGATCAAGGTCACTTGGGAAATATGCCCGACTTACCCTCCGGCCAGCCCTGCATTGTTGTGTAGGTTCATGAGACTGCGACCCTGCTCCCTCAGATCAAGGTCACTTAGGAAATAAACCCGACTTACCCTCCGTCCAGCCTCATTGTTGTGTAGGTTCATGAAACTGCGACCCTGCTCCCTCAGATCAAGGTCACTTGGGAAATATGCCCGATTTACCCTCCGTCCAGCCTCATTGTTGTGTAGGTTCATTAGACTGCGACCCTGCTCCCTCAGATCAAGGTTACTTGGGAAATATGCCCGACTTACCCTCCATCCAGCCTTATTGTTGTGTAGGTTCATAAGACTGCGACACTGCTCTCTCAGTTCAAGGTCACTTGGGAAATATGCCCGACTTACCCTCCGTCCAGCCTCATGGTTGTGTAGGTTCATGAGACTGCGACCCTGCTCCCTCAGATCAAGGTCACTTGGGAAATATGCCTGACTTACCCTCCGTCCAGCCTCATTGTTGTGTAGGTTCATAAGACTGCGACACTGCTCTCTCAGATCAAGGTCACTTGGGAAATATGCCCGACTTACCCTCCCTCCAGCCTCATGGTTGTGTAGGTTCATGAGACTGCGACCCTGCTCCCTCAGATCAAGGTCACTTGGGAAATATGCCCGACTTACCCTCCGTCCAGCCTCATGGTTGTGTAGGTTCATAAGACTGCGACACTGCTCTCTCAGATCAAGGTCACTTGGGAAATATGCCCGACTTACCCTCCGTCCAGCCTCATGGTTGTGTAGGTTCATGAGACTGCGACCCTGCTTCCTTGATGCTTGCTTATAGTTCCTCTCTTGCTCCCGCACGTCCATGAACTCTTGCGTCAACCTGCAATCAGATACATCATTTATTCAGAGATTAATAGAGAGGTGGGCCTAAATAAACAGATAAATAGATTCATAACATGAGCAAAACAAACTATGGACCAAAAAGGCAAAATAAATAATAATATATTTACAAAGGAAATATGTTATGTAATTTCACATTATTGTGTGATATTGTCATGTAGCAAATCAAACGGTACCAGGAGACACCAGAGTACCACATGGGGCGCAGCTACTCTGGGCCTGCCGTATGATCTGCCCAATGACGGGATCTTTGTACATTGGTTATGTATTAGATTCGAGCCACAGATAACAAACACAAGATCACACAATAAATTTAAACCAACCCACGCTTCTACACACCACGGTAACTTCCACCTCTACGTGTGTCCCCGTGTCCCTCTGTCTCCTGTAGGCGCATCTCGTTCACGTCATAGAGAAATGTTCACGTGTGTCTCGTTTCGGACCTTCTCAAACTCTCCTGTCTAGAGCTCTCTTCCATCTTCTTCGTGTTGCCATAGCAAGAGAATAATACTAATAATAATAATAAAAAAAAAACACAAACCACACGACTACTACCCCTAGATCGATAACAACGTAACGATAGGGAGATCGTTTCATGACATAGTGAGATCCATAATGACGCTTTTGGATCGTTTTCGACGACCTCGCGTCGTAGCGGCAATTGAGTAACCTTGGCTTAGCACGACCTACGAGAGACACGTGTGTCCCCCAAAAACGATTAAAGCATTTGTGGCAAACCACATAAAACACTGGTCGAGCCACGAGATTTCCTTTATGTTGCATTTTAGTAGTAATAGCGAATTAATGTTGGAGGGAAATAGACTTTCAACCAATTCCGGTCAGGGCCCGGGGTAGAACTGAACAGTTTCATTAACAGCGCTGCGGCGAGTTTTGGAAGCTCGCATATGACATAGATAACATTGAAGGCATAGGCGAAAACCCACTTATCTCGCTCTAGCTACGAAAATAATTTTTTTAGCAGGAGACTTATTTGAAATCATTGATGGGAACTACAATTTTGCGTATTTTGAAAATATTACGAAAACTCTACATGCAGCGATGAGGGAGTTATTGATCGTAAATGATCGTCTTGCGTGTGGCTGCTGCGGGAATCTCGTCTCTAAGGCGTGACCTTCTGTCGTATGAGCAGGCTGGGCCGTCGCTGATGCGCGTAAGGTCGACTAGCGAGATCTACATTTCAAACGAACAAGCCGCGCCAAGAAAACATTGTACAAGTAGCAAATATGAAAGTAGAACCTATCAACACGCTCATTGGACCTGACAGATCGGTGCGTCAAGTTTACTTGAATGTGCAATATTAGGTTTATGATTTGTAAATCATATACAAATGAAGTGTAATTATTTATTATTTTTAAACTTCTCGCAAACGTCTGGTATGTATACAGTGCTTGTTAAAAAATGAATTATACAAATAAATGATTGACATATCGAGACGGAATGTTAAATTCAGTGCTATATTACCAGTTTGTCATATTAAGAAATCAACCGTAAGAAAAAACACACTTGCTTGGTGATGTACACCATTCGCCGATCTGTCAGATCCAATGAGCGTGTTGATAGGTTCTACTTTCATATTTGCTACATGTACAATGGTTTCGTGCCGGCGACGGCCCAGCCTGCTCATACGACAAAAGGTCACACCTTAGAGACAAGATTCCCGCAACAGCCACATGCAAGAAGATCATTTACGATCAATAACTTTCTCATCGCTGCATGTAGATTTTTCGTAATACTTCTAAAACACGCAGAATTGTAGTTCCCATAACTGATTTAAAATTAGTCTCCCGCTAAAAAAATCATTTTCGTAGCTAGAGCGAGTTAAGTGGTTTTTTCGCCTATGTCTTCAATGTTAGCTATGTCGTATGCGAGCTGCCAAAACTCGCCGCAGCGCTGTTAAGGAAACTGGTGTACTTCTGCTGATCGATCTTCTGCAAGAAAATGAGGTCCGTCCTCCCCTACTAACACATGCCGGGGTCGAATTTAACGCTCGACCGGTCGCCCGAGGCGAGTAATTATTGTTACTCGGGCGATTCAAGTTTTCAATTCACTCGCCCGATGGGCGACGTTTGTAAAACAAACATAAATGATAAATCCTTAAAAAATGCAACACCCCACTACCACAAGCTACAAAATACAGACGTTGCTCTTGATGACAATAATTCTTCCCGATAATTTTAGCAATTAGTCAAAACATTGTTCTTCAACTTGACTTAACCGTGGCGGCAAGTTATAAAGTGAAATGTTGATGCAAATAGGACTATAGTGTTTTTATTTTCAGACTAGTAATTTAGAAGCCCCATTAGTCCGATGGGCGAGTGCTAGATAATTTAAAATTGGAGGCCTAAACACATGTCCTCCTATTTGTTCATTTTCCTCCAATCAACCCCCGACGTCATATGACCTATTATCGAGTACGTTGTTAAACATCAAATAATTAAATGAAATCAACCTCCAACCAAACGACATCTGTAACATTTCAACATTGAATTGCCACACGAAAGTAAACAAAGAAGTCAGTTTGGCACCCATATGGCCGCCACACGCATTATGGAAACACACCCCATCTGATTGGATCATTATTTCCAATCATCGGCTTTTGTCTGTGTCAGTATCCACTGTTTATGTTTGTTTATCATATTTATTTTGTAACGGGAAACAGGTACGTGGGGATAAACTGGCATGATAGTATGACTTCCAGGTATATAAAAATACAGAATCTAGTTTATTGTCACGAAAGCTTACACGTGCCACGCTACAACACGTAACCAAGACGAGTCTCACTCGGCCCGTCTTCAATCTACCCTTACCGTCTAAGCTCTACCCTTACCGTCTAAGCTCTGACGACCTTTTAGCGTTACCCACGAAGAAAAACACCACCAAACGTATGCTATTGTAATTACATACACGCTAACAGGTGCTATCATGGTGTACTCAGAGCAGAGGTAAACAAGTAACTGGGTTGTGGAGTCATGTTGTAAACTGGAACGATTATTGCCTGAGCCATTCATTTATTTGTTATTCAAACAAGAGGGTTTCAAACTGTTGTAACATGTAGAAATAATTTAGGCAAGTGTTGCAAAACAGGTGTAAGAAAGAATGTGGAATAGATTTGGGGTGTGAGACCACAAAAAAAGTATGGTCTAGAGGAGGGGTAATGTTAGCATTTTACGACGACCTTTGTCCGAACAGTTACGTGCTGTTTGAAGAGCGAAACGTATAGTGTGATCGTGCTAAGGAGTTTGCAGCTCCAACTTTAAATTTGTAATCCAACTTAGCATTATGCAAATATTATAATAATAATTGTATGTATCTTCCTTGTATTAATTTATAATTAGCTTGTACTCAATATGTATTAATTTTAACTTCAAGTTTTTGTAATTTTTAATGTTTTTCACTTAAATGGAATATAATTAATACACGTGGTGGTATTTAATTATATTTAAGGGGCATTGAAACAGTACAGGCTTGCTACACACGACTGTGGTGTTCCTAAAAGCCATATGTGCACTAAGTTGAGGGAAAACACTCAGAAGAGTGTAAGTTTTCTAAATTATTTGACATTTTAAACGACGGTCTGGTGTTAGTCTCAGAGGTTGTTACCAAGCCGAGGGTGACAGCTTCCACTTCAAGGCTAAATATCAGGCTAGTCCATTTTTAGGCCGATACACCCTCTATTTAGGGTAAACAAATTCAAAATCTTTCATTATACCACTATATTTGAGCCTTCTGATTGGTCGCCCTTAGAACACAGGGACGAGTTTGTAGCCAGAGTCCTGAGGGACGTAAAGAGAACGAGAACTGCTTTTGGCCAAGTAGGTCAGTTTTGAAGGAAGACGGCCGTGGGCCGCGAGGAGGGGTCTGTGGAAAACCTGGCCTGAAGATGAACAGCATTCAACAGTATAGATAAACCACCACCTCTCCTGGTGCCTCAATTTCCGCAAAAGTATGTCAAGGGATTACGCAGGTAGCGTGCCTCGATTTCGCAGGACTCGTTTTCCGAGTTCCCCGCGAGGAGGTGTAAATAGACAATGGCCGGGTTGGCCGAGAAGGACGCCAAGTGTTGTTTTTAGTATTGAAATCATCATTATAATAAATAAGTAATAAGTAAACATAAATCAGAAAGTAACAACGAACGAAACAACGAACGAGCACAACGCAGTAATAGATCAATTAGTAGCAAGAGACCACCACAACTACAGCACCATAGACAGTATAAAACACACGCGCTCTCCGGCTGCATCAACAAACACATTGCCAACACCGATCATCATCATCAATCAAGCCATCTACAGCCCCAGCCACAGCAGGTATCGTTATTACTTTTTTTACCATACTATGGCCATAGGTAGGTAAATTAGTAATTAACGACATTTCTTCCAGATTTTTGTTCTTTGTTCATTCATTCTTGTTTATGTGATTCATTTTCATTTTTGTGTGTCTTTTTATGTCATTAAAATAAATAATCATAACGATTTATGTTTGATGCTATTCTATTTTTGTATTTCCATATCCTACAGCCACTAATTCATATTTTAAATCAAGCAACAACGACATAATCAATAATCAATATATTTTGTGCTCTACAAACAACCTAAGGTTGAGCTAGCTGAGGGTTTGTTTTTCTATTTAATTCTTGTTTTTATTTTCATTTCAACTTTTCCGTATTTCACCAGTGCCCGCAAAGAGGGCTTTATTCATCTCACGTAGCCTTCATCACTGTTTCCCGTTCTACTTACTTACCCTTTTGCTTTAAACTGGTTGCAAGGTCCAGTAGACCTTGGACTGGTTGCTATTGCATCCAGTGGGCGGTGGCCGGGCTTAGAACATTGGCTGTCTCCGGTGGGCCGTGACTTCAGATCTTTTGTATGGTCTTTTGTTGTTTTTCTGATTGTTGTAATTTTCGGTGAAGAAATGAAAATGTTAGTGTTTAAAAAAAATAATAAATCAAGTTTCCTCTTTAATGTATTGTTTGTATTAGTGTGAGTAGATGAAAATATGAATAACTACTACCTCCGAGGAGCCGCTTAGGTGCGGCATTACATTGGTGGCAGCGCCTTCGGACTTTCTTTGTGAACATCTACTCCACGTTCTTCTGGTCGCACATGAAGACAACAACCGGTCTGTGTCCTTTTTTCTAATTACATTTTAATTGTATCTACACTATCTGCTATTGCTGGATATGCCTTATATGGAAGGTAGTGGTGATCCAGTTTACAGGGAGGCTGCTCCTCAAAGACAGGTGGGTAGTGTTTTTGGTTTAGTGGATTTGTTAACGGGTGAACGAGGGTCTCTAAATGTTGAAGATTTTCTCAATTTAGTTGAAGAAGCGGCTATTATTGGAGGATGGACGGAGTCGCAGCAAGTTGCCATAGCTAAGCTTAAATGTAAGAAGTTAGCTAAAGATTTCCTTCAAACTTATCAGCAGGTAAACTCTTTAACATCTTGGAAGGATTTTAGAGCACAATCGGAAGTAAGCTTTCGACCCAGAGAACATCTCGTTCATGCAGAGGAAGCATTTTGGAGATGTATTCAACTAAATAATGAAACGTCTCACGAGTATCCGATTAGATTCAAGGTTTTGGCTAAACGATTGCTACAAGTTAATAAGTCACACGTTTCTGTAGAGGGACCTGAACAACAGATCAGAGAGAAGTTATTGGCAGAACGCACTCTTGCACAGTTCTTGAGTGGTCTAAGGAAGGGAATTAAAAGGTTTGTTCCCTCACGATCGCCCTCAACAATCGTATCTGCTATCGATGTCGCTCAAGAGGAGGAGGATAATGAACGCATGTCGGCTACTCCTGGTCAATCTCGATGTTAACGTAATAGACGTTAACGAATGTGTACCACAATCTACTAGTGGGATGCAGAGTTATTTACGTGTCTTGATTTTGCTAGTGTGTATTGGCAGGTAGAAGTGGATGAAAGAGATATTAAAAAAACAGCATTTTCAACTCAAGATGGCCATTTTGAATGTTTAAGGATGGGATTCGGATTAAAAAATGCTCCATACACTTGGCAGCGCCGTATGTATGCAGTATTATCAGGTTTGACTGGAGAACAAGGCCTAGTGTATCTAGACGATGTAATGGCTTTCTCAGCGGGTGATATAGATGAGCACCTCAAGCGACTGAGAAACATTTTTGAGCGGATTAGAAGAACTAACTTGAAGCTAACAACCACAGATAAAACCATACCAAGTGTAACTTTATGCAGAAAGAGACCAGTTATTTAGGACATGTGATATCAGCTAAGGGTGTTACACCTGATCCGGAAAAGATCTCAGTATTAAAAACATATCCTCAACCAAAGACAAGTCGTGATGTAAAGGCATTTTTGGGCCTAGTAGGATTTTATCGACGTTTTATTGTTGACTTTGCAGAAACTGCTGTTCCATTGAATCAACTTACTCGTCAGGACACTAAATTTAACTGGTCGTTAGCATGCCAGAATGCATTTGAGAAGTTAATGGATGCTTTGTGTACAGAGCCAGTACTACTACGGTATCCAAATTTCAAGAAACCATTCATTCTATCGTGTGATGCAAGTGGCTATGCCGTAGGAGTTATTCTGTTGCAGCAAGTAAATGGTCTAGAGCAGCCAAAAGCTTATGCTAGCCGAGCATTGAACACCACTGAGCAGTGTTGGTCAGCGACTGAGAGGGAATGCCTTGCTGTTGTGTGGTCAATAAAGCATTTCAATTGCTACCTCTATGGCCACGAGTTTACCATCATCACAGATCACCGTCCTCTTGTATGGTTGTTCAACCTAAAAGACCCAAGTTCGAAACTCATGCGCTGGGCACTGATGCTGTCAGAGTACCAATTCAAAATTATTCATCGGGCCGGGAATAAACATGGAAATGCTGATGCTCTGTCTCGGTTACCTTCGGTTGCAATGATAAATTATCACCCCTTGTGGGATCGTTCACACATCACGGAACTACAACACAGTGATGAATTGTTACGTCCATTGATGGAAAGATTAAGTAGGAATTCTATGGCTATTGAGGTGTACACATTAGATGGAGATGGCTTACTATATAAAGTTAAATTAGGAATGGAGCGAAATGATCAGCTTGTTACACCACAGTCAATGAAAAGAGACATCATGAACATATATCACGATTTACCAATGGCCTCACATGTGGGATTTAATAAAACTTTGGGCCTGTTTCGAAGTTTATTTCACTGGCAGTGGCCTGGGATGTATGGGGATATTAAGAGGTACATAAATAAATAAATTCACATTTAGAGTCTACCCACTCAGTAATTAAACTGATTTGCAGTGGTGCAAGTCGTGCCTAGAGCACAAGTCTCCAACTCATCGTAAGAAGGCTCCATTGCAAGCATTTGCTGAGGTAACATGTCCGTTTGAAAGAATGGACGTGGTTGGTCCCTTACCAACGAGTGACGAGGGCTATAAATATATTTTAACGTATCAGTGTGCATTTACTAAGTATCCCGAAGCGTTCCCTATGCGAGATCAAGCTGCTGCTACGGTTGCGAAGACCTTTGTAACTGGCGTGATTGCTCGCCATGGAGTTCCAGTTCAGCTCTTAAGGGGAAGGTACACTGAAAATCTCATCTTCTACAGATTATGAGCAAATCTATTAAAATTTTGATACAACATGTATTTGGCCTAAAAATTAGTTTTGGAGGGAACAAATTTTTTTTCATTTTTCAAAATTGTGCAAACAAATTTGTCAAAATTGTTGACAGCTAGGGAAATTGCTACTTCGTTTTCATTTTTCATTTAATTTTATTTTTTTTACATTGAGATAAGACAACATAGAACACAAGTTGGATGAGACTTTCTTCATAAATGTCTTATATTTCTTTCTGTAGGCTTATACCTTTACATTCACATGTATTCAAAGTTTAAGATTTTAATTTATATTTTATATTAATTATTTTTTTTAAACCAAACCATACATGGTATCCAACATTTGAGATCCATGTTTTGAGCCTCCTACTATATTTAACACATACACAAAAAACCAGATGTCTGGGTCCAGACAAAAAAAAGAAGTAGGGATTTGTAAATTGATAAATGTAACAAAAAAGTTAAGAAGCTAATGCGTGAATTCACGCAGTTCAAGCGCGGGGACACAACATAATAATTTATTTGGCATATAGTAATAGCGTGAACTTAAAATTAAATTGCTATAAGAGAAAACTGATAAAATATAGTATTTAATAAAAAAAATTTACCATCAGTGAAATGTTGTGATTTTTCAGCGAACCTTCCCCTTAACGGACTTAGGATCGAATTTCATGTCAAAGATGATGAAGGACGTATGTTTCCTCCTGCAGATTGGAAGAATTCAGACCACAAGCTACCATCCAGAGTCGAATGGGATTTTAGAACGCACGCACAGAACACTGAAGGAAATGCTTTCACACTTTGTAAAAGATAACTTGACTGGCCGGAATGGATTCCGTACGTGCTAATGGCATATCGAGCTACGATCCACAGTGCGACTGGGGACACACCGTTCTACTTGTTGCATAGACGTGACTTTCCGTTCCCATTTCACAGCTTTGTTCAACCTCAACGGGTTAAATATGATTTGGCGGAAACTTATGCCTCTGAACTTGCCGAGAGGCTAAACATTGCGTTTGACCTCGTACGAACTAAGCTTCGTGCATCTCAGGAAGTGAGAGCTAGTCATTACAACAAGAGATCTGGAACTGTTTCTTTCAAGAATGGTTATCAAGTGTACTTGAACGTAGTGGTGGTGAAACCTGGAACAACAAAGAAGTTAGGACCCAAATGGATAAGCCTCTATGCTGAAGCAGGAGAGTCCTCTTTGGCAGAGCGACGAAACCACTTGATGGGCGCGTACGTAATGAAGATCAGAGCAATACCAAATCATCCATCATATCAGATTCTTTTTAACGACAAGTTTGTCAGACATTTTGATAGTAAACCGTTGGCTACATTACCAACGGGCTTGCGTGTTTTACATTTATTTACATTTTTAGAATTTGATATGCCAAATCTTTTCAACTCGTACCAATAAATTCAATTAAAAAAAATTCCAACGAACTAACTGACTTGCGAGGGCGTGCCGGTGTAGACAGATCTCCTATGCCGTCGGGCCTCTTCACTATATTATTTCTCACTCAACGGTCAGACGTCTCCTGTCAACTTTAGGATTAAGAGTGTGTATGGTGGAAAGGAGCAGCTGGTTCACTGTAATCGTCTGAAACATGGACCAGTTGTGACAGATGAGCCTAGCCCTAGAGAAGAAGCAGCCCCAGTAGATCAGCAACGGAATGCATGACATGCTACCCAAGATATTTTGGATGATGATATTGTTCGGACTGGCCGTAATTTTATTGATGGTGAACATGGATCCGTTAGCGATGCACCGACCAGTGATGGAGTGGCTGAGTATGACACAAATGTAGATTTGATGGATTCAGAGAATGAAGTCGACGATGGCTCTCCACAACTTAAGTATGAATTCGATGCTGTGCCTGATCCACCGATGGAAGTAGGTGAACCATTACCTCCATATGCACTGCGAAGTTCAGGACCTGTGGACGACTACCCCTGGGTCCTTCCAAAGAAGCTTTGACTGAACATTTTTCTAATCAATCTTTCAATAACCTTGTTATTGTATTTAATTATCGGTATGTTAATTAATCCAATGTGTGAAACAGGAACCACTAACTATGGTTCTGTTTTATTGAACGGGGCAATGTAGTGGTTGCTATTGCATCCAGTGGGCGGTGGCCGGGTTTAGGACATTGGCTGTCTCCGGTGGGCCGTGACTTAAGATGTTTTGTTTGGTCTTTTGTTGTTTTTCTGATTGTTGTAATTATCGGTGAAGAAATGAAAATGTAAGTATTTAAAAAAATAATAAATCAAGTTTCCTGTTTAATGTATTGTTTGTACTAGTGTGAGTAGACGAAAATATGAATAACTACTACCTCCGAGGAGCCGCTTAGGAGCGGCATTACACAATTATCCATTCTTCTTAAAATTTCTTGAAACTACCTGACAATTTCTTCGGTATTTGTACCTTCTAAATAAAAAAACAAATCATCAGCATACAACAAACAAGAAATACCAGACATTATTATCAGATACATCATCAATATAAAGAATACTTAAAAGTGGCCCCTAAACTGAACCTTGGGGAACTAACTCCACACAGAATATCTAAAAAATCTAACGTATAGTTCGGTAGATTTATAATCATTTGCCTATTTAGAAAATTATCTGAGACAATATCTAACAAATGTGGACTAACATTATATCTAGCTTTCAACTTTTTTAAAAGAGGTAAAATGGGTTCCGAATCAAATGCTTTTCTAAGATCTACAAACCCAGCACCTACCTTGCCATTTCGACATTCAACCTTCTTAGAAATGAAATCAGTAAATGCTAAAAGAGCACCCTGAGTCGAACGTCCTTTTCTGAAACCATGCTGATTAGTATTTATACCGACAGATAAATCCATTTCATCCAGTAATTTTGATACAGCATTTTTTCTATTATTTTACCCACAATCGGTAAAGTAAAAATTGGCCGATAAGAATTCCTATCGTCTTTCTTACCTTTACCCTTATAAATGGGTGTTGCTTTAGCCAATTTTAGTCGTGTCGGGAAAACACCAATGAAAAAGAAATGACATATTAAAACAGCCAACAAACCAACTATTGAAGAGCATTACTTAAAAACAATACATGGCACTTCCCAAGAAGCTGCAGCACTATTATTTTCAAGACTACGAATTGCAGAAATAACTTCACCATTGGTTACCTGTTTAAATGGCCGACTTCCAGCTTCCCATACACTCAAATCACGAAACTCAACCAATATCTTTGGTTTACGAAAAAACTCTTCGGCAACAGACTACAAATGTCAGGATTATATGTGTAGAACACTGGATTCGGTTACCAATATGTTGAATGTCGTCGTTGTCGTTGTCGTTGTCGTTGTCGTTGTCGTTGTCGTTGTCGTTGTCGTTGTCGTTATCTAATTCACGTCACAAGGAGGATGAATGTTTGTGTGTGGGTGGTACTCAAGGTCCGTCAATCCCCTGGCTTAGGCTCACGATCCCCGCCGGGTAGTTACTGGTCAGGTATAAGCTCATTTCAGCATGTTATCAATACGTTAGCAATTAGCATTATGATAGCCATTGAAGGCTTTGGTGTTTAGTATAGCGTAGGCGACGCGGAGTGATCCCTTAATTCAACTCGATCGGCGATTTGTCTGTGTGTGTGTGTGTGTGTGTGTGTGTGTGTGTGTGTGTGTGTGTGTGTGTGTGTGTGTGTGTGTGTGTGTGTGTGTGTGTGTGTGTGTGTGTGTGTGTGTGTGTGTGTGTGTGTGTGTGTGTGTGTGTGTGTGTGTGTGTGTGTGTGTGTGTGTGTGTGTGTGTGTGTGTGTGTGTGTGTGTGTGTGTGTGTGTGTGTGTGTGTGTGTGTGTGTGTGTGTGTGTGTGTGTGTGTGTGTGTGTGTGTGTGTGTGTGTGTGTGTGTGTGTGTGTGTGTGTGTGTGTGTGTGTGTGTGTGTGTGTGTGTGTGTGTGTGTGTGTGTGTGTGTGTGTGTGTGTGTGTGTGTGCGCTAAATTTTGTTCGTCACGCACAGGTCAAACGGCTTGACGTATTTGGCTGAAAATTTCGGTCAACATTTGTGACCACTAAACTCGATGCTGTTAACATAACCAGCAAAATTCGTCAAGATGCCAACCTACAAAAAATTAATTACTGAAAAATAAAATTTGTTTATTTGTTTAATTAAATGAAAACTTACCAACGGATTAAAATAATGTTTCTCATGTAGGTTTATATAAATTGTACCAACAATTAACAATAATTTCAAAATTGTACGTTAATTCACCATGGTATAAAAAAATATTGTTTGTTTACAACAATAATTTCTTCCTTTTTACAGTGTTCCGCCGATATGATTCACATTAATTTTGTGGACTTTTGCAATTAGATGCACATAGTATACACCAAAAAATGCGTACGTAACAATACCTTTGCTGATGCACTATTATTTGGGATCTCGATAGCTGTCATAAAATGGCTACAATGACATAAGATGCCAACCTACAAAAAATTAACAACTGAAACACGTGGTTTGTTATTTATTTAATTAAATTAAAACTTACACACGGATATTAATGATGTTTTATATGTAGGTCCACATCAATACTACCAACACTCGACATTAGTTTCAAAATTGTTGCTTTAACCGCCATGTTATAAACAAATATTGTTTATTTACGGCAGACATTTTCTTCATTTTTACAGTGTTCCACCGATATGATTCGCGTTTGCGGACTATTGAAGTTAGATGCACATAGTATGCTGCAGGAATGGCGTAGGGAGGGAATATAATAATATCTTTGGCGTAGGGAGTCAGACCCAAAGATATTATTATGTCAGACCTTTCTCACTATGTATTTGGAATTTTGATAGCTATCATAGAATGGCTACAATGGCGTGTTATGTTTTATGACTTTCATGGCAAAAATGCAAATGTTAACAACGAACTTTGTAGACAGATAATAAGCTTTTATTATCATTTAAATGCGGTTATTGTATGATTAAACAATATTAAATTTTAGACATAGTCTGTATCTACATTATGGAACTTTCCATACACTGATAGGTTTAATAGTTTATGAATTAGAGCCTTTTGAGTAGACCACGGTTGAATTAAATTATGCGGAAATACATTGAAAAATCAATTTAAAGGTTTTAATTTATTTAAAGAAAACTTCTTGACGGATTTAAATAATATATCGTGCAGTTAAGAGCAACATATCAGAAAATAATATACACAAATTCTAAGTTTGTAGTTTGAACCACTATCTTTTTAAAAAATCGTGTGTACATTATAAAGGTATTTATTTTTGTAAGAGTAATATGATATGCAAATGAAATGTTTGATTTACTTAAAAAAAACTCGCTTATCTGGCAACGCGGAGCGTTTTCGTAGTATAAACAAACGAGTAGTAGTCTGTGGTTCGAGTAGTATTCTTTGAGTCTAAAATGCACGAAATAATTATAGAAGTAAAATAAAATGTCTGCGTTTGGCGCAAAGGCCTCCGGCGACTTAGGCTTTGCCCCAAACCCCTTTCAGTCCCCTCATCTCACTTTTCCCTAATTGACCTCCCACACCCCTCCGAAATAATTCCTAGTTACGCCAATGGACTCACTTGTAGCCGTACTCCAGGCTGTCCCCGCAGCCACTCCAGATCCAGTCCCGATGGAGGTCCCGGGGTCTCCCACTCCTCGAGCAGCCGCATGATGAGAGCTGCCCGTCGCGACAGGAGGTGGCGATGGCTTGTACCACCCCCGCCGCCCTCACGGCGTGCACGAAGGCCGCCTCCCTGCTACCTGCAACAAGTAGAGTTGGGTAGAGGGGTGGCAACACATACAGGCCACAGGATGAGAGCTGTCCGTCGCGACAGGAGCTGGAGATGGCTATTACCACCCCCGCCGCCCTCACGGCATGCACGAAGGCCGCCTCCCTGCTACCTGCAACAAGTAGAGTTGGGTAGAGGGGTGGCAACACATACAGGCCACAGGATGAGAGCTGTCCGTCGCGACAGGAGCTGGAGATGGCTTGTTCCACCCCCGCCGCCCTCACGGCGTGCACGAAGGCCGCCTCCCTGCTACCTGCAACAAGTAGAGTTGGGTAGAGGGGTGGCAACACATACAGGCCACAGGATGAGAGCTGTCCGTCGCGACAGGAGCGGGCGATGGCTATTACAACCCCCGCCGCCCCCACGGCGTGCACGAAGGCCGCCTCCCTGCTACCTGCAACAAGTAGAGTTGGGTAGAGGGGTGGCAACACATACAGGCCGCAGGATGAGAGCTGTCCGTCGCGACAGGAGCGGGAGATGGCTTGTACCACCCCCGCCGCCCTCACGGCGTGCACGAAGGCCGCCTCCGTGCTACCTGCAACAAGTAGAGTTGGGTAGAGGAGTGGCAACACATACAGGCCGCAGGATGAGAGCTGTCCGTCGCAACAGGAGCGGGAGATGGCTTGTACCACCCCCGCCGCCCCCACGGCGTGCACGAAGGCCGCCTCCCTGCTACCTGCAACAAGTAGAGTTGGGTAGAGGGGTGGCAACACATACAGGCCGCAGGATGAGAGCTGTCCGTCGCGACAGAAGCTGGAGATGGCTTGTTCCACCCCCGCCGCCCTCATGGCGTGCACGAAGGCCGCCTCCCTGCTACCTGCAACAAGTAGAGTTGGGTAGAGGAGTGGCAACACATACAGGCCGCAGGATGAGAGCTGTCCGTCGCAACAGGAGCGGGAGATGGCTTGTTCCACCCCCGCCGCCCTCATGGCGTGCACGAAGGCCGCCTCCCTGCTACCTGCAACAAGTAGATTTGGGTAGAGGGGTGGCAACACATACAGGCCGCAGGATGAGAGCTGTCCGTCGCGACAGGAGCGGGCGATGGCTATTACAACCCCCGCCGCCCTCATGGCGTGCACGAAGGCCGCCTCCCTGCTACCTGCAACAAGTAGAGTTGGGTAGAGGGGTGGCAACACATACAGGCCGCAGGATGAGAGCTGCCCGTCGCGACAGGAGCTGGAGATGGCTTGTACCACCCCCGCCGCCCTCACGGCGTGCACGAAGGCCGCCTCCCTGCTACCTGCAACAAGTAGAGTTGGGTAGAGGGGTGGCAACACATACAGGCCGCAGGATGAGAGCTGCCCGTCGCGACAGGAGCGGGAGATGGCTATTACCACCCCCGCCGCCCTCACGGCCTGCACGAAGGCCGCCTCCCTGCTACCTGCAACAAGTAGAGTTAGGTAGAGGGGTGGCAACACATACAGGCCGCAGGATGAGAGCTGCCCGTCGCGACAGGAGCTGGAGATGGCTATTACAACCCCCGCCGCCCTCACGGCGTGCACGAAGGCCGCCTCCCTGCTACCTGCAACAAGTAGAGTTGGGTAGAGGGGTGGCAACACATACAGGCCGCAGGATGAGAGCTGCCCGTCGCGACAGGAGCGGGCGATGGCTATTACCACCCCCGCCGCCCTCATGGCGTGCACGAAGGCCGCCTCCCTGCTACCTGCAACAAGTAGAGTTGGGTAGAGGGGTGGCAACACATACAGGCCGCAGGATGAGAGCTGTCCGTCGCGACAGGAGCTGCAGATGGCTTGTACCACCCCCGCCGCCCTTACGGCGTGCACGAACGCCGCCTCCCTGCTACCTGCAACAAGTAGAGTTGGGTAGAGGGGTGGCAACACATACAGGCCGCAGGATGAGAGCTGTCCGTCGCGACAGGAGCTGGAGATGGCTTGTTCCACCCCCGCCGCCCCCACGGCGTGCACGAAGGCCGCCTCCCTGCTACCTGCAACAAGTAGAGTTGGGTAGAGGGGTGGCAACACATACAGGCCGCAGGATGAGAGCTGCCCGTCGCGACAGGAGCTGGAGATGGCTTGTACCACCCCCGCCGCCCTCATGGCGTGCGCGAAGGCCGCTTCCCTGCTACCTGCAACAAGTAGAGTTGGGTAGAGGGGTGGCAACACATACAGGCCACAGGATGAGAGCTGTCCGTCGCGACAGGAGCGGGCGATGGCTATTACCACCCCCGCCGCCCTCATGGCGTGCACGAAGGCCGCCTCACTGCTACCTGCAACAAGTAGAGTTGGGTAGAGGGGTGGCAACACATACAGGCCGCAGGATGAGAGCTGTCCGTCGCGACAGGAGCGGGAGATGGCTTGTATCACCCCCGCCGCCCCCATGGCGTGCACGAAGGCCGCCTCCCTGCTACCTGCAACAAGTAGAGTTGGGTAGAGGGGTGGCAACACATACAGGCCGCAGGATGAGAGCTGTCCGTCGCGACAGGAGCTGGAGATGGCTTGTTCCACCCCCGCCGCCCCCACGGCGTGCACGAAGGCCGCCTCCCTGCTACATGCAACAAGTAGAGTTGGGTAGAGGGGTGGCAACACATACAGGCCGCAGGATGAGAGCTGTCCGTCGCGACAGGAGCGGGAGATGGCTTGTACCACCCCCGCCGCCCCCACGGCGTGCACGAAGGCCGCCTCCGTGCTACCTGCAACAAGTAGAGTTGGGTAGAGGGGTGGCAACACATACAGGCCGCAGGATGAGAGCTGTCCGTCGCGACAGGAGCTGCAGATGGCTTGTATCACCCCCGCCGCCCTCATGGCGTGCACGAAGGCCGCCTCCCTGCTACCTGCAACAAGTAGAGTTGGGTAGAGGGGTGGCAACACATACAGGCCGCAGGATGAGAGCTGTCCGTCGCGACAGGAGCGGGCGATGGCTTGTACCACCCCCGCCGCCCCCACGGCGTGCACGAAGGCCGCCTCCGTGCTACCTGCAACAAGTAGAGTTGGGTAGAGGGGTGGCAACACATACAGGCCACAGGATGAGAGCTGTCCGTCGCGACAGGAGCGGGAGATGGCTATTACCACCCCCGCCGCCCTCACGGCGTGCACGAAGGAAGGCCGCCTCCCTGCTACCTGCAACAAGTAGAGTTGGGTAGAGGGGTGGCAACACATACAGGCCGCAGGATGAGAGCTGTCCGTCGCGACAGGAGCTGGAGATGGCTATTACCACCCCCGCCGCCCTCACGGCGTGCACGAAGGCCGCCTCCCTGCTACCTGCAACAAGTAGAGTTGGGTAGAGGGGTGGCAACACATACAGGCCACAGGATGAGAGCTGTCCGTCGCGACAGGAGCTGGAGATGGCTTGTACCACCCCCGCCGCCCTCACGGCGTGCACGAAGGCCGCCTCCCTGCTACCTGCAACAAGTAGAGTTGGGTAGAGGGGTGGCAACACATACAGGCCGCAGGATGAGAGCTGTCCGTCGCGACAGGAGCGGGAGATGGCTTGTATCACCCCCGCCGCCCCCATGGCGTGCACGAGGGCCGCCTCCCTGCTACCTGCAACAAGTAGAGTTAGGTAGAGGGGTGGCAACACATACAGGCCGCAGGATGAGAGCTGTCAGTAGTATTTAGCCCCGTTAAGCCCATTTTGGGATTACGTCGAATCAAAGAAATTTGGCAAAAAGTTAAAGTGATATTACGAAAGAGTATTTATTTGGGCATCTGATCCATAACTTTTGGTTTAAATATTTTCAATAGTTTACGTTTTAAAAAATAATTAGTAAATTTAGTATAAATAATACCTTATAAATCAATGGTAAATCTATGTCTAACCACATCCGGCCGAGTTCCGTTGACCACATCGGCGTCTTATGTTATAGTTTAGTACGAGTAAGTAAATAGGTACTTGGTTCGAATCCCTATGTAGAGGTCCTCGGTTCGACGCGGGGTTCGACCGTGACGAGGGGTCCTACTTTTAGCCTTTGTATAGCTTATTGAGCTCCTTGGTTAGAGAAATCCTTTGCAGTGAGTTGCAATTACAGGATGCTTAGTTCCTTTTCATGCCACCAGAATGCATTTAGGTCCGTGCTTACCTTAGAGAGAGAGAGCGAGAGCAAAAGCGAGTGAGAGAGCGAAAGAGAGAGAGAGAGAGAGAGAGAGAGAGAGAGAGAGAGAGAGAGAGAGAGAGAGAGAGAGAGAGAGAGAGAGAGAGAGAGAGAGAGAGAGAGAGAGAGAGAGAGAGAGAGAGAGAGAGAGAGAGAGAGTGAGAGAGAGAGAGAGAGAGACAGAGAGAGAGAGAGAGAACGAGAGAGAGAGAGCGAGAGAGGGAGACAGAGACAGAGACAGAGAGAGAGACAGAGACAGAGACAGAGACAGAGACAGAGACAGAGACAGAGACAGAGACAGAGACAGAGACAGAGACAGAGACAGAGACAGAGACAGAGACAGAGACAGAGACAGAGACAGAGACAGAGACAGAGACAGAGACAGAGAGAGAGAGATGTTCTGTGTCACCGAGTGATGTGCTTAGTTAGTTTTCATGCCACTTGAATGCATCTCGGTCCGTGCTTACCTTGGTACGTACTCTATTCTTGGCGCGAGGTCCTTGGTTCGTTTCTATATGAAGGTTATTTATTCTCTATGTTAAATTAGAACGCTCTTAATAGCTGCATGAATACTGAAAACATACAGGAAATAGCGCAGACTCCGATAATGTTTCTGCTACCGAGTTGTTGTACGGTTCGACTCTCCGTACGTTACTTCTGGTGCTTGGTCCTTGGTTCGATTCCCTATTCTTGGGTTATTTTCCTCTGAATGAGAAATTAATAACTAAAAATAGAGAAGGGTAGGCTATAGCTAATAGGTTTGAGATTCTCTATTGTCTTGGTAGGCACTCATGTTGAGTTATTTGTTCACAACGTTAAATTATAAGAGGTCTTAAAACATGCATACATTGACATTTTTTATCTTTTCGATAAATACGGTGTAGGACTTGATGGAATTATAAATAATAATATTCTCATGTTTGGTAATATCTGCGAATGATTTATTAATAAGCACTTAATTGAAATATACATTTTGTAATCATTTTCCTTATCCTAACCACAACTTCCTCATCAACACAATATCTTGCATATGCATGTGGTAATTGATTGAAGCTTGTAAGGTTTTACCTTAATTAAAAATTATTCACCATCCTCGTCTTATCATCGTATGTAGTTTACTCCTGACGTTTGGTACGAGTAAGTTAATAGGTCCTTGGTTCGATTGCCTATCTAGAGGTCCTGGGTTTGATGCGTGGTTCGACCGTGACCCGTGGAATTCATAGTCGGCCCCTACACCTAGGGGCACCCATTGTTGCTATGGATTTGTTTTGTGTATGGGAAATAACATGCAAACAATTGTTACCTTGGTAACAATGGGCGCCCCTAGGTGTAGAGAAAAGCTCCTTGGTTAGAGAAATGTAGTCTCCTTTGCAGTGAGTTGCAATGTTCAGGGAAGAGCTCTTTGTACTCAATGTTAAATTATTTGAGGTCTTATGCCACGCACATGAGGCTTTGAGTTTCATGTTTGAGTTTGAGTTTATAAAACAAGAACTGAACAATCTTAATTACAACTACGAGTTTACACTCCCCCGTAGAAAGAAACTATGGGTTAGTGCCTCCAACCTTGCGCATGTAGCTATTGAATTGAAAACGCCATTTCTTAGCTTGTAGTCTAGCAGAGGAAGGAAATTAAAAAACTGTTTATAACTTTACCGTATCGTTTTATTTTACGAGGCCATTCACTGTCACCCTTATTTGTCTACTCAATCTTATCTTCGTACGTAGTTTACTCCTGACGTTTTAGATCGTTGGTACGCGTAAGTAAATAAATACCTCTTTGGTTTGATTCCCTATATATATTTAGAGATTCTCGGTTCGATGTGTGTTCGTGTGAATATTATTTGTGTCTTTTTAAATGGAGCCACTCAATTATCACGTTGTTATCACTAGCCTACACAAAGTTTCCAAGCACAAAACTGATACGACACCTCGAGCTAGGCATTCAGCTTTTTGACGTACAGATTCGAGCTCCATCGTCTGAGTGAAGCTTTTTGGGGTTCGAGAATTTTCAATAGCTCTTTGGTTTTAGACTCTCTATGTACACGCAGACCATTCCTGGCGTAATGTTAATGTTGAAAAAGGGAGAGAGAGAAAGTGTCAATGCATGTTTATAACTAGTCCTTGGTTTGACCCCTGTCTTGGAATGTTATATAGAAATAACAATACAAATGCAGGTTCTTGGTTTGAGCGTTCTCTATATGTGTATAGTACGTAGTCTAATCCATTTGTAATGATTAGAGCTCTATGTTATTTGTTTCCAACGTTAAATTATTTGACGCCTTAAGCCATGCATATCAAGATGTGAGCCGCGTAAAACAGGAAGCTTTATGTTATATGCAACCACAAATGCATCCGTCAGTGATATGATACATTCTAATGCAGCAAGTTTCGTTGCATTTTTACCATTATTAAATTTTATCTTAGTTAACTTGTGGTAAATTATAAGGAGGGTATTGTAATTAATTATTTCTAACCAAGGGAAATTGTACTTGTATATAAGTTTTCCCACAAGAAAATAGAAATCAGTACTGAAGGTGCATCTACACTGGAATAAGAGTAAGCTTGCACTATGTGTTTCAGTAAAGTTATAGAGTTAAGAGAAGGGGGTGTACTACCTCATGTTGATTTCTTTGACAATGGATTAGCGTTAGAAGAATTGGATCCAGATACAGACATGGATTTAGCAGTCATTGAAGTGGACGTGGACACAATGAGGCGTTTACGTTTTCCAGAATTTGTCAACATGTATGTGGACGAAATGTACTTCTTTGCGTTTTACGAGAGTAACTGCGTATTGATGGAATACATAGAGTACGACAGTGCTATCAATCTTTACGAAGAATGTGGACTTGACTTTAGAGATGAAAAATGTTTATCTTATGTGTATTGTATGACAAGTATACGAAGTTTGGACAAGCTTGAAATCATCGCATTTTTGATGGACGAGAACCATTGGTGTTTCAACTGCAAGGAAGCACTTTGGAAAATACAGGACTCAAACGAGTGTTGTCATGTGAATGATTTCGATGTTTGTAATTTTGAGTAGACTATATATAAATAGAAGTAATAGTAGTAGTAATGAAAAGTATAAATATTGTGTTGAAAAAAGTGATGTTTGATTTATTAATATAAACAAAATATATTTTGACATTTTGTTATCATTAACCTCTATTATTACCTAACATCCAATGTACAACTCTTTGAATGTTAATAGCAACAGAGAGAGAAGAGACATTTTTTATACCTAATAGGTTCTTAGATTGAGCTCTATTGATTTAGTACAGAGTCTAGTTGAGAAGGAGAATGCTTTCAATGTTAAATATTTTGAAACCTTAAAGAGCGTATATGCTATACACCATGTAACAGGAAGCTTAACGTGATATGCAACCCCAAGTGATAGCGAGCACGCTCCCCGAGACAACTTTTGGCATAAAGTCACATTGTTGAACGACACGACACGACACGAGTATGTATTTTACATAAAACACACAGTATTCAAAACACTATTAATTTTCACCAAGGAGTTTACCATACATCGTATAAAACATGATATAGGAATTTGACTTTATCGTTTTCACCTGAACGATTTATTTAATAATAATCCACTTCCTTACGCTGTTATTAACGTGAATCTAATTAATCTGATTATCCATTCCGGTAAGATAGCCCAAAATAATACAGGCTGGCGCGTAATGGCCTGTACGGTTGTATTTAATCATGGAACGTTCAAAAAACAAAAACACACATCTCATCCATTTTGGTTCAAATCTCCACGAATCCAAGACAAGTTCTAGTTTCCTATCACAACTGCCACTTTGTGTAATAAACATTCCAATCGAACAATTTCCATACATTTTGCTTATTTACACCTAACATACTCAATTCGTGAATTCTGATTGAAATCTTGACGAATGCAAGCTAATTTATTGTTTCCCAACGGAACGCGCCAACTTGTCAGTTCTTATCGAAATCTTACAAGAACGTCAAATTGTGTTTGTTGGAGCCTGAATCGCACAAAAACGATCATTTCATGCATTTTGGTTGGAATCTACACAAATACCCGCACCATTCTAAGTTTCAATATCTTGTTTCCCAACAAAACGTGGCAACTTGTTCAGTTTTTATCACAATCTTACAAACACATCAGTAGTAGCCCCCCGGTCCATCCCGTCGATATTCCAGGAATCCTTCATTGGTCGAGACGGTGATTAGTACGACTGTCTGGTGCCCCCCTCCCCTCCACACCCCCCTCCCCTCCACACCCGCTCTCCACGACTGCCACCTCACACCCCACCCCGCCCCCACCTGTAAGTAATTGTGGTATCGAACCCAGGATACCTAACCAACACAGCCGCCGTGAATCGAACCCAGGATACCTAACCAACACAGCCGCCAGGAGTCGAACCCAGTACCCACCCCCAAATGTTAAAACATAAGATAATATGAGATTTGAAGCCGGCACGACACGATATTGCCAAGGGTCGGGCACGACTCAGTGCGTGTACCACGTTCGAACCTGGGGAGGGGGGGCATAAAACATGAGTGCTTCACATCGGACTGTTGCTGTAAGACTGAGTCTGTACAATTTCAGGTAATTGATCTATTATCGGTGCGAGATAAGGAATGTCTCGCTAATGACTATAGACTGAATGCGACTGATGGATGAGGACGAGATACCGAATGCCGCACTAATGACCATAGCCAAACTAGGTTCGGGTCCGATACATTGAAGTGACGACACCCATGTGTCACGTGGGGAGGGGGAGGGGGAGGGGGAGGGGGAGGGGGAGGGGGAGGGGAGGGGACACACAACAGACGGCTTCACGCGCTATTGTTATTGTTAGGATATTTGTGGAAATATGGAAGGAAGGATAAATTACAAAAACGTTTTTTTTTAAAAAGCCATAAAACTTTAATGAATGTAATATAAATCATATACATACATGGTATACTTGAAAACACACCAATATAAAAACCATAAGTAATAAATGATGCCGCGTACATCAGTAATTAATAATAAAATCAATATGAATGTAATATAAATCATAGAAATACATGGTATACTTGAAAACACACCAATATAAAACCCATAAGTAATAAATGATGCAACAATTACATGCCGCGTACATTAGTAATTAATAATAAATCATAGACATACATGGTATATTTGAAAACACACACACCAATATAAAAAACCATAAGTAATAAATGATGCAACAATCACATTTGTAATAAAAGAAGCGTCCAAGGTAATTAATAATAATAATAATAATAATAAAAATAATAAAATCAATGATAGAGTTATTTTACTTGGCACTTTCACTTTCACGAATCATTTGCATGAACGTTTTTTGCTGTTGTTGTATTTTGTTTCCAGCGGCGAAAGCGTCGAGGACAATCGCCACATCCTTCACGATTAGGTGTCTGGAAATGGCACTCATCTCGGTTAGCAAACGTCTTGGGTCAAAATGCGGCACATTTGAGAGATCGCGTTCGCTGTCTTCTGTGTGGGCAAAAGCGGCCGTGATGTGCATGTTTGCCATGCTGGGTGATTCTCGGACGTGACGTGACGTGTACCCCATTGTGGACATTAGTTTGGCGACAGTGTTTACCTTTTGGCGGTAGACAGCCTCGACGTGTGGCAGCCATTCCTGCGCCCGAGCGATGGCGCGTTGAATGCACGTTTGAAGAAGACTTATTCCCTGCCACGATTGTGTAGCCAGCGAGACAAGCTTCAGTCCCGAGTCGTTTCCAGGTTGAATGCTCGTGATGGTGATCGTCTTCTTGTTGAAGAAGACTGAGCGATGTAGGAAAATGGAGTCGCTGATCTGCCAACTCTTCCCGGCTTCATCGTCCTCGTGTTGGGCCGTGTTGAAGTACGCCGTCAAGACTTCCTTTTCGTCGAGGATGGCCTCCCAGTCGGTAACGCGTAAAGACACCGTATCGCCACACCTCCCTACACGGATGTAGACCTCAAATTGAGGCCCTATAGCAATGCCCACTGACACTTGTTTGGATTTACTAGCGTTAATAAAGTACGACACTTCGAGTAGCTCCGTGAGAGCCGCGTCGGTCCGCTTGACGACTTGAGTAGGAGAATCCATGTCTACGACTGTGCTTGACACGAGTGGCGGGGGCGGCACGACTGTACACTACCTCCCCTCCCCCTAATGCGTCTTGGCTTAGCTGTTGGCCTATGACGATTGTAGAGTACTTGGACGAGTGCGTCATTAACACGTGGCTTCCTCGTGTCAAAATGGCGCAGAAAGGTGTGGAGGCATCCGCCTCGGGCCACGTGCATGAGATAGAGCGAGCAATACTGACCGCACACTGTAGACGTGAAAGATTGTAGAGGTACGGAATTGTAGGTCCACGTCGTGCACGTCCTCTGTAGAAACGCGTAATGGGTACTCACAATGGGTGGTAAGCCAAAAGAGTCGAAGAAGGTGCCTCGACCGAGGGTGTCCACTTGCATGGCGATCCAATGCGCGCCAGGGTGATCTAGGGGCTCCGTGTTGACCACCAGCATGTACGGACGTCGGGGTATAGAGCGCGGCAACGTATCCGAGGCGAACACGCCACAAAATTGACGCGACGTGTACGGATCCGCAGTTAACATGTCTTCAATATCGATACCGTACATGGTAATTACACTTGGGCGTGTTTACGTACCACAAACGGGCAGGTGGGACTCCAGCGAGCGTGCTCAGCACGAGGAGAATCCGTGGTTTGCCACTTGTTGAGGGTAACACGACAATACGGGCAGTGGACGCAATCGCCGTATTTTGTGTAGTAGAATCCGGCGTCGACCAATTCTCGCGTGTCGACGTACGGCAGGGGAAAGTTGACAAACGTATTTGCGCGCGCCTTTGCGTTTTTAAAGTCGGTCAACTCTGCATGTTGGTTGGCCCACGCGGACAGACGAATGGCGCAGCGCAGAGCACAACGCGTTTTAAGCTTGGACGTAGCGTGGTGGGGTAGGAGACAGCCGCCTTCATCGCACGCGGACAACGTGCTCAGGGAGGGACATCCCATGATTTCTAGGTCCACTACTTCACGTTCCACGATCTGTGATAGGAATACGGCCTTCTCTTTACCCTTCGTAAAGAGTACGTCGTACCGTTGTGTGTAGCCTTTGATGACGTCGTTCAAGTCGGTGTATTCAACGTCCCCCGGCCCCCACTCGAGCCCGTGGAAGTTCTTTGTGAGCCACGTGTTTGTGGCTCGATGTTGGGCGTCCAGCAAGTCCCACGGATAGGGCTCCTTGAAGAGCCACACTTGTACGCTCACGTTGGTGTTGTCCACGATGGCCAACTCCTTGACGATGAACTTGTTACAGTCGTCGTAGAAGCCGTGAAACTCTACCGTCGCACTATTCTCACACATGGTGACCGAGTGACTGTGTGCACCCTCGGTCCGGGTACTCCTTTTCATACCGCGTTCCTCTACCGGCCGGACGATGAGGTACTGAGGTTCGTGCCGCCGCCGCCGCCGCGCGCGCGCGCCCGCAAATTAATTGTTGTAATCGACGATGATATTACGTGCCCGGTCCACTTCGATGACGCTGTCAAATTCCGCGTATATGATGCAATTCAGGGGCTCGTCGAGCGAGCGCTCGAAGCGTACCTCCATGCGCAGGTTGCCGTTTCGCCGCGGGCTCCAGTGGTGGAGATGCGCCGACGCGTCGGGGGTGAGATCGAAAGCCATCAGGCAATAGCCGCCCGGGTAGTCCGATCTCGAAATGCCGTTCCCTTCGTCCTGGTAGTGTATGCCGGTGCCCGAGAACAGCGTGTGGTAGGCTCTAATGTACTCGTTGTGGGTAAAATCCATTTGCAACGGTTTTGAGGGAATCTGATCACCGTCCACGTAGAGCGCCAAAAACACGAGTTTGCGATGCTCGAAATTAAACGGATTCTTTTTAAAATCACCGTTATAGGCGGCATTCGATACAAATCCAACAATGATCCGTTTTGGGAGCGCCCCTAGGTACACGTTGTCAATGGTTTTACTCTGAAGACCCGCCGAAATGGTGATGACTTTGAGGTCGGTACGCGAAATCATGTACTTCGCGGCGGTTTTTTGTAATGCAGCGTGATGAGCGAGCAGCACCGTGGATGCAATGCGCACCTTGCGCACAACCAGCGCTACGTCCACGAGTTTGGTCTTATATTGGACTGCGTCATCGCCGGCCATCAGGTGGAAGGCGTCCTTGGTCTTGACTATTTTGATTTTCAATTCTACGCCGTTCAATAGGTATCGCGGTTGATTGAAGATGTCACAATGCAGGGGGCCCATCAGGTCCATCGTTTGACTAGACGCCGCGAGTGCCATGCGTTGTTTGAACCCCTCGTTCGTCGTCAGACTGTCCATCTGCCCCGGCGTGTCCTTGTAGTACATGACAGACGTGAGATGCGACCCTTTGGCCGCGGTGTCGTAGTTCAACACGTTCTCTATGTAGGCTCGGTACGCGTGAGCCGTGGAGGGCGACGAGATGAGTTTACCGTTGAGGAAGACGTCCAATTGCTCGATCAGCGAGTACATAAAATTATTGACGGGTCCCACCGCCGCGCCCGCCACCAACGGAGATTCGTCGTTGGCCTTAACAATTTTCACCTTTAACAGTAGCGCCGTTTGCGCTAAATCGATGTAATCGGAACCGTGGCCAGACACCACTATTTCAACCGCCCCCTCGTCGGACACCGGAGCCAAGGGTTTACAGTGCACGGTGTAAGAGTCGGTGACACTCATCTGTACATCGGGTCCGGCAAACAGGTCGAGACTCGATGACGTACATTCACAGGCGTTCGAATACAAAAAAGCCATAATGACGGTGGTAGTTACGAGAATATATCGGGTATTCGTTTGGTCTTTTTCTTGGTCTTCAGCTTAGCCTTACACTTTGGTTTTTTCGACGTCTTGCGTCGTGGTGTCGCCGACGTTGAATGCGAAGATTGAGCGCGTCTCCTTCGTTTTAGGCCAAATCCAGACAAGCGTTGTATTTTATCGTCGGCTTTGCGTTTGAGCGTCCTACCGGCCTCGTTTAATCTCGTGCGAAACGCCTCCTTGAATGGCTTGTTCTCGACGACGTCGCCTAGTAAACTGGTGCCCGCACTCAACACCTGCCTGCCTATGGCCTTTGCACCACTCTTTAATAGTGGCATGACCGAACGCATCAACCCCGAAAAGAACGCGCCTATACCGCCGTGCCCACGCTGGTAGGAAGCACCGCGATACACGTTCATGCCATTTCCAGCCTGAGTGACGTAATAGTTGAGGTAAGGGTTGGCGTCGCCGCTACTCATGATGTGGACGAGTCTACGCGTCGAAAGTGTAAGTGCACAGACGAGGTTCCAAATGCAAATGGGACTGTGTGGCCCGTGTTGTTCCTCATATCGATGGATATGGTTTGAAATTCGCGTTTCAAAAGTGGCAGGTAGAAATGTGTTTGGAATGTGGTTGTCACTTCGGCGCCATACTTGTGTTTTGTATGGTTAGTGTTGACGACGCGTAGGATTGGTGCCACTGTATCGCCCACAATCTGTCCCTCGATGAGATCGCAATAGCAGTAGATGTGACGAGGTACCCCCCAGGACACGTCAATCGGGTAGACGGCGTCGGGTGTCTCGACGAGGTTAAGCCTGTCGGGGTTGTAGCCCAGCTGACGTGCTAAGATAGGTGATAGCTTTATCTTTTCCATACCTGGGGTGTTTGGTTCCGCTTGAAAACGTACTATTTGCGTTTTGGGGTTTTCTACCAGAGTGCCCACGGCAAACGGGTGGGGGTCCTCTAACATGTTGTTGACGGCGGCCAGCAGCTCCTTTTTGTCGCGGTAGTAACCGGGCCGCACGTCCAGGAACGCGCGACTGCCATCTACCATTGTCACACGAATAGCGTTCTCACCCTTGGTGACATTGTAGAACGTTTGTGGAAAATGCACTTCGGCGAGGGCCACCTCCCAATCGCCGTTGAGCGTGATGCGTTGTCGAAGCTGCGTGACGTAACTGGCCGTGGTGTTATTCTTGTAGATTAACATGGAGCTATTGCTCGGTAACATGATGTAGAATTGGTCTCTCATGACGTCAGTGAATGAATGGCCGACGCTGGTAGCCAAGAATTAAATGTGTCCGGGTATCCGCGCCACTTGACTTTCACTCTCTTTCTGGAGCCGCTACCCTTTGTTTCTACGATTTTATCTATTTTGAATAGCGTCGCGTCGTCCGTGCGTACCCGCTGCAATTCATGCTCGTAGAACCTACCATCGATGGGCTCGCCATCCCACGACGTCAACGTGTAGACAATGGGACGACGCGGATGGACACCACTCACGCGGAAGATCTCCTCGGACCAATTCGATTAGTATCCTTTGGCAAAGACCATCTTCTCGCGTGATATACGCACGGTTTGACCAACGGAGAATTTAGGTTTGTCGTCGGCGGTGTGACGGATGGCCGTGCCGTATAGGTTCCTCCACACGGTGAGAACGTTGGTTTCATTGACGTCGACTGGCGCCATGCGTATGGATCTGTGCACCGACGTGTTGTAAGCGTGCATCAGTTGTTGCAATGCATCGACGTAACGAAACGATGACGTGGACGTAAACATTTGCCTATTAATAATAATAATAATAATAATAATAATAATAATAATAATAATAATAATAATAATAATAATAACAATAATAATAATACTTACGTTGGTTGCTCGGTGTACTGTTGTTGCATCACTAGACACAGTTGCCATGATGGTGATGGTAAATAAATAAAGAAATAAACAAAAGTAACAATAGTTCACTGTGTCACACGTTAGCTTCCCCTTGTGAATATGACACAGATGGTCATCTGTCTCTCCGTCCGCCCGTTAATGTTATTGATAGTATTTGAGAATTTCAACACAGATTGTTATCTGTCTCTCCGTCCCCCCCGGCCCCCACTAATCGTTGCTGCTTAATGGTGTTGATAGGTTTAAGAATTTCAACACAAACAATTATTATAATTATTTCTATTATTATCTAGCACTGTACAAATATATTCGATATTGACGATGGTGAAACCTGCGACTAAAAGGTGTGGGTTCGAAGTCCGAACAAATCACTTTTGTTAATAATAATAATAATAATAATAATAATAATAATAATAATAATAAAAATAATAATAATTATTATAATCATAATCATAATCATAAACATAAACAGGTATAAGAATAGGTGTTGCTCGAAGACGACGTCCAGTCGTCGTCGCGATGATCCCCTTTAGGCATCCGAGTAACATCATTGTTAGTGGACCATCCCAGGCAGGCAAGTCGCAATTCATTCGTAAACTCATCGAGAACATCGAGCACATGTTTGACACTCCTATGAAGGAAATTATCTGGTGTTTCGCGGAAAGAAATTCCTTGCACGAGGGTGTTGTCTGTCCCGTACCTGTGACGTACCGCCGAGGCATACCCGACTTTGGTACGACAACAGAGTCGTCGGAGCCAAGACTGTATGTCATCGACGATCACATGCAAAACTCGGCTGAAATAGTCCAAGCTTTTACCGTTAAGAGTCACCATAACAACTTGAGCATCATCTATATATCTCAAAATATATTTCATCAAGGGCGTGGCTCTCGAGACCTCAGTTTAAACGCGCACTACATTGTGTTGTTTAAGAATCCCAGAGACCGAGCTCAGATTGCCACATTAGCCAGGCAAATCGAACCTCACAGACCCGAGTTCGTGGTGGACGCATATAAACAGGCGACGCGCGAACCTTTCGGCTATTTACTACTGGACTTTAAACAGGACACACCGGACCAACTACGGTTTCGTGCAAAAATATTTCCAGACGAAAGTGTTCACCCTGTCGTCTACATACCCGCCAATGATAAACCCAAGGGAAAGTAAGTACCTAGGTGCAACATGCCCACGCCTACCATTTTAAGTCACGGTGACGTACTACGTGTATTGCATAAGGCCAGCCCAAAAGTGCGCCGACAATTATTAAAAACGGCCAACAAGAGTCTAGTGAAATCATTGTGTGAATGCGCAGATAACACGCTACATGGTAGAGTGAAGTTATCACCTGCGCAAAAAACGCGATTAGCCAGGTACAAGAAGGTGCTACGAAGAATAGCCCGCCGCGGTGACGTTTGGCAAACAAAGCGTCGCATTCTCGCACAACAAGGCGGTGCCATATTACCGTTACTACTCGGACCGTTGCTAGGAGGGTTGATTGGAAATCTATTTAAATAGTTGTGACATAATAAGAGATATGGACGGAGCAAAACAAATGGTCGTCATAACGCCCGAGGACTTATCGCGGCTTCAACAACAACACCAAGGCAAGTTCATTCATGGAGATACTGTCAACAACGCGTTAGCGCCTCTGGACAAAGAGATGACTCGTATCTTGCGATTACATAACACCCCCGATAGCGATAAGTGGGCCATGTACAAACAGGTACTGGATCGGTTCCTGCATTTCGCTAACGAGGCTAGACAGCCCATACACATTCCTATTGTGGACCGCGAGAACCATACGACGGACAGTCCCGGGTTCGATGATCGAATGAAAGTGCAAACGCTAGCTTTGATACCGCCAAAGCTCAAGTCCAAAGCTCAGTTACTCTACGATAAGCTGAAGTCAACTGACGATAATATCATCAAGTGGAACAACGACGACGGCGCGGTGCAGATTAAAGGCGTGAAACTAGATGGCTCTTCAATTACAGATCTAGTGGCCGATACGATACGTAATAGAAAATCTACTAACCCGAGAGGTTGGGAAACATTTGCACAGATACTCGGTGAGCTCAACGTGCCCAAAGAGATTATCGGCAATCAGAGAAGAACTTCCGTCATTTCGAGTCCGACATACGCAAAGCCCACATCGTCCCCGGTCACGTCACGCGTCGTACGTAAGACAACCGCGCTAAGTCGTTGGAAACCATACACGTTCACGAGATGAAGGCGTGGATGAAAACATTGTTGTCTCGTGTATACCACGATCCAAGTCATCCCGCGGGTTACGCGACTGCGGATAAATTATATCGCGCCGTCAACAAACGCGTACCAAAGAAAGATGTCATCGCGTGGCTTCAAACCAAGGACAGTTATACTTTACACAGACAGGCTCGAAAACGGTTTCCACGAAACAAATATTTAGTTACGAACTTGGACGACTTATGGCAAGCAGATCTCAATGATTTACGTTCTCTGAGCAAATACAACGACGGAAAGAAGTACATTCTGACCGTCATCGACGTGTTTAGCAAGTTCGCTTGGAGTCGAGCGTTAAGCGACAAGACGGGTGCACAGGTGACCATGGCGTTCGAAGATATTTTCGCACAGAGTCAACGCAAACCTCGCGACCTACAGTGCGATCGCGGTAAGGAGTTCGTAAACAAGACATTTCAATCGTGTCTAGAAAAACACGGTGTACACTTTTACGTTAGTAGGGATCCAGTTATAAAAGCGTCCGTCGTGGAACGTTTCAATCGTACGCTCAAGTCTAAAATGTGGCAAATGTTTACGTCCACGTCATCGTTTCGTTACGTCGATGCATTGCAACAACTGATGCACGCTTACAACACGTCGGTGCACAGATCCATACGCATGGCGCCAGTCGACGTCAATGAAACCAACGTTCTCACCGTGTGGAGGAACCTATACGGCACGGCCATCCGTCACACCGCCGACGACAAACCTAAATTCTCCGTTGGTCAAACCGTGCGTATATCACGCGAGAAGATGGTCTTTGCCAAAGGATACGAATCGAATTGGTCCGAGGAGATCTTCCGCGTGAGTGGTGTCCACCCGCGTCGCCCCATTGTCTACACGTTGACGTCGTGGGATGGCGAGCCCATCGAGGGTAGGTTCTACGAGCATGAATTGCAGCGGGTACGCACGGACGACGCGACGCTATTCAAAATAGATAAAATCGTAGAAACAAAGGGTAGCGGCTCCAGAAAGAGAGTGAAAGTCAAGTGGCGCGGATACCCGGACACATTTAATTCTTGGCTACCAGCGTCGGCCATTCATTCACTGACGTCATGAGAGACCAATTCTACATCATGTTACCGAGCAATAGCTCCATGTTAATCTACAAGAATAACACCACGGCCAGTTACGTCACGCAGCTTCGACAACGCATCACGCTCAACGGCGATTGGGAGGTGGCCCTCGCCGAAGTGCATTTTCCACAAACGTTCTACAATGTCACCAAGGGTGAGAACGCTATTCGTGTGACAATGGTAGATGGCAGTCGCGCGTTCCTGGACGTGCGGCCCGGTTACTACCGCGACAAAAAGGAGCTGCTGGCCGCCGTCAACAACATGTTAGAGGACCCCCACCCGTTTGCCGTGGGCACTCTGGTAGAAAACCCCAAAACGCAAATAGTACGTTTTCAAGCGGAACCAAACACCCCAGGTATGGAAAAGATAAAGCTATCACCTATTTTAGCACGTCAGCTGGGCTACAACCCCGACAGGCTTAACCTCGTCGAGACACCCGACGCCGTCTACCCGATTGACGTGTCCTGGGGGGTACCTCGTCACATCTACTGCTATTGCGATCTCATCGAGGGACAGATTGTGGGCGATACAGTGGCACCACTCCTACGCGTCATCAACACTAACCATACAAAACACAAGTATGGCGCCGAAGTGACAACCACATTCCAAACACATTTCTACCTGCCACTTTTGAAACGCGAATTTCAAACCATATCCATCGATATGAGGAACAACACGGGCCACACAGTCCCATTTGCATTTGGAACCTCGTCTGTGCACTTACACTTTCGACGCGTAGACTCGTCCACATCATGAGTAGCGGCGACGCCAACCCTTACCTCAACTATTACGTCACTCAGGCTGGAAATGGCATGAACGTGTATCGCGGTGCTTCCTACCAGCGTGGGCACGGCGGTATAGGCGCGTTCTTTTCGGGGTTGATGCGTTCGGTCATGCCACTATTAAAGAGTGGTGCAAAGGCCATAGGCAGGCAGGTGTTGAGTGCGGGCACCAGTTTACTAGGCGACGTCGTCGAGAACAAGCCATTCAAGGAGGCGTTTCGCACGAGATTAAACGAGGCCGGTCAGACGCTCAAACGCAAAGCCGACGATAAAATACAACGCTTGTCTGGATTTGGCCTAAAACGAAGGAGACGCGCTCAATCTTCGCATTCAACGTCGGCGACACCACGACGCAAGACGTCGAAAAAACCCAAGTGTAAGGCTAAGCTGAAGACCAAGAAAAAGACCAAACGAATACCCGATATATTCTCGTAACTACCACCGTCATTATGGCTTTTTTGTATTCGAACGCCTGTGAATGTACGTCATCGAGTCTCGACCTGTTTGCCGGACCCGATGTACAGATGAGTGTCACCGACTCTTACACCGTGCACTGTAAACCCTTGGCTCCGGTGTCCGACGAGGGGGCGGTTGAAATAGTGGTGTCTGGCCACGGTTCCGATTACATCGATTTAGCGCAAACGGCGCTACTGTTAAAGGTGAAAATTGTTAAGGCCAACGACGAATCTCCGTTGGTGGCGGGCGCGGCGGTGGGACCCGTCAATAATTTTATGTACTCGCTGATCGAGCAATTGGACGTCTTCCTCAACGGTAAACTCATCTCGTCGCCCTCCACGGCTCACGCGTACCGAGCCTACATAGAGAACGTGTTGAACTACGACACCGCGGCCAAAGGGTCGCATCTCACGTCTGTCATGTACTACAAGGACACGCCGGGGCAGATGGACAGTCTGACGACGAACGAGGGGTTCAAACAACGCATGGCACTCGCGGCGTCTAGTCAAACGATGGACCTGATGGGCCCCCTGCATTGTGACATCTTCAATCAACCGCGATACCTATTGAACGGCGTAGAATTGAAAATCAAAATAGTCAAGACCAAGGACGCCTTCCACCTGATGGCCGGCGATGACGCAGTCCAATATAAGACCAAACTCGTGGACGTAGCGCTGGTTGTGCGCAAGGTGCGCATTGCATCCACGGTGCTGCTCGCTCATCACGCTGCATTACAAAAAACCGCCGCGAAGTACATGATTTCGCGTACCGACCTCAAAGTCATCACCATTTCGGCGGGTCTTCAGAGTAAAACCATTGACAACGTGTACCTAGGGGCGCTCCCAAAACGGATCATTGTTGGATTTGTATCGAATGCCGCCTATAACGGTGATTTTAAAAAGAATCCGTTTAATTTCGAGCATCGCAAACTCGTGTTTTTGGCGCTCTACGTGGACGGTGATCAGATTCCCTCAAAACCGTTGCAAATGGATTTTACCCACAACGAGTACATTAGAGCCTACCACACGCTGTTCTCGGGCACCGGCATACACTACCAGGACGAAGGGAACGGCATTTCGAGATCGGACTACCCGGGCGGCTATTGCCTGATGGCTTTCGATCTCACCCCCGACGCGTCGGCGCATCTCCACCACTGGAGCCCGCGGCGAAACGGCAACCTGCGCATGGAGGTACGCTTCGAGCGCTCGCTCGACGAGCCCCTGAATTGCATCATATACGCGGAATTTGACAGCGTCATCGAAGTGGACCGGGCACGTAATATCATCGTCGATTACAACAATTAATTTGCGGGCGCGCGCGCGCGGCGGCGGCGGCGGCACGAACCTCAGTACCTCATCGTCCGGCCGGTAGAGGAACGCGGTATGAAAAGGAGTACCCGGACCGAGGGTGCACACAGTCACTCGGTCACCATGTGTGAGAATAGTGCGACGGTAGAGTTTCACGGCTTCTACGACGACTGTAACAAGTTCATCGTCAAGGAGTTGGCCATCGTGGACAACACCAACGTGAGCGTACAAGTGTGGCTCTTCAAGGAGCCCTATCCGTGGGACTTGCTGGACGCCCAACATCGAGCCACAAACACGTGGCTCACAAAGAACTTCCACGGGCTCGAGTGGGGGCCGGGGGACGTTGAATACACCGACTTGAACGACGTCATCAAAGGCTACACACAACGGTACGACGTACTCTTTACGAAGGGTAAAGAGAAGGCCGTATTCCTATCACAGATCGTGGAACGTGAAGTAGTGGACCTAGAAATCATGGGATGTCCCTCCCTGAGCACGTTGTCCGCGTGCGATGAAGGCGGCTGTCTCCTACCCCACCACGCTACGTCCAAGCTTAAAACGCGTTGTGCTCTGCGCTGCGCCATTCGTCTGTCCGCGTGGGCCAACCAACATGCAGAGTTGACCGACTTTAAAAACGCAAAGGCGCGCGCAAATACGTTTGTCAACTTTCCCCTGCCGTACGTCGACACGCGAGAATTGGTCGACGCCGGATTCTACTACACAAAATACGGCGATTGCGTCCACTGCCCGTATTGTCGTGTTACCCTCAACAAGTGGCAAACCACGGATTCTCCTCGTGCTGAGCACGCTCGCTGGAGTCCCACCTGCCCGTTTGTGGTACGTAAACACGCCCAAGTGTAATTACCATGTACGGTATCGATATTGAAGACATGTTAACTGCGGATCCGTACACGTCGCGTCAATTTTGTGGCGTGTTCGCCTCGGATACGTTGCCGCGCTCTATACCCCGACGTCCGTACATGCTGGTGGTCAACACGGAGCCCCTAGATCACCCTGGCGCGCATTGGATCGCCATGCAAGTGGACACCCTCGGTCGAGGCACCTTCTTCGACTCTTTTGGCTTACCACCCATTGTGAGTACCCATTACGCGTTTCTACAGAGGACGTGCACGACGTGGACCTACAATTCCGTACCTCTACAATCTTTCACGTCTACAGTGTGCGGTCAGTATTGCTCGCTCTATCTCATGCACGTGGCCCGAGGCGGATGCCTCCACACCTTTCTGCGCCATTTTGACACGAGGAAGCCACGTGTTAATGACGCACTCGTCCAAGTACTCTACAATCGTCATAGGCCAACAGCTAAGCCAAGACGCATTAGGGGGAGGGGAGGTAGTGTACAGTCGTGCCGCCCCCGCCACTCGTGTCAAGCACAGTCGTAGACATGGATTCTCCTACTCAAGTCGTCAAGCGGACCGACGCGGCTCTCACGGAGCTACTCGAAGTGTCGTACTTTATTAACGCTAGTAAATCCAAACAAGTGTCAGTGGGCATTGCTATAGGGCCTCAATTTGAGGTCTACATCCGTGTAGGGAGGTGTGGCGATACGGTGTCTTTACGCGTTACCGACTGGGAGGCCATCCTCGACGAAAAGGAAGTCTTGACGGCGTACTTCAACACGGCCCAACACGAGGACGATGAAGCCGGGAAGAGTTGGCAGATCAGCGACTCCATTTTCCTACATCGCTCAGTCTTCTTCAACAAGAAGACGATCACCATCACGAGCATTCAACCTGGAAACGACTCGGGACTGAAGCTTGTCTCGCTGGCTACACAATCGTGGCAGGGAATAAGTCTTCTTCAAACGTGCATTCAACGCGCCATCGCTCGGGCGCAGGAATGGCTGCCACACGTCGAGGCTGTCTACCGCCAAAAGGTAAACACTGTCGCCAAACTAATGTCCACAATGGGGTACACGTCACGTCACGTCCGAGAATCACCCAGCATGGCAAACATGCACATCACGGCCGCTTTTGCCCACACAGAAGACAGCGAACGCGATCTCTCAAATGTGCCGCATTTTGACCCAAGACGTTTGCTAACCGAGATGAGTGCCATTTCCAGACACCTAATCGTGAAGGATGTGGCGATTGTCCTCGACGCTTTCGCCGCTGGAAACAAAATACAACAACAGCAAAAAACGTTCATGCAAATGATTCGTGAAAGTGAAAGTGCCAAGTAAAATAACTCTATCATTGATTTTATTATTTTTATTATTATTATTATTATTATTAATTACCTTGGACGCTTCTTTTATTACAAATGTGATTGTTGCATCATTTATTACTTATGGTTTTTTATATTGGTGTGTGTGTTTTCAAATATACCATGTATGTCTATGATTTATTATTAATTACTAATGTACGCGGCATGTAATTGTTGCATCATTTATTACTTATGGGTTTTATATTGGTGTGTTTTCAAGTATACCATGTATTTCTATGATTTATATTACATTCATATTGATTTTATTATTAATTACTGATGTACGCGGCATCATTTATTACTTATGGTTTTTATATTGGTGTGTTTTCAAGTATACCATGTATGTATATGATTTATATTACATTCATTAAAGTTTTATGGCTTTTTAAAAAAAACCGTTTTTGTAATTTATCCTTCCTTCCATATTTCCACAAATATCCTAACAATAACAATAGCGCGTGAAGCCGTCTGTTGTGTGTCCCCTCCCCTCCCCCTCCCCCTCCCCCTCCCCCTCCCCCTCCCCCTCCCCCTCCCCACGTGACACATGGGTGTCGTCACTTCAATGTATCGGACCCGAACCTAGTTTGGCTATGGTCATTAGTGCGGCATTCGGTATCTCGTCCTCATCCATCAGTCGCATTCAGTCTATAGTCATTAGCGAGACATTCCTTATCTCGCACCGATAATAGATCAATTACCTGAAATTGTACAGACTCAGTCTTACAGCAACAGTCCGATGTGAAGCACTCATGTTTTATGCCCCCCCTCCCCAGGTTCGAACGTGGTACACGCACTGAGTCGTGCCCGACCCTTGGCAATATCGTGTCGTGCCGGCTTCAAATCTCATATTATCTTATGTTTTAACATTTGGGGGTGGGTACTGGGTTCGACTCCTGGCGGCTGTGTTGGTTAGGTATCCTGGGTTCGATTCACGGCGGCTGTGTTGGTTAGGTATCCTGGGTTCGATACCACAATTACTTACAGGTGGGGGCGGGGTGGGGTGTGAGGTGGCAGTCGTGGAGAGCGGGTGTGGAGGGGAGGGGGGTGTGGAGGGGAGGGGGGCACCAGACAGTCGTACTAATCACCGTCTCGACCAATGAAGGATTCCTGGAATATCGACGGGATGGACCGGGGGGCTACTACTCACATCAAATTGTGCCTATTGGAGCCTAAAACGTTCAAAAACACACATTTCATACACTTTGGTACAAATCTCCACGAATCCAAGCCAAATCCTAGTTTCCTATCAAAACTACCAATTTGTGTAATATACATTATAACCGAACAATTTCTATAAATGTTGCTTATATCTATGCCTAAATAGTCCAAAATTACTCAATTCGTGTATTTTGATTGAAATCTTGACGAATGTAAGCTTATTTTTTGGTTTTACAACGGAACGTGCCAACTTGTCAGTTCTTATCGAAATCTTACAAAAACGCCAATTATTATGCTTGTTGGAGCCTGAATCGTTCAAAAACGATAATTTCATGCATTTTGGTTGGGATCTCCCCGAATACCAGCAATATTCTAAGTTCCATTTTATTGTTTACGAACAGAACGTGACAACTTGTTCAGTTTTTTATCGAAATATTACAAAAACATTAAATTGTGCTTATTGGAGCCTGAAACAAAAACATACAACTGATGCATTTTTGTACACATCTCCACGAATCCAAGTAAAATTCTACTTTCCTATCAAAACTGCCACTTAGTGTAATATCAAAGATTACCGAGTGAGGGAAAATGTTTCGTTGCCGTGTTAAAATATCCGCGCGAGTTTTGTCAAAAGGTTGGAATTCATAGTCGGCTCCTACACCTAGGGGCGCCCATTGTTACCAAGGTAACAATTGTTTGCATGTTATTTCCCATAAACAAAACAAATCCATAGCAACAATGGGTGCCCCTAGGTGTAGGGGCCGACTATGAATTCCAACCTAAGTCTCACCACTAGTTCGAACTCTCACAGCAAGGAGCTCTAGCTTAGCACGTTTGAACTTCGTTGCCGTCTGTCGGGATATATTTGAACTCGGTTTTGGCATCGGAAGAACTCGGCTCGGACACTTTTTACCCCGGCGGTGAGAAGGCGCTGAGTCGGACGACCGAGGTTACCGCTCAGTTCTAAACTTTTGGAAGAACGAGCTCTTGCGGTGAGTACAGTAGGTGGCTCGTTGGTCCAGTGGTTAGCATCCCTGCTTCCAATGCAGAAGGTCCTGGGTTCAAATCCCGCTACAGGCAGAAGTTTTTAACTTCTAATATGCATTCAATTCCATTACTTCTTGGCTTAGGAATAAGTAAACGGTGACTTTGGAGCCGTCCTAGCAACGACGCACTCAATAAATTCAAAGTTGTTCTGAATAGGCCTTGTTGATTCTGGCATTTGTCAGCAGGTATTCGCACTGTCCAATCACTGATTCATATGTTTCGTATTTGAAATATCGATCTTTGATTGGTTATCGATCACTCGTCGACGGTGTTCGAAGCCTACAGGGTTTGTTTGGTCGCTTTAAATTAAAGTCCCCCACTGCAAATCAGTTTAGTTACTGAGTGGGTAGATTCTAAATGTGAATTTATTTATTTATTTGAACTACATGTTGGACTTAGAAAATTTCGCTCAGACACGCGAAGACGACTTTCCATAAGAGTGAATTATCTTCCCTCACTCATGCATTAATCTTTGGTAATATACATTGAAATCGAACCATTTCTATAAATTTTGCTTATATCTATGCCTTAATAGACCAAAATTACTCAATTCATGTATTTTGATTGAAATCTTGACGAATGCAAGCTAATTTCTTGTTTTCCAACGGAACGTGGAACTTATTCAGTTTCTAACGAAATCTTACAAAATCCATATCATATTTATCATATTTATTTGTCATATTTTGCTTATTGGAGCCTGATTCGCTAAAAACGATCATTTCTTGCAATTTGGTTGGAATCTCCACCAATACCATGAAAATTCTAAGTTTCAATTTCGTGTTTACCAACAGAATGTGCCAATTTGTTTAGTTTTTACCGAAATCTTACAAAAACATCACATTGTGCTTATTTGAGCCTGAAACGCTCAAAAACACACATTTCATGCATGTTGATACAAATCTCCACGAACCCAAGCCAAATTGTAGTTTCCTATCAAAACTGCCACTTTGTGTAATATACATTGAAATCGAACAACTCCGCCGCCCCCCGCCCGGTACCACGAGGCTCTTGACTGGCCTCTGTGTGACCTTGTACCGAGTGTAATCCAAGATGACTCCGCTCACCACTCACTGTTGGTTCATGTTCCAAAGGAACTCTCGTCAAAATCCGATCATTAGTTTTTCAACAATTGAAGTTGAGAAAACAATAAGAAATTTTGCTCATTTTCCGATATTTTGCGTGAATTGTTATAACAAGTAAACTGCTGGGTCTATAATTTTGAAATAACCTTTATGATGACTATTTGCATGTAAACTAAATACGCTTTGCTATAAGTTTTTCCTTTAAAATGAATAGTTTAACAGCTAGAACGAGATTAGTACCGCGTGGTTTGGGCGAGAATCCGCAGACAGTTAGAGCGCTAGACCCGTTAGCTTAGGGATAATTTTGTCCGCTAGGGGCGTATCGAAGTTTTGCGATCGCGAATACTTTGTCGATGAATATTAAAAACGAGTATTTTGTTTCCTTGGCTTTGTAAATCAATTTAGATTTGTATTCCCTGCTTAAAATTCCCATGGGTTACGGCTGCAAGTTACGGTTGAAATTACCATTAAATCCCATTGATTACATTAAGGACGTGTCCGAATTCTGCTTTATCGTTGCTAAGTCTAGGTCCAAGTCCAGTTTTGACGTCACCGTTCCTCGATGACGTAGGAAGTATTGTCTGAAAACGTTAAGTCCAGGTCTAAAAGCGGAAACGGATCTAGTAATCGAAAGTGCATGCTCGTTTTGGTCCATGTTAGGTCCAAGTAAAATGGCGGCTTTGGAAGTGGCGCCTCAGCTGAAGGCAAATTAAAATGTAAGTACAATTTAAAAATTTAAAGTTTCAGAATAAATTATTAATAATAATTTAACGTCTACGCACTTTGTTAGAAACTCGTGCCTGCGTCCTTGAACGCCTAGCCTATACTTTCATTGCTTGGGGTCTACATAACCCTACTTTATTGAAGACAGCAGCGACATCTATCAAGGGGAAACAAACTAAAATTTGCAGGGAGTAATCATTGTCTCCCACAGGTAGCGCTACTGTAGGCTAGTATTGTCCGAAAACTATTTTCAGTACAGTTAGACCTGGACTTGGACCTAGATGTTGGACTTGGACTTGGACCTGGACCTTACCAGAATTCGGACACGTCCTAAGTTCTTTTATAAATGGAAAAATATGTTTTCAATCGGAACCAACCGGTAACAGTCAATCGTAAACAGGCGTATTATGGCACATTTGGCGTAACCCAAATGTAACTTGTAATAAAAGGGAATTAATAGTAATCAATGGTAATTTGTAAATAATTGGAATCACCCGTATTCAGACGTATTTTCACTCATACCTCATACCTATGTAACAAATGGGAACAAGATGTTACCAACCAGAACTACCCACTGTAACCAATAGTAATCAATGGGAATCTTTCGTATGTAACGAATGGGAACCAGCCGTTAACAATGAGCATTCTAGCCGTAACAAATGGGAACCAATTGTAATCAATGCCCAACTGTAACAAATGGGAACCACCCGTAACGAATGGGAATCTGCCGTAACAAATAGTAACCAGTGGGACTCAATGCTCCCCGTAACGAATAGGAACCAACCGTAACAAGCTGGAACGTGTACCGTAACAAATGGGAAGCAACCGTTACCAATGGGAATCTGCTGTAACAAATAGTAACCAGTGGGAATCAATGCTCACCCGTAACGAATAGGAACTAACCGTAACAAGCTGGAACGTGTACCGTAACAAATGGGAAGCAACCGTAACCAATGGGAATCTGCTGTAACAAATAGTAACCAGTGGGAATCAATGCTCACCCGTAACGTATAGGAACCAACCGTAACAAGCTGGAACGTGTACCGTAACAAATGGGAAGCAACCGTAACCAATGGGAATCAATGCCCAACCGTAACAAATGGGAACCAACCGTAACCAATGGGAATGTGCCGTAACAAATAGTAACCACTTATAAGCAATGCCCAACCGTAACAAATGGGAACCAACCGTAACGAATGGGAATCTGCCGTAACAAATAGTAACCAGTGGGTATCAATGCTCACCCGTAACGAATGGGAACCAACCGTAACAAGCTGGAACGTGTACCGTAACAAATGGGAAGCAACCGTAACCAATGGGAATCTGCTGTAACAAATAGTAACCAGTGGGAATCAATGCTCACCCGTAACGAATGGGAACCAACCGTAACAAGCTGGAACGTGTACCGTTACAAATGGGAAGCAACCGTAACCAATGGGAAACTGCTGTAACAGATAGTAACCAGTGGGAATCAATGCTCACCCGTAACGAATGGGAACCAACCCTAACAAGCTGGAACGTGTACCGTAACAAATGGGAAGCAACCGTAACCAATGGGAATCTGCCGTAACAAATAGTAACCAGTGGGAATCAATGTCACCCATAACGAATGGGAACCAACCGTAACAAATGGGAAGCAACCGTAACCAATGGGAATCTGCTTTAACAAATAGTAACCAGTGGGAATCAATGCTCACCCGTAACGAATGGGAACCATCCGTAACCAATGGGAATGTGCCGTAACAAATAGTAACCACTTGTAATCAATGTCCAACCGTAACAAATGGGAACCATCCGTAACAAGTAAGAACATGTACCGTAACAGTTGGGAAGCAACCGTAACCAATGGGAATCTGCCGTAACAAACCAGTGGGAATCAATGTCACCCGTAACCGATGGGAATCTGCTGTAACAAATAATAACCACTGGTCATCAATGCTCAACTGTAACAAATGCTGGGACTCGCTGTGAAATGGTCAAAAAAGAACAATACAATTCTCACTTAAAAAAACAATATGTTTTAATGTTATGTTTAATTGTGAATGCAAACAATTATATAATTAATTACCATGTTGCTATAATACTAGCTGTTACATTTGCCACTAAACAGTAGATGAGTACCGCAGACTACAAAGTACAAACCGCTTTTAATCATCTCTGAATTAATTAATTTACAAGTTTGTGATGATTATATATAAGGAAGTATGCAATAACGTCATTTCGGCATTGCACGGTGGCCATACTAGGTACTCTGTAAACATTTGTTCACGTTCTTTCGACACTTCATTGTTGCAATATTGCATATGTCCTTTGACTAACACATCAACAGTTTTCAAACAAAGGTTCCGTATTATGACTGAAAACAAAATAAGAACGTGTAAACTCTGTTTGCAGACAATCATTTGCATGCGTTATCATTTACTTGAACTTTTACCTGCACACATCAATTGATTGATTGATTTTCCTAGATAATCTATGTGTCTTCTATTGACAGAACAAAATGTAAACAAGCAATGTGTACCTCATAATGGCCGCCATGTGACGTCGATTGAATACTACCTATACAAGCATTTGAAATCATTTTTAAAATATTAACACCTACATACCCACCTAGCACCTATTAGCACCTACAAGGCTAGGCCTACCAGTAAACAATTTATATCCGAAGTATAATTAGCCTAATTAATTATGTCTTTATTAGGCCTGTACAAACAATACATGTTACAGATATCATAGGCAACACTTGGTCCTTTCCACTTATCTGTTCTTCATTCATGTCTTCATATGTTGACGCCTTGACAGTTGTTCAAATCTCCCCCGAGGTGCTAGAGTTGCTGGGTCATGGACTCCCAATGGTTCGCTTTTCCCCGGTAGATGGTAAAATCTGTAACATAAAAGCCATTTGCCTTGTAACTGAGAATTGCCCTTGATAAAGGAAATTAAAGTTTAATATTAATAGTTTAATTTAGCAGTAGGCCTTTAAACTCTAAATCCAATGTTACGGATATCTTGTCATTTTCAAATTTGTTTTCAATGCCTTTTTGTACCCCCCCCCCCCCCATGCAGACTCATGAAATATCTTGTAATTTGGTAAGACTTTGGATCCTAGATTAGATTATGGACTTCGGGCACTTCAACAGCAAAAAGTGGGAATCTTTATCTAATTAATGACAAAACCTGACACAAAACTCATGGCAAGAAATGATGCAATTATTGCATATGCCTAGTATGCAAACAAAATGGTTCTAAACAAAGAAGACCTTTCACCTCATACATTGGTATCAACTTACAACAATCACATGCATTACATATCAGATGTTATATTATATACAGTATACTGTTATACTGTTTTTTTTTTTGTTTTTTTGTAGGCCAAACTTCTTGGGAAATATCATAGTCTACATAATCACAATCATCGGTTATTATTGCTAATGATTGATATTCTTCCATCCCAAAATGTAAATATATGCAGCCTGCGAGATATTCTTAAATATTTTATGCCTACATGCCTAGACTTTGTTCTAGTAGGTAGGTCTACCTAGAAGTTCGAAATCCCAACAAAGCACTGCCAATTGTAAGATTATTGTGAATGTTACAATCTCAAAACACATTGAACATTACAATAACCTTATAACGTTGAGTGTAAATAATTTTCACAAATAACGTAAATAATTTACTCAACCTTAAAGCCCTAAGCCCTTACGTACAACTCGCATATCAACCAACAATTCGTGTGACACAAGCACAGCGAAACGCAAGTTGTGGCCTTCTCGTCATCTGCACTTGCCATGATTTGATGAGGTTAGGGACAGACTACAAATTCAATACCACTTGTAACCACCGGTTCTAGAGTTGTCTATAATAGGAATAGCAAACCAGCGTCTTTATTGTTATCATTTTATTCTATAGGGCCAGGCCTATCTCGCATAGGAGGAAACAGTTAACAGTTGTTAACTAATTTATTATTTTATTATGTTTCATTTGAAGGTTATTTTGCATCAATTCAGGGCTCTGTCTGATACAATTGGAAGTCACTCAATAATAGGCTATATCTTACTAGTAACAACATTTACTCATTTGACCCAGTGAGTATGATGAGACCACAGATGCCTTATTGGAACAAGATTCCTATTGGTCAGTTGTAACGTAGCCCAAGCAAAACACAAGAAAATAATTACCATCAAATGCACTGCGCCATGCACTCTTGTGTCAGTTGGAGATGAGGCCATATAGGTTAAGTATTAGTTCATATTTTTTACGCTGTGCTTGCGTTGCGCTAGGCCTATATATGCCAGTTTTTTGTAAGCCTCTACGGAAATTCTTAGGCCTGCATTCAATACTAGCCTATACCCTATCATGGGATGAGAATGAGACACATAGACCTACAATGAAAACACCGAATGCAAGAATACTCTGAAAGTAAAATTGTTTAGGCATACCTTCTTCAAGTTGTCAGGAGAAGCTGATAGGCATGGACCTGAATCACTTAACTGCCTTCTTCTCCTTCCTCTCTTCCTTATATTCAGCACTTGACAGAGGGGACGATGCCCTTGGATTATTCTACGACCTAAGTAAGGCCTTTGACACCATTGACCACCAATTACTCATCAATAAACTTAATGCCTTGGGCATCACTGGCCTGGCCCTAAACTGGATCTCATCTTTCTTCTCATCTTTCTCCAGTCTTGATATAGGGTAGCCTCGGTCTAGATTACGTTCCCATGAACGGTAGGCCTAGGGATCATCTGAAAGCGTTCACAAAGATTAGGCCTAGGCCTAGTAATGATAGACCTAGGCCCAAAAGCTAGGCCACATTTGCCTTTGTTTGTTATTGGCCTAGCCTAGGCCCTAGCTAGGCGTAGCTAGTCAGGATATCAAGGCGTAGAGCTCAATACACAGTAGGCCTAGGCCTAGCTAGACTCAATGCTAGGTCTAGGTCTAGTCTACCTATAAATGACCAAGGCCCTAGGCTTAGGCCTATAGGGCCAAGTTTGAGATGAAGGTAGGCCTAGGCCTACCTACGCTTTCAGTAGGCCTAACCTACTAGGCCTAGGGCCTAGGCCCGAAACTATAGGAATATGGCTATATACGTACATATTAAAGTATTATGTATATACTTACAGGAATGAGCTAGGACCTTTGCCAAATAGTCTCGCATCGCTAGGCCTTCCCCTTTCCAGGCTAGACTCATAACCTCACTTCTTGGTCTACCATTTTTATGTTCTTCAAATGACTTGGTATTTTGTTACTGTGTTCGATGTTATAACAGACACTTCTTTATGTTCTAAAAACTCCACAAAAACGTCTGAGTGGTCCGAAGACATTATTTTAACTGTAAACACACGTGTTCTAAACAAACACCTCACCATTGCACGCCGCTCTTGCCCTTGGCTTGGCCAAACCCGGCTTGCGTAACGGACTGACTGACTGTTACCAACTTATGCACGTAAAACGTGAAGACGTACTTTACATTATTATTTATTATGCTTTTCCCGTTCTTAGATATCAAATTAGAGATGTTTTAGTACAAATCTAATAAACTTATAATGATCTATACCATACCAAAAAAATACGAATAATACACTTCAATAAAAACTTATGTTGGTGCACCTGCTAATTGAATTTAATACCGCGGCTTAAGGCTCGTCCACACAAAAACATAAGACATAAGATTTAAGGTTTAACGCATAGTCGTAACATTGGAACATAGGAAACACGTACTAACGTTCACACAAATGTTTAAGCATAAGCACAAGCATAAGCGTAAGCATAACGCATAAGAAAGTTGAACAATGTTCAACTTTATGATTAAACCTTAAAACAACGCACGAAAAACTTGAGTCAAAGAAGCATCTACTTTAAAAGGTTATGACTACCACAGTCATGTAGTGGCCTACGCCACCGAATAATAATAATAATAATATATATATAATAATATATAGTAATATATAGTAATATATACATAATAATATATAGAATAATTATGTTGTACAGTATTCGGCCGCAACCTCCAAAGAACCTCAACGAGTGCCATGCCTTCTCATAAACTCTTTGTGCTTACGTTTGTATGTGTACCGGAGCCCTTATGCGTTAAACCTTAATCCTTAAAACTACACTTATGCTTATGCTTATGTTTTTGTGTGGACTCGCCTTTAATATGATTATGATTGATATTATGTTTTTTTATGATTATATTTGTAAATTGTGTTTTGTAAGAAACACTTGGCATAAAACACTTGGAAGAGAATGCCATGACCATGGAATTTAAGAAACACTTTCCAGTTTGTTACGTTAGATTCTTATTGGTCGGTTATCCCATTTATCCCATCGGTTACAGTTCCCATTGATTACTACTCGTTACGGTTTGTTACGGTAACAAATGATTCCCATTGGTTACGGTTCCCATTGACTACCGTACTAGTCGTTACGGTTTGTTACGGTGACATTTGGTTGCGTATAAATCCCATCGGTTACGGTTCCCATTGATTACTACTCGTTACGGTTTGTTACAGTAACACATAATTCTCATTGGTTATGGTTCCCATTGATTACTAGTCGTTACGGTTTGTTACGGTGACATTTGGTTGCGTGTAAATCCCATCGGTTACGGTTCCCATTAATAACTACTTGTTGCGTTAGATTCTTATTGGTTGCCGTTACCATGGAATACGGTTGGTTACGATACGAAACATGTTCCAGTTTGTTACATAAGATTCTTATTGGTTGCCTTTACCATGGAATACTGTGGCGTAAAAATAGGCACTTGTTTATTGTTTCATTTTTACTTAGTTTTATTTAATTGCGTGATTTATGGATACTTTTCGGTGACATGGTGTGTTTCCTCACAGGTGTCGTCACCGCAAAGTATGCGATGTGCTCGGCTATTTCGTCAGTCTTGTTCGGTTATAATTTCCGGTTTGTGCAGCAACTTTGCTGACTGCTCGGTTCAGGAGGGGGCTGGTTCGTTGACTTCGTCAGTGAGCCCTGGTCCCACTCTTTCGTGATTGCCACGAGAGGGGGTCGAACCGAGTAGTTTGATTGGTAAATTATGACTGGGGACAGCCAGCGTTGGGCAGAGAGGGGGTGACTGGGGTATGACGTAGGAAAGTCTAGGTGCGAGGGTTCACGAGTATTATTCGGGGCATTCAATCATGGAACGGAAGAGGAGGTAGACCTGTGCCAAGGTGGAACGGTGGAATTAACGACGGAAGACCCAGAGGGAAGGACATGGAGGCCGATCGTGGACCAGGACGACGGAGCCAAGCCACAACACGGGGTCGGAGTCAGCCACCGGGAAGCCAAGGTATAGGGGTTACTACAGCTACCCTCTAGCTAGGAAAGTTAAGTCCATCAGACCTGGAATGCCCTAAGACATATTCGCCATAACTCAGCCACGTAGGATAAATGTGTATAGTTTAATAAATTGCGGTTCCTCTATTGTTTGAACCAAAGTCTTATCATTCCTAAACTGCCTGAATTGGTATGTCCCGATCCCTATGATGTGAGAACCACCCCTAGAGCTACGCCCCAGTACTTCTACGGGTCCGTCGACTTTGGAGTCCGTGGGTTCGAGGCCGAGCCGACGGAATTGGATGGATGTCACGGTAGGTTCTCGCTATCTAACAAATGGTGGAAGCGCCGTTGCAAAACTTAGTTTTGTTGTATTTGGACTACCCAGGTCGGGCAGTTTTTTTTCCTAGTTTTTTTTCTTCTAAATTGAATCTTTTATTTTAATTATTTTATTGTGGCTATGGGTTTTCCCAATTTATTTTGTTTCTTATAAGGGGGGTGGGGTTGGTTTTTTATTATTTACTATGAGTAATTGGGCTTACGTCATACATCTGATACCAAATTTGGTTGTCACTGTGCTCTCTGGCTTTCTATAAATCACGAGTCGAGGCAGGGTCGCCTCTTATCTAAGGGGGGGGCATATGGCGTAAAAATGGAGTCTTGTTCATTATTTCATTTTTACTTTGTTTTATTTTATTGCGTGATGTATAGATGCCTTTCTGGTTGTGTAAGTTCCTGGCTTTCAACATTGAAAGGTATGCGCTGTGCTCGACTATTTCAACATCTCAGTTTAGTTTATTTTATGCTGACTGTAGTGACTTGCGGTAATTACCAATTGAGTTGTATGCAAGGTTCATGGCAGCTGTGCTGACTGGCCAATCCTGGAAAGCGCTAGTTCGACGTTGTCGACAGCGGGCCATTTCCCTCTCCCACGTGATTTCTACGGGGGGGGGGGGACAGTCGATGGGATTATTTGGTAATTACCGCGGATTTCGGCCAGCGTGGGGCTGAGGAGGGGGTGAGGGGGTATGACGTAAGGGAGGCTAGGTGCGAGGTAACTGATGGCTAAGTCGGGGCAATCAACGGCAGGACCTGGAAAGTGAAGGACCGACACCTTGGGAGTACGGGAGAAAGATCAAGCCTAGAGGAAGACACCTGTACCGTAACACCTTACACGGAGGCCCGCGGAAACAACACCACGGACGGGACCAAGGCAGCAGGGGAGATTGGACACCTGGAAACCAAGGTAGAGGGACTTCGACCTATCACTATAACCCCTGGGGAACTCATAGTTAGACTAGTCACGTCTCAGCCGAGCTAGGTTTGCTGAATTAATGTTAATAAACGGTTCCTTCATTGTTTGAACTCAAGTCTTAACTTTAACCTGTTTCACAACAATCCTGTATCACTGGGTATACCATAGATCCCGACAGGTAGCAGGATTCCCCCCCCAGAAGCTACGCCCCAGTACTTCTGCGGATTCGCCGACCTCGGAGTCCGAGGTTCGAGACCGGTTCGGCGGAATTGGGTACGTCACACGGTAGGAATCTGCTATCTGACAAGTGGTGGAGGCGCCGGGTATGAAATAATATGGTGGGTCAATTTGGGGGAATTCTGCTTACGTCATACATTCAACAACAGGTTTGGTTGTCACTTTTTCTCTGGCTGTCCATAAATCACGGGTCGAGTCAGAGTCGACTCTCATCTAAGGGGGGGCATGTGGCGTAAAAATAGGCACTTGTTTATTGTTTCATTTTTACTTAGTTTTATTTAAAGTCGATCGATGATAACTGCACATGTAATATAAATCATTCAAATTGTATGTACTGCAAGGTGAGATTAAGCTTGTGAATATTGTAGAAAAAAATATGCACTTACCGCTATTAGTTTTTTATTTATTGAGTGTTGAAATGCGTTGGAATTCCCTATGTTATACATTGTAACTGAACAAAAACCTACAATTTCAATCGTATAACTTTGCGTAGCACCTTCAAAAAGTAATATATTGCAACAAATTTTCGTGTTAAATGTAGGTAACTTCATGACTCACATGAATACGTTTGAAAAAGATGATCGAACGCGATCTGTTTTCGAGATATTCGCGTTGGTGTGTCAATTTTACGTCAAATCTGCTCAAATTAGAAACTATAAATATACTTTATTAATACAAAAAAATATACAATTTCAAGAAGTTCAGTATTAAATGCTACTCACATGTAATAATTCTTAAAATTCATAATTTAGAATAAAAGAAAGTATTTTTTCATGTCCATTTAATTTGAATAGTTTAGTTGTTGTATTGAATGGGTAGTTCACTTCATCGATCGACTTTAATTGCGTGATTTATGGATACTTTACGTTGACATGGTGTGTTTCCTCACAGGTGTCGTCACCGTAAAGTATGCGCTGTGCTCGGCTATTTCGTCAGTCTTGTTCGGTTATAATTTCCAGTTTGTGCAGCAACTTTGCTGACTGCTCGGTTCAGGAGGGGGCTGGTTCGTTGACTTCGTCAGTGAGCCCTGGTCCCACTCTTTCGTGATTGCCACGAGAGGGGGTCGAACCGAGTAGTTTGATTGGTAAATTATGACTGGGGACAGCCAGCGTTGGGCAGAGAGGGGGTGACTGGGGTATGACGTAGGAAAGTCTAGGTGCGAGGGTTCACGAGTATTATTCGGGGCATTCAATCATGGAACGGAAGAGGAGGTAGACCTGTGCCAAGGTGGAACGGTGGAAAGAACGACGGAAGACCCAGAGGGAAGGACATGGAGGCCGATCGTGAACCAGGACGACGGAGCCAAGCCACAACACGGGGTCGGAGTCAGCCACCGAGAAGCCAAAGAATAGGGGTTACTACAGCTACCCTCTAGCTAGGAAAGTTAAGTCCATCAGACCTGGAATGCCCTAAGACATATTCGCCATAACTCAGCCACGTAGGATAAATGTGTATAGTTTAATAAATTGCGGTTCCTCTATTGTTTGAACCAAAGTCTTATCATTCCTAAACTGCCTGAATTGGTATGTCCCGATCCCTATGATGTGAGAACCACCCCTAGAGCTACGCCCCAGTACTTCTACGGGTCCGTCGACTTTGGAGTCCGTGGGTTCGAGGCCGAGCCGACGGAATTGGATGGATGTCACGGTAGGTTCTCGCTATCTAACAATACGGTTGGTTACGATACGAAACATGTTCCAGTTTGTAACATTAGATTCTTATTGGTGGCCGTTACCATGGAATACGGTTGATTACGATACGAAACATGTTCCAGTTTGTTACATTAGATTCTTATTGGTTGCCGTTACCATGGAATACGGTTGGTTACGATAAGAAACATGTTCCAGTTTGTTACATCAGATTCTTATTGGTTGCCGTTACCATGGAATACGGTTGGTTACGATAAGAAACATTTTCCAGTTTGTTACATTAGATTCTTATTGGTTGCCGTTACCATGGAATACGGTTGGTTACGATAAGAAACATTTTCCAGTTTGTTACATTAGATTCTTATTGGTTGCCGTTACCATGAAATACGTTTGGTTACGATAAGAAACATGTTCCAGTTTGTTACATCAGATTCTTATTGGTTGCCGTTACCATGGAATACGGTTGGTTACGATAAGAAACATTTTCCAGTTTGTTAGTTTGTTACATTAGATTCTTATTGGTTGCCGTTACCATGAAATACGTTTGGTTACGATAAGAAACATGTTCCAGTTTGTTACATCAGATTCTTATTGGTTGCCGTTACCATGGAATACGGTTGGTTACGATAAGAAACACTTTCCCAGTCGTGATATTAGATTCTTATTGGTTGCTGTTACCATGGAATACGTTTGGTTACGATAAGAAACATGTTCAGTTTGTTACATTAGATTCTTATTGGTTGCCCTTACCATGGAATACGTTTGATTACGATAAGAAACATGTTCCAGTTTGTTACATTAGATTCTTATTGGTTGCCGTTACCATGGGTTACATCTATTGCTGGTTTATTACGCATTGTTCCGGTTAGTTACAATTTCAAATGGAATTCATTGGAAACATGTTACGATTGGTTCTGTGTGAAACAGTCCAGTTCTTATGTGTTACACTAAGAATTACATCTCGTAACCAACCAGTATCCATGGGAATTTTAAGGAGGGACAACACTGAAATTTCTAACTTCTAAAGTTTCCATCAGAATTAGATGTGTTTTTGTGTGTGCATTAATCAATGGCTGGGATATTAATAGCAACAAAAAAAATTAAAAAAAAATTAGAAATGGCATTGTTATGAATTTCGTATTGTTGATTCAACAATGAATTAGCCGGGACATTTTCACATGAGCACACAACACCATAATTGATATTTATATATTTTTTCTGAAGCTTAATAACCATTTGAGGTACACACGGATGGATTATTTTTTCAGATTTAAAACACAGGAACAAATTATTTTTTACTTATAACAATTATTTAGATTCTTCGATTTCAATTGCACATTAAAGTTAAGGACTTTTTTATTTTTATTCTACCAAAGGTAATAAATATTCCATCCGTTGGGACCTTTCTTTATTATTAAAGAATATTTACAGAAAGTTTCACTTTGATTGCTCAAATATTGTAGACACTAAAATGTCCCACCTTCTGAAAAATATAAAAAAAAAGTTATCCCAGAAATGACTGTCAAAGTTAGTAAGTTGTGGAATGATCATAGTAATCGAGTTCAAGCAAACTTCAAAAACAGATATCAATAATGAAATGTAAGTAATGTGTGTTAAATCTTAGGTTTAGAACACAACATAATATTTGATAAAAAAAAAAAAAATGCAAAAAACGAGATTTTGATCAGAATTTCAGTGTTGTCCCTCCTTAAGCAGGGTTGTATCCATTATTTAAGTCTATAATTTGTGAATGTGTTGTGGTGTAATTTAAGCCAAAAGCGAGATAAGAAGTTGACTACTATTTGGAGTTTTGATGAACTAATCTCGTTTTTAGGGATTGGCTATTCTGCAGTCAAACTAGTGACTAGAATCATGCCATTATAAATAACTGCATTTTCGTGTAAATACTGGATTTTAAAATAGTATTCTTACTTGATTACTGAATATATTTTTCATTTTATAGTAATTTAACATAATAATTGTCAAAGAAATAGTTTTTTGTGATTTTAAACAAATATTCAAATCATTCCTTGAAACTGGTAGTTTGATCAATGGAACGACATTGTGAAACTCTCCATATAAATGACAATACAACGGCTATTCCAAAGAGAGAAGAAGGTTTCGATAAGCCACATAAAGTTCGCCCATAGATTTCAATGTTGAATGAATCCTGTAAAAAGGCGTACGAACCATCATCCTGTTTCTCTGTAGACGAATCAACGATTCCGTTCAAAGGGCGTTAAAGCATCAAACAGTACATGCCTATAAAACCAGTCAAGCGTGGCTACAAAGTGTGGTGCTTTGCTCACTCTGTTACAGGTTACATAATGAAGTTTACCGTGTACACTGGTAAAAGTCATGGGCGTGATGCTACAGATCTATCAAATACCCTTTGTGAACGGGTAGTGCTAGATTTATGCAAAATCATCAAAAACACTCAAAGTATAGTTGCGTTTGATAGCTTTTTCACAACGTACAAGCTTGTGACCATCCTATATGGAGATGGTGTTTATTTATGTGGCACTGTGTGCTCGACCCGGAAAGGTTTGCCTGACATGCTAAAATCAAAGGATAAATTAAAAAGGGGAGAATATATGTTTGCCACTAAGCAGTGTGTTGTAATAATGCGGACCTGTCTCGAACCCTTGCTCTAGTGCAAGCGAGCAATCTGTTCTCTCTACAAGGGCTCCACTAACCCTTAAGGTTCAAACTCGGACCGCACTATCAACTATGGTAGCATGGATGAACGGAGAGTGGAGCTTATAGCAAGGATAAGGCCGTGTAAATATCATCTAGTTCCATTCGAGGTTTATTACCAATTACCGTTACAAACACAATGGACAATAAACACATAGAATGTCATTACTAACATAAAGGATTGATCTCCTTGTTATTACTATTTGTCCCGTAACCGTTATGAAATCTAATATACCACTTTACGGTATCGTAACTAAAACTTATATTATTATATTATATTGAATCTAAACCATTTTATAATTGAAGTGAATAACATGTACATAATGATCATACTCTAACATAAATGAACAAGTCAAGTAACTGGATTACAACTTACATGATTCCAATCAGTTCTAGAAGAGTTGTGTACCTCGAATCTTCGTGTTTTTTCCTCTCTCTAAAGCTTAGTTTTTGGGGGTTTTTATATGAATTTTCAAGGATGTTTTCTCGAAAGTGTTGCGTGATGGTTTTTCCTAATGATGCCTAATTACGTGGAAATGGGTTAACCAAGTGTGATTTTGCTTTAAAACATGGATTCTATTGGTTGTGGCTAATGTGTAGAGGCGTGTTCTCATTTAACTTTTCTCTGAAACTCGTTTCGGAACTAATGTGTTTACTTCTACAGATGTTCTGACAATTCTAAATTTACCTTTTTCTCTTAAACTCATTTTTTCCCTATTATCTTTTTCTGTGGAACTCATTTCTGGGCTATCTGTTTACTTCTTTTAGTACATGTGCACTGAAGGCACCTTGAAACTTGGAATATTCGAGATGTAACATGTTGTAATCCAGTCGCGCTTACTCCTGTATAACTACATTATTTTAGTATGCTTAACCTAGCTTGCTTTTGTTTATTTAGTTATTTATTACACTTTTATCAGTCTTTTATATTGTTACTTTAATTATCTACTTCATTCAGTCTATTACATAACTCCCTCCTCCCAAAAAAAATATTATCATTACCTAAATGATGATACTTTTACTAATAGAGAAGCAATGTATACACTCGATCACTTTATCACACGTTAATGACATCATTTCATCACACGCTATTGGTAACATTTTGGTTGTATTTTCGTCTTCCTGTCTTCATGTGGCTGCATGGTTGTATGATGAGTCCAGGTTTAAGCACGGGGGTTCCATTGGTATTGTAGGTTGGGTGGGCCGATTAGAAGCGGTGTCCAAAAGTCTGTCTCGTCTTCCGGGTGGATGCCGTAGTTGATCTCGTATTGGTTGCTGAGGTTGATATATCTCATTCGGTAGTCGATTTCTTTCCATGTTGGGAAGAAGTCAAGGGTGTCAAAGGGTAGTCGTTCACGGAATATTGTTTCAATTACAATGCGGAGGGCTTGGATCTCGGCGAAGGAGTGGATACGGGTGGCGACGTCTCGTAGCGTGTTGTAGGACGGTTCTGGATTTGCTACGCGGTAAAGGTCGTAGAAGGTTGGTGCCAGAACGTTTGTCGGGGAGGGTGGGGGTGCCGTTGGATCAGTCACAGGTGAAAAGGAGGGTATCGGCATTGCGTGTAGTGTTTCTAGTGTCCAATCTTCGGTTGCAAACGGTGGAAGAAATGGTTCGGAACCAACGAAATCTGGGCTGGGTACGGGGTGTACGTTGAGAGGTGGTTCCAAAATCGGTAACTCGTATGTACTCACGGTCCTGGATGTCGTCGGTTGATTCAGTATGGTTATATAGAGGTTGTCTTTTGTGTGTTCCGTCGCTACTTCTTGGCAGGGTTCTTGGTTAAACGGCTGGATATGTGTAGGTGTACTTCGTCGGTCATGTTCGGATGTGGTTTCCCAGTTGCCGTCGCTTGTAGTTGTACGGTTGTCAGGGTCGCTTCCCAGTGATTCGTATGGTGAATTTGGCGGATAATTGGCGTTACTCTTCGTAAATTGTTGGTCTGTATCCTGTGAATCAAAAGCAATGTCTCGGGGGTGCTCCCCGAGAGGCACTATTATACGGCGTCCAGACATTATTACTACCACTAGATGTTATTCTTTTGACCAGAAGAGAGGAACTGAGTCTTACCTACTCTCGTAGAATATTATGACTTGCTGAAAACCGTTTAGTAAAGGGAGGGGGACGTGGTAAACAGGATCATTACCTGATAGTACCTACTCCCCTCGTTCTTAGTACTACACTAACGACTTGTTATTCAAAATGAAGATGATAACTCACAACTAATCGAATGCGTTTCAAGTTACATAATTACAAGAATTGCTAACGGGGCGAGTAGATACTGCAGCAAATACGGGACTAAGGTTGTTTAGGTGAGCATTAATTGACGTTTTCAAATAAAGCAAATTTTCTCACTGGTTAGTTTATTATAATTGAGTGTTGTATAATTATGTTCCGGGCCTTCATTCCTATCCCCTCACGCTAACCCAAAGGTGACCCCAAGCTCGACCCAGGATACCCATTCCTCTTCCTCCTCATCGTCGAGCCACCGCTCCGGGTCCCAAAAGTCCTCGGGTTCGCGCAATGGATCTTCGTATTCAGGGTATAAGGCGAACCAGAAGGTGGTTAAATCACGGAATAACGAGAACGCGTCGTATGGGGGATATTCAGGATAGCGGCTTTCCATTCTAGTTAAAGAAAATAAGTTGTTAATTTGACGGTGGTTTAGCCGTTTCGTTGTCCCTAGTCTCGATGTAGTATAATTATCTGTATGGTACTTACTCGTTGCGCTGGGTTTGAGGTAGTTGTGTTCAGTTGTTCTCCCAAAATGGTGTCTGTGTCGTGGAGTCCCGAACCTCCTGTTTTATACTTGTGTATGTATCTAGTAATTTGTTTACGTGTTCGTTTCTTAGAAATGGGGGTGGTACTTAGTTTTATTGTATATCCTGGTGTGCTTAATGCGTCGTCTGGGCAAGTGGGGACTTCATGGCCATTGGTGGTAATTATATTTTTCAACTCGCAAACTATCTGGGGTGTTTTCAATATGGTCGTGTTTTCAATATTTGGAACTCGTTACTTTGTTTCACGCTACTCTTTCCCTCACCGTGAGTTTTCTCTCCTTTTTTTTTTTTTTTTTTTTTTGGCTTCTCATACTCAAGCATTAAGGGTTAACCATACATCCTTGCAACCGATTAAGGCGTGCCAGAGGTCCATTCACACTGAACATTTACAAGCTTTTTACTGCCTTGCCAGGGATGAAACAAGATTGTGTAGAAACCTCCACCATACAAAAATAGAAGCTATCATGTTCTCTGGGTGGCTGTCGTCGTGAGTACTGAGAATATGTCTAACTAAGATCAGGGTAAAGAGTGCGTTCTGCCGGTTTTAACTGTTCAAGTTCCATCTCTGTGGCTGCTGGGGCTGAACTTCTGACCACGTTGAAGGGTTCGGAAATTACTAAAGGGCGGGTGTGCATGTGTCGTTTTTTATATAATTTATATTTTTGAAGTAAGCATCTTCTCTTGTAAATCATAAGTCCCATTGCAAGTAGAAGTGCAATCCCTATCCCAAATGCTACGTGACGGGGGGCGTTTTCCTGTCTCAATTGGTACCAACGGGGTTGGATGTTATCTAGTCGTTCTAGCCATTTTGTGTATGGTACCTCTAGAGGTGGTATTCTCTCTGATCTAATGGATGTAAGAATCTGGTCTACTTCGTCAGGGTTTCCTATAGCGGGGACGTTCGAACCGAGTTGTAGGCGTGTTGTTGTTAACAACCCGTCTACTGGAGGAATGTGTATGTCGAGAATGGTATTGTTGAGTACGGTTATCATTGTATAATGTGGTAACAACATAAACTCAGATCCTTGTACGTAACAGTTACTAGGAATGCTTATTTCTCCTGTTCCAGAAACTACTTGTTGTTTTGTTATTTCAGTAGGTGCTCGGGTGTTCGATTGACATTGGTACAGTATTTGTGTGTTACTGGCGCTGTATATCCACGTGTTTGAATTTTTGTTCCTATAAAAATGCGGTTTACTGTCTATGATAACTGTTTTTTCACATAATGTTTGGGCGTGACTACTATCTCCTAAGAATAGGGCCGATAAACATGATTTTTTATTATGCTTATATATTGTTGAAAGGGGGGGACAAGTACGAATGAGGCCAGTTGTGCATTCATCTACGTCTTGAACTGTTAATTCTACATACAGTTGTCGGTCGGGGGTTATGGCAAAATAAGGATAAGGTGGATGGATTACTACAGCTGCTGTCTGGTTGACTATACGTACGGGTAAAGGTATCGCCTGATATAGCTCAAAATACCTATTTGGGGCTTTCAAGGGGATGTCTATATACACCCGAATTTTAGTATTATATGACGCTGCATGTACGGCGACGGTATTGAAATACAGATACATTTCGTCTAGTCGTAAGTTCGTGAGTAACTGTAAGTCTATCGGTAAATTTGGCTGTATAGTAGTAAGAACTTTTAATAATCTCCGCGGCGTCAAAAAATAAGTATGCAATTTACCCGAGGCTATATCTGATATGGCTTCTTTTAATTGTTCAATTTCCTGTTCGATATCAACAATCGTAGCTTCAAGTCTGCGCAAAATAGAAGTTATTGTGTACGTATATCCTATAATGGTCTGAAATGTACCGTTTGCATACTTAAGTTGACTTTCTAGTTCCTTCACTTTCTTGTTTATGGTTTCTATTACCTCATCTAATTTACGTATGTCCTTAGTGTTATGTTCAATTCGCCTAGCACCTTCTTTAATGAATGACACCTGTTCGGTTAATATGTGACTCAGTTCCTGCTCATTCTGTTCCAGTAACGCGAATCGAGTGTTTATATTTTTTAAATCATTAGAGTCCATCGTTCCAAACAAGAACCGCATAACGTGTCCCACTCCGTCTATAAGCGATCGCTGGACCCTATGATCTCGTGCCGTAATTGTGTCGTGTATTATATTCACTTGTTCTAATGCTTTATTTCCCTTTCTTATCAAATAGTCGGCTTCATTCTCTATCATACTTTTTAGGTTATCTGCAAACCCTGTGTAAGCCATAGGAGTATGTACAACATCTAGATCCTCTATACTTGCCACCTTATCAATGTAAGTACTGATAAGTTTGGAGTATGTAGCCAAGTCGATGTCAATTCCAAGCGTCCACTTGTCTCCAGTTAGTAGCAGTGTTGATTCCGGGAGGAAAATTAATCCCTTGTCGTAGCTTTTCTCTTGACAGGCTGCTGCCGATAGAAATGCACTCAACCAAAGTGTTGTCAGCAACATTTTGTTTCTGTAACAAATATTAGTTACCTCCGTTTCTCTAGCCAATGTATGTTACGAACTCACACATCCATTCGGTTTACCCTTTGTTTTTTTTTTGTTTCTTTGTTGTTTTTTTTTTTTTTTAGTTTACTGTTTAGTTCATCTATTCTCTACGTATTGTATGTATAGCTATTTGATAGTATTCTTTGTCATTTTATTCCTGTATTCATGCTCGGCCGCTTCTTCCCTAACTAACTCCAATAACTCTCCGCAGTGTTGGTCAACATGGGTTGCCAAAACTCACTTTCTTCCCTAGGAAGCTTGCCGTATTTAGCTTTATAGGCGTTGTCAACTTCCACTTGTAATGCTTCGACCAATCTTAATTTTTGTAAGTTCCCGTTCGTATCGCCTTGCCTATGCAATATTTGTTTCGTTTGCCACACAAGGAATTCCATTTCTTTAGCTTGTATGTATCCCTTGAGCTGGTCGAAACGTGCCTTCCATACATAGGTGGGTATTAACGGTTCCATTGGTTCTAAAACCAAAATTTACACGTTGTTTCATTTTTTTTTTTTTTTTGCTTCGGTGATTACATACTTAACAATATTTTTGAACAATTATTATTCTACATACATTGTATTGTTCATAGATTGCACGCTCGTATAATCTTTTCGTAATCTATTTTGTTGTGACATAACTACTCCCTATTCATTACAATCTATTATTAGAGCCTAACTTCGTGTTTCTTATCTCTTGCGTTGTTTTCCAAGAAGACTATCTTGTAGTCTGTGTTGTCATAACATGGGCTAATTACTTGTTATTCGTTACTCGTTGATAGTTTACTAAGCATTTCCCTTTTTTTTTTTTGAGTTGTGTTTCTCAAGGAGCGACCTTGAGGGAATGACAGTTCATTAATGAATCTGAGATTATTCCATATAACCCTTCCATTCATAACTGGCTGGTTCCCTAACAACTTGGTTTACCTAAACGTCTTATTTTGCATGCCTACCTAGTGTATATATCTTACTTATTTGTACTTATTTGTATATTTATTCATAGGTTATTGCGCAACGTATGGTTTTACTCTTATTATCTTTAGTTAAGGTTCTACTTAAATCTAACGTGTTTTTTTTTTTTTTTTTTTGTGTATACCTTGTTTTTAATATTTATCATTGCGCTTTACTTCATCGTGCTTCTACAGTCGTACGACTTCCTCTCAAGTTCTCCCTTCTCCTTTCGTTACTAACATTGAAATACTTGGCGAGCTATTTCACGTCCATTTCACTCGTTTATTCAGCTATCGGCCCGAGGCTCCGCAGTGGGTATCTGTGAGTTGGCGGGTCGGGTTCCTGCGCAACTACCTCGCGGTACCTGGTACCGAATCCCTCTTCTTCAATTTCCTCGTCTGAATCTAAGCCTTCATCACTTCCCTCTTGTAATGTCTCGTCTTCAACCTCCTCACTACCTGAGATACCTCCCTCCCCTAACGCGTGAATTTCCTCTTCAAAATTATACGACTTAAGTCTATTTGCATGAATTAATTGCGTCCCGGCCTTCCCGTAAATATCCTTTATTTTAAAAATGACAGGCGAGCGTACTTCTATTATCCTGTGGGGGCCAGACCACAGTTGGGACAGTTTCTTTGTCAACCCGGGACGTATCCGTGGGGTATGCAGAAACACTCTGTCTCCTAGCTTGAAGGAAACAGGTTTAGTTGTCCTGTTGAAATACTTGTGTCTTCTGTCAGTGTTATGTTTCACTCGTTCTCTAACTTCTGTGAAAACGTCCTTTAATCGCTGGGCGAGTTCAGAGCTATAATTTTCATTTAACCCTACGTCATACCTTGGTCTCCAGGGCCTTGTTATCGTATCAAACGGTAATTGTACGTCTCTTCCATGCATTAGAAAGAACGGGGTCTCACCAGTGCTACTATGGGGTGTAGCACGATATGCCAACATGCAGTACGGTAGCCATGTATCCCAGTCTGATTGATCCTTGTTGACGTAATGAGATAAAAAGTCCCCATACGTCCTGTGCTGTCGCTCTATGTAAGAATTTCCTTCAGGGTGGTAACTTGTAGTTTGCAGTTTAGATATTTGCAGTAATTCGCACACTTCCTTCATTACATTCCCTATTAGATTGGGAGCACAGTCCGTTATTAGCTTTTCAGGTACTCCGTGGCGAGCTATTATTTGGGTTACAAACGCGGTCGCTATGGTGCTTGCCTTCTGATCGGGCATAGCTATACTCTCTGGGTATTTTGTGAAATTATCTATGAAGGTGAGTATATACTTGTTCCCTGTCATAGTCGTCGGCAATGGACCTACTATATCCATGGAGCATACTTCGAAGGGCGTGTTTACTTCGGGAAACTTTTGCAACGGCGCTTTTCGGAGATGGGGTGAAGTTTTTCGCCTATTACAAGAAATGCACCGTAGGCAATAGTCTCGTACGTCAGCGTACATATCAGTCCAATAGAATCTTGTTTTGATTAATTTGATACAACGACTGACTCCTCCGTGGCCTCCCATCGGTGTGTCATGGTAAGTTTTCATTATTTTCAATTTCATCGTTGCAGGGGCAACTAATTGGTCTTCTCTCTGTCCTTCTGTCCTTACTTTATACAAAAGCCCGTCGTTGTCTAGCGCGTACTTCTCGTTACTCTTGTTGTCCTTAGTCAATGTTGCTATTAAGTTTTTCAAAGCTGGGTCTCTTCGTTGTTCATCCCTTATCCTTTGTCTGTCCCAGATGGGCTCGAATTCGGGCGTAACGGTACTTATACAAATAGTCCTTTGCATAACGCTCGAAAAAGGCCTGGTCGGTATAAAATTTGGGTCAAAGAATGACATATATCAAATGAAAGCTTGAGACGAGTACTTTTCAAAAAACCATGATATACCTCTGGCAAATCCAGCTTTCTATGTCAAAACCAGGGTCAAAGGTCAAATTTGTATTTTTTAAAAATAATTTTTAATTAAATAACGAAAAATGTTTGCAAGTTTAAAAATACTCTTTTAGTAAGATAAATGTACAAAGTTTATTAAAAAAAAAAAAAAATTACCCACTTTTCTTTTTTGACCTTGATTAGGGTCAATTTCCTCAAAATGGGTAATTTCTAAAATTTTCTTCGATTTAGTGGCCAATATTCATTATATCAACGTACTTACTCCTAAATACGTTAAAATGAATAGTTCTTATTGTTATCACATTGTCTTCACGGTATTCATCCAAAATGGCGGTAAAAAGTCAATAGGTAAGTATCGTCAAACTAGGCCTACGTCTAGTAACTAAAATATTACTTGTGGGTACTCTAAATACGCAGAATTTTAACTGCAATTACAATAACTAATAATAATATCATGTTTTAATCGTAAGAGAATGTAATTCTCATATAACTTATAAACTACTTAAGATTGTTACTGAATTTCTAATTAATGTCCTCAGACATCAGGGTATTCTTAAATGGGTGTGCAACTGCAACAAAATACATTTTTAGAAAAGAGCATGACCATGCTGAGATACGTGATACTGATATGATACTATAGTATTATGTTATATCGACCTTAGCAGTCACTGTCTAAGTTGTCAGATTAATCACTTTCTGACTCACTGAAATTCTCATGCTGGCTACTGGTACTGGTACTGGTATTTGTACAATCCTTCAGCTTACAAGCGTGGGTACACTTTTATTGATTGGCCAAACACTCACATGTCGGCATTGCAAACACGGCAACAGTTACAGGCTAAGAGATCCATAACGGTCAAAGGTACTGGAGTTCCAATCATCCACTCGTTGCTCAGATCTCCTTCTGCCGTGGTTTCCCATCCATAGCCACGCGGATCAGGAACATCAGGGTTGGCGTTCAAACAACGTATCCAGACCGCTGTTTGGTGGTTAGCTCGCAGCCGCAGGATTTGAAGGAGTAGACAATCGTTTCAAGGTGGTAGCTGATTAGACTTAATATCATCACATTTACTTTTAAAAAGCTCGTAGGGCAGCTGGTTGACGCTTGACTACCAAAAATCAAACACACTTCGAAGATGTGTAAAAACTAGCGAGTTCGTTGGGATTCGAAGTATGTAATACCCTCCCTGACCTCCATGCACTGGTTGTGACTTGTGACAAAGGTTGGAATTCATACTCGGCCACTTCACCTAGAGGCACCCAATGTTTCTATGGATATGTTTTCTATATGGGAAATGACATGTATAAAACTGTTACCTTGTTAACAACGGGCGCATCTATAGGTGTAGGGGACGACTATGAGTTCCAGCCTGAGTGAGCTCATTCAGTGGTAAAGGGAAAAAGAGAACTTTGAATATCATGAGAAAAAACTCGCATTTCTGTGTTAAGCTAAGCAAGATGGGTCAGGACTGGAGAGTTTCTATCGATGTCATCAAAAAAACTCGAAGAGTTTGTCTGTAAACTCTGCTCTGTGACCACGACTCTGTCATGCGTCAACCTGCTGCGCTACGAGCTTTTTAGAAGTAAGTGTGATGACATGAAGTCTAATCAGCTACCACCTTGTAACGATTGCTTACTGCTTCATATCCTGCGACTGTGAGTTATCAACCAAACACGATCTATTGATACGTTGCTTGGAAGCCAACCCTGATGTTCCTGATCCGCGTGGCTATGGATGGAAAACCACGGCAGAAGGAGATCTGAGCAACGGGATGATTGGAACTCCAGTACCTTTGACCGTTATGGATCTCCTAGCCTGTAACTGTTGCCGTGTTTGCAAGCTGATGCCGACCTATGAGTGTTTGGCCAATCAGCTGAAGTGTACCCACGCGTGTAAGCTGAAGGACTGTCCAAATATCGGTACCCAGCATGAGAATTCCAGTGAATCAGAAGGTGATTAATCTGACGACTTCAATTTTGAGTGATTTTGACTTCAATTTTGATTAATTTGACGACTAGACAGTGACTGCTAGGAGAGATATCATATCATACTATCATATCACGTATCTCAGCATGGTCACGCTCTTTTCTAAAAATGTATTTTGTTGCAGTTGCACACCCATTTAAGAATACCCTGATGTTTGAGGACATTAATGAGAAATTCAGTAACAATCTTAAGCAGTTTATAAGTTATATGAGAATTACATTCTCTTACGATTAAAACATTATATTGTTATTCGTTATTGTAATTGCAGTTAAAATTCTGCGTCTTCAGAGTACCCACAAGTAATATTTTAGTTACTAGACCTAGTTTGACGATACTTACCTATTGACTTTTGACCGCCATTTTGAATGAATACCGTGAAGACAATGTGATAACAATAAGAACTATTCATTTAAACGTATTTATGAGTAAGTACGTTGATATAATGAATATTGGCCACTAAATCGAAAAAAATTTTAGAAATTACCCATTTTGAGGAAATTGACCCTAATCAAGGTCAAAAAAGGAAAGTGGGTAATTTAATTTTTTTTTAAAAACTTTGTACATTTATCTTACTAAAAGAGTATTTTTAAACTTGCAAATATTTTTCGTTATTTAATTAAAAATTATTTAAAAAATTACAAATTTGACCTTTGACCCTGGTTTTGACTTAGAAAGCTGGATTTGCCAGAGGTATATCATGGTTTTTTGAAAAGTACTCGTCTCAAGCTTTCATTTGATATATGTCATCCTTTGACCCAAATTTTATACCGTCATTCTCGTTATGCAAAGGACTAAAACTCTCGACAAACTGTCAGCGTTGGTGTTTAATTTTCCTTCTCGATACTGGACAGTGAAGTTATAATTGCTCAGCAGAATCGACCACCGGGCTAATCGCGACGTTGGGTCTTGTAAAGAGTCTAACCAAACCAGCGGTCGGTGATCGCAATATATTGTAAAGTGGTTTCCATATAGGTAGCAATTAAAGTGTTTAATCCCGAACACTATTGCCAATAATTCTCGTTCGGTGACTGAATAATTTCGTTCCGCTTGATTTAATACTCTTGATGCGTAGCCTATAGGCTTCTCCGTACCTTCCGATATTTGTGAAAGCACAGCGCCAAGCGCAAAGTCACTACTATCCGTAGACAGTATAAACTCTTTGTTGAAGTCAGGGTATATCAATACAGGTTCTTTGCACAAGGCATCTTTGAGAGTTATAAATGCTCGTTCTTGATCTTCCTTCCATTCAAACTTAGTATCTTTCTTTGTTAATTCAGTCAAGCTCTTAGCTGTGGCGGCGTACTGATCGATAAATCGCCTGTAATATCCCGAAAGTCCTAAAAATCCTTTCATTTCGGTCACATTCGTTGGTCGAGGGTAATTTTGCACGGCCGCAATTTTAAGAGGGTTAGGTTTAATTCCAGCCTCCGATACAACATGTCCGAGGTAGTCTATTTGTGTTTGAAGAAATTGACACTTTGAAGGCTGCAGTTTTAGATTAGCACTTCTTAGCCTATCAAAAACTTGTCTCAACCTTTCTATGTGTTCTTCTATTGTTTTAGAATGGATTACTAGGTCATCGATGTAACAGAAACATCTAATTCCAATGATTCCGGATAATACAGAGTCCATTAACTTCTGAAATACAGCGGCTGAATTTTTTAATCCCATTACCATTCGAGTATACTGTAGGTGCTCCTTGCCAGTGACAATAGCACACTTCTCTCTGTCCTCGGGGCGAATGAGAACTTGATGGTATCCCGCCATCATGTCTAGGGTTGTGAAATACTTCGCTCCGCCTAACATGTCCAGGGTTTCATTGATATTGGGCAACGACCATATCTGTGTCTTAGTTCTCTGGTTGAGCAATCGCATATCTGCAACGACTCTGTATTTTAGGGGTCCTGGGGTGCCGTCGGGTAGTGGTTTGCTAGCTTTAGGTACTAGGAGTACGGGAAAACTCCATTCGCTCTCTGTTGGCTCTAAAATGCCTTTATCCTTCATGTCCTGAATATGTTCGTCCAGTATAGCCCTCCTTGAGTAAGGTATTCTATATGGCGGTCGTTTCACGGGGCGTGCGCCTTCCACTAGTTCTATCTTGTGTTGTACTCTAGAGGTGCAGCCGAAAGTCTTTTCGTCTTGCGAAAACAGGTCTTTGTATTCAGTCAAAAGCGCATGCATCTCCGTCCTTATAGGATTCTCTAGGTGGTCTAAATTCCATAAGTTGTCGGTCTCTGTACGCAATGAGTCGTTATTGTCTGCCAGTGACATAACTGCTGTCGTTGATGTCTTTGCGTTGTTGTTAACTTCAATAGGCGCGTATTCCGTGTATCCTATTAGTGTGTTTTTAGGTATCTCCACGTCGACCTGCGATACATTCATGATTTGTAAGTGTATTATATTATCTGGCTGCGGAGATTGGATGGAACGTGCGCACATAATTCCTCGAAACATTAGTTCAGTCGGCTCAAACATGATTGGGTCTCTTTCATTTTTCATGGGGTCGAAATATAGGTTTCCTTTCTGCTTTCCCTCGCAAATAATTTCAGAACGGGCTGGTATTGTCGTTCTCTGTTTCAGCCTAACTTCGCACGTGTTTTCACACGGATTTGTATTTCCCGTCTTGCTAGGTTCCGATTTAGGTTGCGTATCGTCTTGTTTGCCTATATCACTGCCTGGTTGTTGTTTGTTTGAGACGTTGCGCCTGAATTCGTTTCTACGCTTATTCTTGTGTGAACGTTTCAAACGAGGTTTTCTAGGATGTGTGTTTCCTGTGCTAACTATGGTCGGTCTAAATGTTGAATTTTGTTTGTGTTTAGTTCCCGTTCCCTCGATGTGGTTGACAGTGTTAGTATTCTGGATGTAACATTGTAATTCACGTTTATTCAACTTCCTTCCTCGTGTTGGCTGAATCTTGATTTCAATTGGTATGTGATTTTTACCCTCACATAATACTTGTTGTGACACACTAACGTCGAAACCGTATTGAACTAAAAAATCTTTTCCTATCACTCCGTCCACGTCTCCAAACATTTCGTCTTTCCCTACCACAAATGGGAAGAGGTAGATATCTGTCCCTAGATTAAGCGCTATTTCGGCTTCTCCTTCAGCGTAAAACTTATCGCCTGTGGCTGCGTACAACGCTTGTGTGTAGGGAGCAAGTTCTTGTCCTCCCGTCTCTATTGCGCTTCCTCGAATCATTGATATGGTGGCGCCACTGTCGATAAAAAGGTTTACTATTTGATTCGTCCCATTCTTGTTGTGTATATTTCCAGTTACTATGAGTCCATTTTCCTTCCAAAAATTTCCCAACTTAGCACAGTGTCCAGCGCGGATTTTTAATTTCCACGGTTCCCATTTCCCGCGTTGAAACGGAAACCTTGTTTGTTTGACTCCTGGTCTCTGTCCGTCCTTGGCCTACGCGGGCAATTGCGTTGAATATGTCCCGGTTGTCGGCAACAATAACACATTATGTCATTCATTCGCATCGGAGTAGGTCGTATCTGTTGGCCTTGCTGCCGTGTTGTTGAATTCCAACCTGGTCTTTGTCCCGTCTGTTTACGACAATCCCGAGCTACATGGCCTAAGGCGTCGCAGTTGTAACAGCGTATTTGCATTCGCCTTCGCTGGCGGCAATCTCGAGCGTAATGACCGAATTGTTGACATTCGTAGCACTGTACAGGCTTATCGTTCTTCTGCCTGTTGTCAATGAACGCATTTTTGTTATTGCCATTATATCTGCCTGCGTCCGTCGTCCTAATCGTGTTGTTGGGTTCACCATCCCGTGCATTGTTGTTAACTGACGCGCCTGTCGCGGCTAGATTGATTTCATTAGGTAGAATAGAGTTTAATAACCTGGTCTTATCAGTAGTCAACAGATCGTTTTGGTGTTCTTCAATTGCAATTTTGACCGCTTCAGTGAAAGTTTTAGGGGCTCTCAAAAGTACATAGCGTTTTGCCTCTCTAAGTCCTCTCAGAAACTGTGCCAACAATTGCTCTTCAAGGAGTTTCAGACGAATGCTATTTTCTGCTGCGTTATCAGAGATAACCCGCGTTTTTGTGCCTTCCTTCCGCAAACGCGTTGCATATAATTCAATCGTCTCGCCAGGGCGTTGCACACAGTTATGGAACCGTTGTATTGCTGAAGAGTTGTGTTCCTGCTCCTTAAAGCGTTGGATTAAACTATTTTTTAACGTTTGATAGTCGGCCGTGTGAAGTTCAGTTTCTACATTAAAGTATTCCCGTGCTTCGCCGTCCAGTTTTAGAATAGCAATTCCGGTTTGTTGCTCGAGTGTCCACCCTGCTAATAATGATGCTCTCTCGATAGCTAAAAAAAAATCCTCGACTATCTGACCGGGCTGTGAGCCAGAGAATTTTTCTATTAGTGATAGGAGTCCTGTCACATTACGTGTGGGTAGTTCGTCGGCTATCGGTACTAAAGGCATTATGAAATATGATTTGGTAACGATTCGTTATTATTTGCTGCCACCACTAATCTACTAACTTTCGCTAGTGATTAGAAAGTTTTTTTTTTTTTTTTTTTTTTAATTAGGGGTTTCGCAAAAAACAATCCCACCGCTTTGACACCACTGTAATAATGCGGACCTGTCTCGAACCCTTGCTCTAGTGCAAGCGAGCAATCTGTTCTCTCTACAAGGGCTCCACTAACCCTTAAGGTTCAAACTCGGACCGCACTATCAACTATGGTAGCATGGATGAACGGAGAGTGGAGCTTATAGCAAGGATAAGGCCGTGTAAATATCATCTAGTTCCATTCGAGGTTTATTACCAATTACCGTTACAAACACAATGGACAATAAACACATAGAATGTCATTACTAACATAAAGGATTGATCTCCTTGTTATTACTATTTGTCCCGTAACCGTTATGAAATCTAATATACCACTTTACGGTATCGTAACTAAAACTTATATTATTATATTATATTGAATCTAAACCATTTTATAATTGAAGTGAATAACATGTACATAATGATCATACTCTAACATAAATGAACAAGTCAAGTAACTGGATTACAACTTACATGATTCCAATCAGTTCTAGAAGAGTTGTGTACCTCGAATCTTCGTGTTTTTTCCTCTCTCTAAAGCTTAGTTTTTGGGGGTTTTTATATGAATTTTCAAGGATGTTTTCTCGAAAGTGTTGCGTGATGGTTTTTCCTAATGATGCCTAATTACGTGGAAATGGGTTAACCAAGTGTGATTTTGCTTTAAAACATGGATTCTATTGGTTGTGGCTAATGTGTAGAGGCGTGTTCTCATTTAACTTTTCTCTGAAACTCGTTTCGGAACTAATGTGTTTACTTCTACAGATGTTCTGACAATTCTAAATTTACCTTTTTCTCTTAAACTCATTTTTTCCCTATTATCTTTTTCTGTGGAACTCATTTCTGGGCTATCTGTTTACTTCTTTTAGTACATGTGCACTGAAGGCACCTTGAAACTTGGAATATTCGAGATGTAACATGTTGTAATCCAGTCGCGCTTACTCCTGTATAACTACATTATTTTAGTATGCTTAACCTAGCTTGCTTTTGTTTATTTAGTTATTTATTACACTTTTATCAGTCTTTTATATTGTTACTTTAATTATCTACTTCATTCAGTCTATTACAGTGTTGCCGTGACAAAATGGCAAGCCAGTAAACCTGTGTGTCTGGTCAGCTGTTGCCACAACCCAAAATAAGTCACTACTTTCAAAAGAAAAACCAAAAATGGGTCTACTAAGGGTTGACCGTGAAATAAGGTTCCCAATAATTTTTCACAATGAAAACGTGTTTATTTGCTATGAATTGTACATTTTTTAAAGCTTTGACTTTTTCCTATTTTTCGACATAATCCCCGTTGAGGTCAATGCATTTTTGCATACGGTGTACCATCTTTTGTATGCCCGAGTCGTAGAACTCTCCCGCCGCGCCGCGAAGGAAGCTAAAAACCTCTTCTTTCAGCTCTTCTCCTGTTTTGAATTGAGTTCCACCCAGGTGTTTCTTCAATGGGGCTTTGCACTGCCACATTCTCCCACTCGCAGCGCCAGCGTAGTGCCAGCCCTCAGACAAGGTCTACTTGATCTCCGCATAACTTAGCCATGAAAAAAGCAAATACCGTACTAAATTAATAATAAGGGAAGCTGCCGTCGATTTCTGGCGACAGCCTGGCCTAGCGGCTTGACGTAAGTACTTGGTGAATTATCGACGCGATGAAGTTCACTCGCTGTGCCGGCTTCTTTTATCGACTGAAATCCCGATACTGATTCAGCACCTCTTTCTAGGCTGATATGCGTGAAACGCTGTGTTTAGCTTATTAACATTTGTTTTCTATAATTAACTGTATAACATATTATTTTGTTGAGGTTATGTCAAACTATACACGTATTTTTAGCTTAAATTAATATTCAATGCAGGCTAGGCCTAAATATCCCCTCCCCCTAAAGGTCGTATGTCTAGACCTTCACAGCGTTAGCCCTACTCATATGTACACGGCAGCAGAATACAAGGCCCAATATGTTTTAACGTTTTTTTAATTGCATTGTTCAGCTGACTGTGATCATTAGTTAAAGTTGACTTGGACTAGAGCGTACACTTAGAGGAGTGACTTTAACACTGACCAACGTTTTCGGTCGATGGCGTTTTGAGGTTATAAACAAAAACAAAAGACATTCACAACATGGCCATTCAGAATGGAATATACTTTACTGGCAAAACTTTCAATGATTATTGGTAAAACGTAAAGAATAAACAGTGCACATTTTAATATGTTGGCTAAACCATACCCGATTACCAGAAAAACCATCATGTACATGTTGGTATTATAAGAGAATAACTACAAACTTCATGTAGGCGATATTATTCTATTTATTTCCACTCCACTTTGATTTGAATCGCGCGCGTTTTGTGAAGTCAAGCCGCCAGGTTCGCTGCAGAGCTGTGTCGCCATGCTCTCAATGTTAAATGGGTCCAGTTTTCTGTATTATTTTAGTAAGGTATTTGTAGATACTGCACTGCTCTTCAACACGGCCCGGTGGATGTACATTTCACTTTCCAAGTAAAACAACTCAATGTCCAAAGCCAAACCCAATCCTATGACCGTTACACTACTGATACATCACATATTCATTACATTGTTATATTTCTTCAGTATAAAACATAATATAATAAAATGTTTTTTATTGAGGAGTGGGGTGACAACTTTGTATATTAAATGTGGCACATTGCTTACCTACAGATGAAATGAAGTACAAGAATGTATCCATAGAACCATATAACTATATGAGACGGGTCAGGAGTACAGGACTGCCAATAGATTCGGGAGGTCACGGGTTCAATTCGCTTCACTATTCTATAACCTGGGTTGAGTCAGCAATCAGAACAAAGCCTTCGGATGTATCTCTCCACTAATAAGGTGATTAATAAGGGAGAAAACATTACAAATATATCATAGGAAGGACCTACACATAAACGGAGGGTGGCCAAACTGTGTACTTTTGAGTGAAGATATGTTGATGTGATAACTTTGGTAGAAAAAGATGAAAGTATGTGATCTAATGTTTGGTGTAGAATTGTGGCACAACAACAGAGAAGTAAGGTTTCTAAAATGATGTAGGAAGTGTGTTGGAGCAAGTAATGTTATATGGTTTCAGTATTTTGTGTGTGATGTTCATGTTTAAGATTGTGTTATGAGTTCTGGTTCATGACATAGATATGAAATGTGTTGTAAGCAAAACTGTTTTAATGTTACAAGGTCAATTTACATGTAAATTAAAATATGTTATTTTTCTAGTCATAGATTGAACCATTTTACATTAAGTAAGAAAAAGTGTGATACAAATAAGTATGTGCTTTTATGTAAGTGAATTTGAATGGTATATTTGATGTTCTTGAATTTCATTATGAAGATGTAACTATAGGTATAGTAACTTGATCATTCATAACGGAAAATTTAAATTTTTTGATTATCACTCAGCAATGTAATTTTAAATGTATTTTGTAAGATGGTTGTCAATCTTGTTCTATAACTTATGGGTATGTTTTGAAATATTATTACATTGTATATAAAAACATAGTGGGGGTAATGTTACGGTCATAGGCCTGCTAGCAAGAACCCTTATAGGGTTTGGACGTGGCATGGTTGTCTTCTGTTAAATTATGTAAGGCAACACATGTCTTGACGATTGAATTAATGTTTTTAAGAGAATAGTCGGACCGTTTTAGTAGAATCCTAAATCTTCCTTTTAACCGCCCAAAGGCGTTTTCTACTACCATCCTGGTACTGCAAAGCCTATAGTTGTAATTAAATCTTTCCAGAGGCATGTGCAATGTCTGGATAAAAGGAACCATCAAGCACGGCAAGAGTGGAAAGGCTGCATCTGCGACTATATGATGATTATTTACTGGCTTTTGCTCACTGAGGTGTCTGTTCAAGACACTACTAGCAAAAACCGACGCATCATTCATTCATCCAGGACGACCAATGTTAGCAAACCTATATTTAAAAAACGAATTATGATGATGTAGGCTTGTAATAGTAATAGTAACTAAATAATAATTTCAAAAATAATTAAAGGCCCACTAAACCCTCACATTTCGTTAAAAACGTGTAATTGTAAGCCTAATCTGTAACGGTTAGTGCATGTGTCAAGTTGCCTAGTGTATCAGGGCTCATGCAATCCAAGAAAAAGTGATCCGCCACAGGCGTTGTGACGTCGACCAAACTACGCGCTACTCGCTGCATATTATGGAGCATCCTCTGTGTTTCGAGGCTCGCGCAAATATATCTCGTCGTCCAGACCCACCTAATTCAATTGAGCACAAATCGGACATACCACTGAATTCGTCTTACTTCGGTCTACACGATGAATGTTTAAACAACCTTCTACCATTTATACAACTTATTCTATAAAATGTGAAACATGAAGCAATTACCACATAATTTGTTTGGAAACACATCCAATTTCAAGCTAATGTAATGAGAAAGTAGCTTTAAAAATCAGAATTCCAACCAACCTATCATGTTAACTGATATGTTTAGATATTACAAGCAGAAAACCAGCAAGAAATTGATGAACATTTGGCCGATTTTCGTGTGTATATAACAACGCGTGTAGCGGCCTATTGCCTGATACGTCCGCGAATATATCGAGTGAGCTGCGTAGATCGAGATCAGTCAAACTACTAGTCTTTACTATCGACTATAAAAACATTGTATTGATTTTGTCTTGCGTTGTATATGTATAGTCATATATCAATGAGTGAGTGGGATTTCTACCAGTCAGGCCTGGAAATAATAATAATAACTGATACAAATATATTAGATAGGCCTAAAGAACACGTCAAAACTACAATACTCGTGTGTGTCATGGTTTGGTTGTGTGCGTGTGCGTGATTTACATATTATTCGTGTTTGCATCATCACAATTATCATTATTGTTATTATTGGTGGTATTATTACTTTCATTATTACATTACATTATTATTAATATATATCGACTTTATTATATTATTGGCATCAATGGAAATTCTGTAACTAAAAATTGCCGGAAACAACCGTTACAAATCTTGATAACCGCAATACTTATATTTATAATATCAGGTTCAAGCTGTTTTGTATCTTCTTAATAACAGCTGTAGTATTATTTTTTATTTCAAATTCAAAATATAGTTTGTTCAGTTATTCTAAGTTATTTTTTGCGCTTTTTATTTTTTTTTGTATTAAATTATCGATAGCAATAGATTGAGACATACAACTAATAAGTTTATAGTTGAAACATTTTATTTGTACAATGTACAATGTACACAATGTACAAATGCGTTGATGTTTTACTATTACAAGCCTACATCATCATAATTCGTTTTTTAAATATAGGTTTGCTAACATTGGTCGTCCTGGACGAATGAATGATGCGTCGGTTTTTGCTAGTAGTGTCTTGAACAGACACCTCAGTGAGCAAAAGCCAGTAATCAATCATCATATAGTCGCAGATGCAGCCTTTCCACTCTTGCCGTGGTCGATGGTTCCTTTTATCCAGACATTGCACATGCCTCTGGAAAGATTTAATTACAACTATAGGCTTAGCAGTACCAGGATGGTAGTAGAAAACGCCTTTGGGCGGTTAAAAGGAAGATTTAGGATTCTACTAAAACGGTCCGACTATTCTCTTAAAAACATTAATTCAATCGTCAAGACATGTGTTGCCTTACATAATTTAACAGAAGACAACCATGACACGTCCAAACCCTATAAGGGTTATTGCTAGCAGGCCTATGACCGTAACATTACCCCCACTATGTTTTTATATACAATGTAATAATATTTCAAAACATACCCATAAGTTATAGAACAAGATTGACAACCATCTTACAAAATACATTTAAAATTACATTGCTGAGTGATAAACAAAAAATTTAAATTTTACGTTATGAATGATCAAGTTACTATACCTATAGTTATACATCTTCATAATGAAATTCAAGAACATCAAATATACCATTCAAATTCACTTACATAAAAGCACATACTTATTTGTATCACACTTTTTCTTACTTAATGTAAAATGGTTCAATTTATGACTAGAAAAATAACATATTTTTATTTACATGTAAATTGACCTTGTAACATTAAAACAGTTTTGCTTACAACACATTTTATATCTATGTCATGAACCAGAACTCATAACACAATCGTAAACATGAACATCACACACAAAATACTGAAACCATATAACATTACTTGCTCCAACACACTTCCTACATCATTTTAGAAACCTTACTTCTCTGTTGTTGTGCCACAATTCTACACCAAACATTAGATCACATACTTTCATACACTAGGCAACTTGACACATGCACTAACCGTTACAGATTAGGCTTACAATCACACGTTTTAAACGAAATGTGAGGGTTTAGTGGGCCTTTAAGGAGTGTAAGTGTGTAATGACCATTTGAGAATGTATGAACTGGTTTACTGGAAATATGTAGGCCTATGTGTATGGGCTACTACACAGTTTGAATCTGTGTATTATACTTACCGGTATGTGTATTATACCCCCACCCCCCCATAACATGGTGTACATGTAGAAGTTTCCCCGGGCCTCAAGACTGAAGTCTAGATCCACCACTGATCTTACACTACGTGTATCATAATCATACCCTTCAATTCGAATTGTGTTAACAAAAGCTAGAATGTCTTGATATACGTGGTAATCACAACTTGAAATGCATTGAAGTTAGGCTGTTTTAGAAAGAGGTTTCAATTCATATCTATACTTTAATCAAGACGTTCAAACTTGAGTTGCAGTACTAGTATTCTAGCACTCTTATCAATCACATGCAAATTGGAGGCTGTGATATACGCAGTGTATGTTCGAGCCCAGTTACTTTTAACTAACACCTGTCATACATAGCGCGTGTCACTATAGGTTATGTGGCTCCCAACTTACGTGAACTTGTAGTTCTAGTCTACAAGACCAAGTAGACAGATGAAATAATACCCTTTGTAATTATAATAATCCTCTGGACAATATCCAGGTGCCATTATAGGTATGTGAGTACCGTCCAATGCCCCAATGCAGCCATTAAATTGCCATTTAGTGCTAAATCCTGCAGCCAGTTTCTTCTTGTCTTCCTACGAGTGGGAAATACAACTAGGCGATTGTAGAGGACCGTATTTACTGCGTAGCAAAACTCATGCAAGATGTATGTTTCAGTACTTCTGCCTATTCCAAATAAATCTGCTACAGTCCAGCAATCCGAATTGCTTTTCAGAATATAGAGAGCAACAGGTATTCGTTTACCTACGGCAATTGCTTGACGCAAACGAGTGTGCTCCTTAAACAAAATTGGCGTCAGATCATTAACCAAAAAAACCGAAAGATTGGCGGCTTAGTTGGAACTTTTTTTTAATCTCTCGTCATTATAGATAGGTACCACAGTCTCCCAGTAATTAACCCTCATTTCGCGCAATTCGGGCTGCACCCACAGTCGTCCTACAACTTGGCCTCGTCTCCTGCGCCGGTGTCTCATGATATTGAGTGAAATCCTTGTACGGCGTCGTTGTAATGCTGCCGCTTCATTTTCCAGTTCCCTGTAATGCCGTATTCTGTTACAATTCCAGTTTGTAAACCACTCAACTAAATACAATACTGGCAACCAGTTAAAAAAGTGCAGGAATAGGCATGTTCGTTTCGTTTTTGTTTACCGTACATAACCTCAAACCATCCTCAAACTGTCATCTGTCAAATACAAATTTAGTTCCAAAACTGGCCACTATGTCACACAAACTACTAACTACAGAGCAGTGTAGAAGTCGCCATACTTAAATATGACTATTCAAAGACAGCCATACTTAATTATATTCAAGTGTAGAACAGGTATAAGTAGGGCAACACTCTCAACTCTCGTTTGCACACGATACGATACCACGGCACGATCACGGCTTCCATAATACTCATTAAACGTAGTATCCACCTGTTGCTTGGTAGTAATTTGGCGGTAAATTCTACATGTGATCATTTTCATTTTGGAGGTTATGTATATGTATTTAGCTTATATTATTATAATATGAACTGTGGTGTTAAAGCAGCTGCAGTGCAGCAAATTCACACTGCCGCATGTTTTTTTTACTAGATTATGCCATTGATTGCAGCCCTAAAAGCGAAGAATGTGGTTGAAACCATGGCGTTGTGCATAGAATTGCCGTTTTTTCCACCTCACTCTGCAAGTTTAATTCTTTGCCCATAGCAGCCATGTTTTGAGTATTTGTCACATAGAAATAAAGAAAATGTTTCTATATTGTAATTCAGGATGAGGTGAACCAAGGAGGTAAAATATTATGTTCTACTTCGTTGAGGTAAACAGTGCAACATTACCACATAATACCCACACCTTCTACAATATCGATTAAATCTGCGATTTTTATCTATATTTGTCTGGTTGGGTTGGCGGCTTGTAGAGCTTGGGTGGACAACTCACAACTCCCAAAAGGTTGCCACGCGCATGCGCAGATTGACCACCAACCAACCTCCAACTTAGATCAGTCGTGTGAATCCGCTTTTAGATACCTTCTTTGCAGTCTGCTCAATTGCTGTCAAAATGGATTTAGAACTACTTATTAACGAAGTTTCAAAGTACCCGACGTTGTTTGACATTGGATGTGCTGATTACAGCAACAGAATTAAAAAGGATGCGGCATTGGGAAAAGTTTGGTGTTGAAAAGTTGCATTTACTTTTGTTTATAGGTTATGTATGTCCATATGTTTTAGAGAAATTCATTGACTTATTTAAATCCTGTCTCATTGATACGATTTAAAAACTATAATTCTAATATACTAATGTAGGCCTATTAACAAAACACATTGTAAAATAGCGTGGGCCTATGCTCTAGAAGGTATAATAAGCTCTAGGCAAAAACTGACACTGACACTTCAAACCTCCGAGCGCCTTGCAGATCATTAGACAATAGGGAAGCCTCATAAAAAATAAATATTCCTCAAAGCACCTAAAAATGGAAGATCATTATTTAAAAAAACGGGCGGTATAATTTTTATATCTGAGAAGCGTATATTTCCAATTCTATTAGCATTTTAAGTTTGAAATTTGGAACTTCCCGTTCCGTAATTGAAAAACGGCTCTTGACGTCATAACTCATGTAAACAACTGCCTCCTTGATGTATTCTTAATAATATCAAAGATATTAAGTTGGACATTTAACCATATCTAGGATGCAGTGACTTTACAACAATGCCTTTTATACCACTGTTTAATTCAGAAAATACATTTTGATACAGTATTTACCAAAACGTGTTTAAAATAATGCAATTATTTAACATATTGTTGTTAATTAATGTTGAGCAGTGTTTATTTACTAACTAGAAATAAACGTTGGTTCAGTTAAAGTCTTATGAGAGAAATAATCTACTAAAGGGTGGGATTTCAGTACTGTTATTGTATGATATAAAATCATTGTTTACTGAGATATGACGTCAAGACCTTTTAATCACGAGCAAGAGGGCGCAGATCCGTTTCTGAGCGTGTTTTGACAGCAATATCTTTGACTTGCTGTTAAAGCGATGTTAATGCACCTTTCGAGCCGAAACCAATTAGTTCCCGTTTATTTTAACTTGAGGTAACCAGTAAGCAAATAAAAAAAATGTGTGAGCCTTCCCTATTATATACGAATCTAGGATGGCGTTTTTTTAACGTACGGACGTGCGTGCGTTAAAAGTTGAGAGTTGACCAGCTTCGAGCTCAACGCATGCTGCTGCACGCAGGTCGCTCCTGATTGGCCCAAAACCTCCGTCACGCACCGTCCCGCAGAACAAATCATTTTCATGAATCCATTTTAAGTGTAGAATGTAAAAATGTGTTGGATATAGTCACTCATATTCCTGAAAGTTCACTTTGTTACATCTCACTTTAAGTGATATGTACGTAATATAGCCTAACTAAATAATTATAACATAAAGTGAGGCTATGTTTACAGTTCGACCAGTGTTTTATCACTAAAAGAGAGATAAGTGACAAAGTGACAATTTTTAGGAATACATATTTGGCTATATTCAAAACAGCGCAATTAAAAAGCCACGATGTTGACGCATCGCTATAAACACACAAACACTAAATTCAAAACTTGTATTTTTATTTCGTTGTATCTTAATGAATTCGGACAATTTCGACGACAAGATCATAGAATGTCGTCTAACTGATTTGCATAATACTAAAAATGTGACTATATTCCAGTGTTCTTGTTAACAATCTGACCACGCATCTGATCTCTATTCGCAGTTTTCAAGATACCCACAAAACCCGTAAAGTACTCAAGATATACTCTGCACATGGCTGCCCTATGACATTGCCTTCGGCAATTCTGTATCTACTCACTTACTCCATAAATTAACTTAAATTTCGCTGAAGCCATATTTGAGCGACATAATCATATGCAACGACATGATTTATGTTATGTGGTGCTATTGTTGGCACATCTCTGTTACGCGTTCATGATATGCCATAGGCGGATATGCCATAGGGAAGGGATGTTTAAACGTGTATGTATATACGTTTAAAAACCATGGAGTGTCTTTAACGTTTACGTTTATAATATTTACAATGTGGGTAAACGTTCTTGATACAGTGTGCGAAGCGCCAGAGGTGTGGGGTTGAGGAAGAGAAATCTCACAGTGATAACAACGGAGCCTATACTGTACTATTGTTATGTAAAAGTTGGTACTTTATAACTTTTGAAGGTGTTTATCTCCTGCTTGGTGATTTATGGATATCTTGATTGTGTCACTTAGTTTGTCATTTGCCGTTTTCTTTCACAATTAAGGTATGCGCTGTGCTGGCTATTTCGTCAGCCCAGCTCGTTTGTAATTTCATGTTATGGTGACTGGAGTAAATATTTAATAATAATTATTTCAGTATTGATGGCAATGATTGCGGCAACTTTGCTGACTGCTCAGTTTAGGAGGGCGCTGGTTCACTGATGTCGTCCAGTGGAGCCTGGCCCCACTCATTCGTGATTGTTACTGGAGGGGGTCAAACCGAGTAGTCTGATTGGTAATTTATGACTTGGTATACAGCCAGCGTAGGGCAGAGATGGGGGTGACTGGGGTATGACGAAGGAAAGTCTAGGTGCGAGGGAACACGTGTGTAATTCGGGGCATTCAATCATAGAACGGAAGAGAGGTAGACCTGTGCCAAGGTAAAACGGTGCGAAGAACGAGCGGAAAACCCTGAGGGAGGAATTTGGAGGCCGATCGTGGACAAGGACAAAAGAGCCGAACCACATCACGGGGTCAGAGTTAGCCACCGGGAAGCCAAGGTAGGGGTAATACAGCTTGTCAGCTACCCTCAGGTTGTGTAAGTTAAGTCCATCAGACCTGGAATGCCCAAGGCAGATTCGCCATAGCGCAGCCACATAGGATAAATGTGTAGTTCAATGAAGTATGGGCCCTCTATTGTTCGAACCAAAGTCTTGTCATTCTAAGACCTTAACTGCCTGAACTGCAGCCCGATTCTCTAAATCTGTGGTAAATTTCTCACCGGTTTCTGTCGTAACGGAAGGCGAATGGATGGCTGTGATTGGGTCACAGCCTTCTCATAACGACCAAAACTGGTGATCACCTTATCGTTGACCATAGAGAATCAAGGCCCTGGTATGTCCCGATCCAAATGATGTGAGAACCACCCCTAGAGCTACGCCCAAGTACTTCTACGAGACCGTCGACTTTGAAGTCCGTGGGTTCGAGGCTAAGCCGGCGGTATTAGGTAGATGTCACGGTAGGTTCTCGCTATCTAACAATATACTAGCCCACCATCAGTCCGGTTACGACGAATTACGACGAATTACGAATTTTAATTTTACTGTAGCTTTCGGAACTTTTTGGTTATTTACTGCATCGATCATAATCTCGTCTCACGGCGGGGGCAGGTGGGTGACGAAAACGTACACGTTTAAACGCGAATTTAAAAGAGGTTAACCGTTTAGGCTATTAAATGTGTTTGCTCATCCTTAACCGGAACACTTGTACAAAGCAACACAACGCAACTTAAAAAACACAAAGAATGCAACGATATAATCAGTGGTGATATACGATGTTCTAATTGGGAGGTTATTGGCTCGATTCCCGACACCGGTAATCATGATTGAAAGATTAATTAAGGGTTTGCGTCCATTCTAATACATTTGGCCATACTTCTTCTCAACTCTTCAAATATATCCCAATCTAATTCATGTCAGATCCACCACCATAAATAAGGCACCTCGATACAAATTGTGTGATACATGGATATTCCAATAATTCCTTGCACTTTTGTTAATACGGCAATATATCGTGGGTCTCATCATACGGGCGTATGAGCCTCTTTATTTGAAAATGCTTTAATTTGGGCATATGATCTATCATAAGATTTCATCAGAGAGATGTATGCGTTATTCAATTATTTTCGTATAGTTATTTAAGTTATTTTACATTTTTGTTGGGCGCATGAACCACAATAGTAGCGAATGGACGACAGTGGCTCATACTCCTTCTAAATAATGGCGTATGCGTAATGGCAAGATTCTAATATAAAAATGAAATTCTAACCTATACCTAATAATTATAAATTCAAGATTGCAACTAAAACAATGTTTGGGTGTGTTTTATTTACAGAAAATGGTTCACACGTCCCTTCAATTCCAAAGAACTGGACAGGGGCAGCTTGACACATGATATGCGCGTAAGAGTCATAATTAGTACAAAAAATTGTATTTTTTGTAAAATATTAACACTATAAAATACTAGATCTGCATCTTAATGGGAATTCAATATAAATAGGTTTGAAGATGTATACACCGAAATTCGTTATATGATTTTGTTCCTCCTGAAAACTGATTTTGGCTCATACCCCCGTATTGTTAATTAGTTATCTGTGCCCGTATGATAGGAGACCCACCATATGATATTCTTGAGAAAAACATGTTTGTAGGATGTTTATATACTGCACACCGATAGGGGTACAGGTGTTCGGAAATAACAAGCAATACTCTATCTAGCTCATGAGGGCGCTGGTTAAATTCCGGGCACCGGCAATCGCGGCCTAAGATTTTTTCGAGGATTGCCTCAGTCACAAGGTGAATGGTATCCCTCCTCGTGGTGACTAGTTCCCGCATAGAGGGCTCTCTTGCAACCCTTTAATTATACCTTTGCTCATTCATCACGGTCTGCTGTTTCAACTTGTTCGTCTGTATCTCTTCTCATTCTCATTCATACGGCCCTATTGCAAAACTGAACACCCGCAAATATCGCAACCCCCTAACTGGTGTCCCCTTATGATGTCCCCTTATGACAACCCTGACGATGTGTGATGGATCTGAGTCGGCTGACGCCTAGTACGTCGAAAAATAGCATTTTATAATAATGACAAATATAACTAACCATAACGTTCACTAAAATTATTCGTATTTTTTAGATTTATACTTTGATCTAAAATTTGTTTGACCCGTTGCTATTTACGTCCTGGCCCACAAATTTGACGTTAAAAAATAATAATATTAGATGGTAAATTATTATTTGGTGGGACATTTCGCTGAATCGCGTTATAGTTACAATTATTACGGTCTGCGAAAGCGTACACTATAAGATCAAGGTGACCAAATAAATAACCTGTAAAAAACACATTGTTACAGTGGACTGTCAAGCCCTACATATGTTAGGTAAACTGTATGGGAGAGCTCTATAGAAGGAGGATTGAAAGGTATATTGCATTTTGCATATCATTGGCTGGTTCCCTAGACCAAGAGATGATTATGGCGGCTAAGCGCATTGTCGCGCGAAGCAGAAACCCAGAATATAATTTGCATTAGGGAGGCTCGACTGAATCGGCAGACTAAATGGCGACTGGACAAAATCCTCCTAGAATGTTCCGACCAAGGGGAGGTGTTGACGCCTCCATGTACAGTTCGAGTCTAGAGGACAACAAAAAAAACATCAAGAGAAGAACAGGATATAGTACGAAGGAAACTGAAATGCTAACCTTACAACCACCGGGAAAGATCCTCAGGCGTAAGACTGGGGGTAAAATTGGCGGAGAAATAATAAGAGAACGAAACCTTGAACAAGAGGAACAGTCCACAGTCGTCGACGGGAAGAAGTCGGGGGACCACGGTCGTAAAACAGGCGTACACGGGAACGAGTCGGAAGACCACGGTCGTAAAACAGTCGTACACGGGAAGGAGTCGGGAGACCACGGACGTGAAACAGTCGTACACGGGAAGGTGTCGGGAGACCACGGTCGTGAAACAGTCGTACACGGGAAGGAGTCGGGAGACCACGGTCGTGAAACAGTCGTACACGGGGAGGAGTCGGGAGACCACGGTCGTGAAACAGTCGTACACGGGAAGGAGTCGGGAGACCACGGTCGTGAAACAGTCGTACACGGGAAGGAGTCGGGAGACCACGGTCGTGAAACAGTCGTACACGGGAAGGAGTCGGGAGACCACGGTCGTGAAACAGTCGTACACGGGGAGGAGTCGGGAGACCACGGTCGTGAAACAGTCGTACACGGGAAGGAGTCGGGAGACCACGGTCGTGAAACAGTCGTACACGGGAAGGAGTCGGGAGACCACGGTCGTGAAACAGTCGTACACGGGAAGGAGTCGGGAGACCACGGTCGTGAAACAGTCGTACACGGGAAGGAGTCGGGAGACCACGGTCGTGAAACAGTCGTACACGGGAAGGAGTCGGGAGACCACGGTCGTGAAACAGTCGTACACGGGAAGGAGTCGGGAGACCACGGTCGTGAAACAGTCGTACACGGGAAGGAGTCGGGAGACCACGGTCGTGAAACAGTCGTACACGGGAAGGAGTCGGGAGACCACGGTCGTGAAACAGTCGTACACGGGGAGGAGTCGGGAGACCACGGTCGTGAAACAGTCGTACACGGGAAGGAGTCGGGAGACCACGGTCGTGAAACAGTCGTACACGGGAAGGAGTCGGGAGACCACGGTCGTGAAACAGTCGTACACGGGAAGAGTAGGGAGACCACGGTCGTGAAACAGTCGTACACGGGAAGGAGTCGGGAGACCACGGTCGTGAAACAGTCGTACACGGGAAGGAGTCGGGAGACCACGGTCATTATGAACAATATTGTCATGTTAAAGTGGGTACTTTATAACGTTTACAAGTGTAATCTTCTTCTTGGTGATTTATGGATATCTTGTTTGTGTCAGTTTGTCATTTACAGTTTTCTTTCACAATTAAGGTATGCGCTGTGCTGGCTATTTCGTCAGCCCAGATCGTTGGTAATTTCAATAATAATTATTGCAGTATTGAGGGCATTGATTGCGTCAACTTTGCTGACTGCTCGGTTTAGGAGGGCGCTGGTCGAGTGTTGTCGTCAGTAGAGCCTGGCCCTACTCTTTTGTGATTGTTATGGGAGGGGGTCGAACCGAGTAGTCTGATTGGTAATTTTTGACTTAGTACAGCCAGCGTAGGGCAGAGAGGGGGTGACTGGGGTATGACGTAGGAAAGTCTAGGTGCGAGGGAGCACGTGTGTAAGTCGGGGCATTCAATCATGGAACGGAAGAGGAGGTAGACCTGTGCCAAGGTGGAACGGTGGAAAGAACGACGGAAGACCCAGAGGGAAGGACATGGAGACCGATCGTCGACCTGGACGACGGAGCCAAGCCACAACACGGGGTCGGGGTCAGCCACCGAGAAGCCAAGGTATAGGGGTTACTACAGCTACCCTCTAGATAGGAAAGTCCATCAGACCTGGAATGCCCATAGACAGATACGCCATAACTCAGCCACGTAGGATAAATGTGTATTCTAATAAATAGCGGTTCCTCTATTGTTTGAACCAAAGTCTTGTCAATCTAAGACCTAAACTGCCTGAATTGGTATGTCCCGATCCCTATGATGTGAGAACCACCCCTAGAGCTACGCCCCAGTACTTCTACGGGTCCGTCGACTTTGGAGTCCGTTGGTTCGAGGCCGAGCCGACGGAATTGGACGGATGTCACGGTAGGTTCTCGCTATCTAACAATATTAGTGATAGCGGCGAAGATTGGACCGTAAATCACAATATTATAACTTTGAAGATAACTAACATAGAAAAAGTGTATTCTATATTTTGTTTTAATTAATTATAACTCATGTTGTATAACTCATTTAGTTTTTTTCGTGAATAAACATTCGACGGTAGTGGTCGATGTTTGCGAGGTAACAGTAGTGATTGCGCTGTTAAGTATAACTAAAAGTAATGAAAATGCAAGGAAAGGACTGAATAATAAAACTCCCTTTTGCAGCATTTGTCTTTGTTTAACGTTTATTGCTGTGCTTCAGAACGATGCAGCGTTGCGTGTGATGCCCTCTCATTCATCTCACTGGATCCTAAGCAATGGAGTGGATTAGATCAGACTGGAAGGGAATTATGGCTTCCACTATAATGTTCGGTTGACAACGGAAATCATGAGTCATGACAGCTGCAAGGCAAATCAGATGCACCCAAGATCAACTGTCACAAATACAGCAGTGAGTGATTTTATCACGCCCGACTGGGTGAACAGGTGGCGTTCTTTATACACAAAGACGTAGATACTTATATAACTTTTTCGGCTAGCGTTGTTTGGACAATTAATTAATACATTTCGTTTTTTCGAATATAATGTTTTGAGTTGATCACTCAGTTTCAAACACCTCAAACATTGAATCATTTTATATTATCTTTAACTATATCGTTTCTTCACTTTCTGTACCATTAATAAATTTCTATCCACATGGTGTCCCACAAAAAAAAACCTTACAAACATATTTCCATTGAATACCCTGTAATGAGCACCTTGTGAGCCATCACATACGCTTTGTTATTTAAAAGACGATGTTTTCTGTCCATAAACTTGATGTAGGTGTCACAATGTATACATATACGCAGTGCTATTTCAGAATTGTCAGAATCAACTTTCAATGAACAGCGTTCTCATATGACCGGGACACAAGGAAAGCAGGTTACCCGCTTACTGCATGCCTGCCACTACTTCCTGCTGCCACTACCTGCTTCTACTGTGCATGGCTGCACGACGTACTTCAGCGCCCAGCAGGTTGCAGCTTTCTTTTGTCTTCATACCCTTAGGGCGCGGGCACAAGGAAAGCTGGTTACCTGCGCTGGTTACCATCGCTGAACTACGTCATGAATGTCACTATGCTTTCAAGTGAGGTCATGCACAGTAAGGGCAGGTTCAAGCTTGCCATGTCTGCGTAGCGTGCTTCTACTGTGCATGGCTGCACTTGAAAGCATGATTCATGACGTAGTTCAGCGCTGGTAACCAGCGCAGGTAGCCAGCTTTCTTTGTGCCTACATCATTTGGCTGCCCGAAATAACTTTTTGTTGCGGTCGTCATACCAATTGGAATTCGTGGCCAATCAGCGATCGGTATTTGAAATTGGGCTCACTGGTTGGCCACGAACCATTGTCTCCGACGAGACCATCTGTAAGGTTGTTTTGAGACAAGATATTGCATTCGTCTATGTAACTCAATGAAAAGCAAATAGGAACTTATTAAACCCAGTCGAAACAAGAAAGTTGAAAAGAAACGTCGGTTTGCTGCAAGTCATTACCAAATTATTTGAAGTCAAGGATGTTACAAAACTTACAAAATAATGATTTGTGTTAGCGACTGTTTTTGATTATTTGGCTTACATCGCATTTACTAAGTTTTGTTTTAATAATTTTTGTTCAAATGTGTTTATTTGTACTATTATTTATATAATGTATTATAATATCATTATTGATGTCGTACTTTATATTGTTTCATGAAGGGGATTGGTGTACCTTGCAGCATCAAGGATTTATGCCCTTTTTATCACTCTGTATTATTGTTACTTAATCAACAGAATTTAGTAACCCCCCCCCCCCTATCCCACCAAAGAACTACAGGACAAAGAAAACCTCAATATTTCGCATAACACTTCAAAAGTAGACGAGTTAAAGTAGACCTATGTCCTTCATAATAATTTGGAAAAGGGAAGTAGGGATCGTGTTTAAATTTAATATATTTGTATTCAATTGCTTACACTTAAACATTGCATGTCTAAGGGAAACCATTATGTCTGCAAAACTTCAGGGGGAAGGCACACTTGATGCCAATAGTTGATTACAAATGACCCAGTACAAGAATTGTGTTTTGTGTAATAGGTACAGACATGACGTAATAAAATGTGCAACTCACCAGCCTTGACAATGGGGCCGAAGACCGAAGCATCGTGCAAAGTAGAGCAGTTCCACCTCCTGTGCCGGAACTGCCACTGACATTCGCCGATACCGGCCTTGGCCCCGCGAACCACTGCTGGCATGTGATCCTGGTAGAGCTGACAGAGCTTCGTCTGACCCGGTGACAGCCCGCCTATCTGGGAGCACATCGGCGACGTGCCAATCAGCTGCTCGGGTTGCGGCAGATGAAGCACCTTTATGGGCTGCGAGCGCTTGTTGCTGCACACACAGAGACACATTGTTAGCCGCAAGACACGAGGCAAGCCTATCAGCTGCTGGGGCTGCGGCAGACGCAGCGCCTCTTGGGCCTGCATGCCCATGTTGCGGCACACACAGAGACACATTGTTAGCCGCAAGACACGAGGCAAGCCTATCAGCTGCTGGGGCTGCGGCAGACGCAGCGCCTCTTGGGCCTGCATGCCCATGTTGCTGCACACACAGAGACACATTGTTAGCCGCAAGACACGAGGCAAGCCTATCAGCTGCTGGGGCTGCGGCAGAAGCAGCGCTTCTTGTGCCTGCATGCCCATGTTGCTGCACACACAGAGACACATTGTTAGCCGCAAGACACGAGGCAAGCCTATCAGCTGCTGGGGCTGCGGCAGACGCAGCGCCTCTTGGGCCTGCATGTCCATGTTGCTGCACACACAGAGACACATTGTTAGCCGCAAGACACGAGGCAAGCCTATCAGCTGCTGGGGCTGCGGCAGACGCAGCGCCTCTTGGGCCTGCATGCCCATGTTGCTGCACACACAGAGACACATTGTTAGCCGCAAGACACGAGGCAAGCCTATCAGCTGCTGGGGCTGCGGCAGACGCAGCGCCTCTTGGGCCTGCATGCCCATGTTGCTGCACACACAGAGACACATTGTTAGCCGCAAGACACGAGGCGAGCCTATCAGCTGCTGGGGCTGCGGCAGAAGCAGCGCTTCTTGTGCCTGCATGCCCATGTTGCTGCACACACAGAGACACATTGTTAGCCGCAAGACACGAGGCGAGCCTATCAGCTGCTCGGGCTGCGGCAGACGCAGCGCCTCTTGGGCCTGCATGCCCATGTTGCTGCACCCACAGAGACACATTGTTAGCCGCAAGACACGAGGCGAGCCTATCAGCTGCTGGGGCTGCGGCAGACGCAGCGCCTCTTGTGCCTGCATGCCCATGTTGCTGCACACACAGAGACACATTGTTAGCCGCAAGACACGAGGCGAGCCTATCAGCTGCTGGGGCTGCGGCAGACGCAGCGCCTCTTGGGCCTGCATGCCCATGTTGCTGCACACACAGAGACACATTGTTAGCCGCAAGACACGAGGCGAGCCTATCAGCTGCTCGGGCTGCGGCAGACGCAGCGCCTCTTGGGCCTGCATGCCCATGTTGCTGCACACACAGAGACACATTGTTAGCCGCAAGACACGAGGCGAGCCTATCAGCTGCTGGGGCTGCGCCAGACGCAGCGCCTCTTGGGCCTGCATGCCCATGTTGCTGCACACACAGAGACACATTGTTAGCCGCAAGACACGAGGCGAGCCTATCAGCTGCTGGGGCTGCGGCAGAAGCAGCGCTTCTTGTGCCTGCATGCCCATGTTGCTGCACACACAGAGACACATTGTTAGCTACAAGACACGAGGCGAGCCTATCAGCTGCTGGGGCTGCGGTAGACGCAGCGCCTCTTGGGCCTGCATGCCCATGTTGCTGCACACACAGAGACACATTGTTAGCCGCAAGACACGAGGCGAGCCTACCAGCTGCTCGGGATGCGGCAGACGCAGCGCCTCTTGTGCCTGCATGCCCATGTTGCGGCACACACAGAGACACATTGTTAGCCGCAAGACACGAGGCGAGCCAATCAGCTGCTGGGGCTGCGGCAGACGCAGCGCCTCTTGTGCCTGCATGCCCATGTTGCGGCACACACAGAGACACATTGTTAGCCGCAAGACACGAGGCAAGCCTATCAGCTGCTGGGGCTGCGGCAGACGCAGCGCCTCTTGGGCCTGCATGCCCATGTTGCGGCACACACAGAGACACATTGTTAGCCGCAAGACACGAGGCAAGCCTATCAGCTGCTGGGGCTGCGGCAGACGCAGCGCCTCTTGGGCCTGCATGCCCATGTTGCGGCACACACAGAGACACATTGTTAGCCGCAAGACACGAGGCGAGCCTATCAGCTGCTGGGGCTGCGGCAGACGCAGCGCCTCTTGGGCCTGCATGCCCATGTTGCGGCACACACAGAGACACATTGTTAGCCGCAAGACACGAGGCAAGCCTATCAGCTGCTCGGGATGCGGCAGACGCAGCGCCTCTTGTGCCTGCATGCCCATGTTGCGGCACACACAGAGACACATTGTTAGCCGCAAGACACGAGGCAAGCCTATCAGCTGCTGGGGCTGCGGCAGACGCAGCGCCTCTTGGGCCTGCATGCCCATGTTGCGGCACACACAGAGACACATTGTTAGCCGCAAGACACGAGGCGAGCCTATCAGCTGCTGGGGCTGCGGCAGACGCAGCGCCTCTTGGGCCTGCATGCCCATGTTGCGGCACACACCGAGACACATTGTTAGCTACAAGACACGAGGCGAGCCTATCAGCTGCTGGGGCTGCGGTAGACGCAGCGCCTCTTGGGCCTGCATGCCCATGTTGCTGCACACACAGAGACACATTGTTAGCCGCAAGACACGAGGCGAGCCTATCAGCTGCTGGGGCTGCGGCAGACGCAGCGCCTCTTGGGCCTGCATGCCCATGTTGCTGCACACACAGAGACACATTGTTAGCCGCAAGACACGAGGCGAGCCTATCAGCTGCTGGGGCTGCGGTAGACGCAGCGCCTCTTGGGCCTGCATGCCCATGTTGCTGCACACACAGAGACACATTGTTAGCCGCAAGACACGAGGCGAGCCAAACAGCTGCTAGATGACGCAGATGATATCAGAGAAATATTCATCACCATCATCAGAATCGTCATCATCATTATCATCATCATTAGCAACAGTTTATAATACGTCGCTTAGTTTGATCCGCTATTTATTGTTTTTTTTTTTTTAAACCAGTCATTTTCTGTCCTGTACAGACTATATCCCGGATTCTCTGTAGATCTTATACGTATTGCAAACTTGCACTCAAAAGTGAAAACCTCAAAGGACAGTTATATTATGTCTTGGTTGTTTTCTTGAAATCTTGGTCAAAGTTTATAATATGTATACTTTATATGCAACCTTCTTTATGTGCAACATCTTCATGTCGACTTTAAAGACTTAAGATATATCTTGTTTTTGTTTTGTGTTTGTTTTGTTTTTTATTGTTGATGTGTATTTATTTTGTTTAAGGCGCTTCCATAGCAACACGTCAACTTGTTTTTTCCGGACCGGCAGATCACGTGAACCAATCAGAAACTTGCCGTGCCTGGCCTGATTGGTTCACCTGACTTGCTGGCCCGTAAAAAAACGTGTTGCCGTGTTTCTATGAAAGCGCCTTTTCGTACCAAAAGTGTGTAACTGGCAGATCAATGTAAACTGAAACCACAACCAATGTTCACAAACTGCTGTTAAACGTTGTAGGTATCTTGTGGAGTACTAGCATACCCTTCTCCTCTCAAATACTACCCTCGCATCGAGCACATATAGATCGGGAGGAGATAGACACGAACCGCGAACATGCATTTATCATCATGGCTAGCCCTCAGTCATCTTTGGCAAAGGTTGGTGGAAGAATCGCGTCCCAACCCAAGGTACAAGCACATTAACAAACACTATAGCCAAGAACTCTTGATTAACTGGTGCGAAGACAGTGTTCTGTAGTGGTTCTTCACTCGTTTCCATCACCCTTATAATCATAATCGTCATCATAATACCAGAGGTCCGTACTATTTGATAATCATCATCATCGCCATCTATATACACAAACCACTTCTTAATAATTCATAATACAAGTGGATCAAATTAATAGTTCTAGTTATTCTATCCGAATGATTAATAGTGAAAATTAAAACATATGGTAATCTAAAACGCATGCCATATGCGATTTAACCCCCATCATACCGCGCCTGAAATACGCCATCGAGGACGAACGTCTTCTGAATGTCGGCAACCAAATACAGGACTCACCACGAAAGAAGTCGGGTGCTGACAGCGTAACTGAATCGTTCTTGAAATGTACGGTCGCCTCACGCGAATGTTCTTCAATGGAATTCAATTTGGCGCGTGACTGCTGCGTTAGAGGACTCAAAACTAACATAGATAGCGCTGCTAAGCAACCTCCTTTCAGCGCCATTGATGAAAAATAACAATGAAACAACAATGAAAAGTGACAGCTAGACCACTCCTAATAGAAGTTTATTTTTTTGCCACCAGAATGCGTCAAGTCTATTTTGAGTCCTCTATAACGTATTTAGGCTGGTCCACACAGATTTTTAAGACATAATGCATAAGGTTTTAAGACGTTGTTTTTATGACTCTGGTTCATATAATTTGGTTTCGTTCAAGATATGCCCAGTAAAGTGAAGTACTTTTTAACGTTTTATCCCCAGTTAAAACATTATTGTGATACAATACAAATAATTGAAATTTGTATTATCCACAATTAATTATAATAGTCTTGTTAACAACAATTCCTGCACATCTTACAATTAATTCGTAAATAATATTAAAGTAGATGACCATCGTTTTTGGACGAGACGGACGAGATTTTAGTAACTTGTTTTAAGATTTAATCGTAAAGTTAGGCATTGCACGACTTTATGACAATGAATAACGCATAAAAACAACGTCTTAAAACTAAAACGTTGTGTGAACGCCAGTACGTGTTTCTTATGATCAAGCTGTACGACTACGCGTTAAACCTTAAATCTTATGTCTTAAAAATCTGTGTGAACCAGCCTTTATGAAATATTTAGCAGGCTGCTAATTGTTTCACCATGGCAAATAACCAATGGGAAGCCTAGTGGCCAAGTGGTGAAAACACGTTAGAGGGAATATTCATCGCTCCTGCCGTGAATAGTCAAAGTGTGTACAATAAATAATGAATTAATGCAATGTGTGGAAATGTACCTCTTAGGTTCCCGTTGTCTCAGCCGCGTGTGCCCATTGCATCAGCATCTGTGATTGATGAATTAAATAACCTGACCAAGTCATTTGTTCTCGATCTCATCCCCATATATGAATAAAACAAGTTCATAAACATCTGGGCGTAGCTAGGAATATATGATAAAGAGCTATTTAACTTCTGGTCTCATCTTCATATTATAATTTTCGAGAATTTTCGAGCTATTTTGTGGACTGTCATTTACTATTTAGTAAAAATAGCCATTTTGAAGAGTGTGTAGCGGACATCAAATCTGTGTGGACCAGCATTTACATAGTAAAGACAGCTCCAAGCCACGGGGACCCTCGACCACAAATATTCAGGATTAGCCATTCTCATAGTGGGTTTGTTAAAAAAGTAGTAAAATATCAGCTGCACTTAAGTGATGGTCAATTTTCTTGAGCAAGAGATAATTATGGCCGACCCTTTGAAAATGGACCGAATCCTGAGCCGCCGTCTTTGCTATTGTCAAGCGGGTGGTTTTTGTTATTTTAATAGAAATCATTGGTGGTCACTTTTTTATAACTGTGCATCATTCATGGTGATAAGCTTGACGTTTACTACCCTGCACAGTGAGCTGGAATTAAGCATCCCTTGGAGGAGTCCCCTTTACCGGCGTGTATTTTGGATAGAGACAAATTTTGTATTTAGTTTCTTAACGCTGATCGGGTTGAGACGTTTTACCAACATTGTGCCTCGCAAATATTATATAAACGTGTTACGCTCGAAATGAATTAATGAAACGTAAGTTTAAAAAGAAGAAATGCATAAACATTATCGCAGTTTTTTTCATATATTGGTAGCAATATGACCTTTCTTTCTACCTTCTAGTATAGCCCGATGGGCGCTACGTGCGCTAGTGTCGGCCGTACGCAAATTGTCCTTCATACCAGTCTCCCTACATCTGCTGGTTGGCAGTTGGGTTGGAAGTATATATACTAACCCAAGTGAGCAAAAACTAATACAACACCCGTCATATTTGACTATTACAAAAAGGTAAATAATGTAAGCACCACATAGTGTAAGATTGAAGTGTTTTTAAGGTTATTACGTAGCGGTAATGCACCACCTAATATTAGATTAAACTGGTTTCAGGTTATAACGTAGCGGTAATGCACCACATAATGTATGATTGAAGTGGTTTCAAGGTTATTATTTAGCGGTAATACACCACCAAATATTAGATTGAACTGGTTTCAGGTTATAACGAAGCGGTAATGCACCACATAATGTAAGATTGAAGTGGTTTCAAGGTTATAGCATAGCGGTAATGCACCACCTAATCTTAGATCGAACTGGTTTCAAGGTTATAACGTACAGGTAATGCACCACATAATGTAAGATTGAAGTGTTTTCAAGGTTATTACGTAGCGGTAATGCACCACATAATGTAAGATTGAAGTGGATTCAATTTTATAACGTAGCGGTAATGCCTCACCTAATGTTAGATCGAACTGGTTTCAAGGTTACAACTTACCGGTAATGCACCACATAATGTAAGATTGAAGTAGTTTCAAGGTTATAACGTAATGCACCACCTAATGTTAGATTGAACTGGTTTAAGATAATAACGTAGCGATAATAGGTTAGGTTCTAGGGAGCGCCAGCTTGATTCAAATCCGCGAGATAGCGCCACGGTTCAATTTCCCCTCTTATTCCCATTCCACCACAGCACAGTCACCAGTCACCATTACCACAGAGGTCTCGAGGATCAACTCTCGCTCTGTTTTGTGTGAAACTTGAGGCCGCTCGTAAAACATTTCCCAGCAAACAAATGGGGGCCCGTATGTCGGCGTATACGGCCGTACATCACGGCTGTCCAAATCATGTTTATTAATTGGGTCGTGGGTCGTGGTAACGTGAGTGAAAAAGAACATTATAATACCGACATTACACGACTCAATACTTTCGTCAAACTTATTGAATTCAAGAACAAAAGTGAATCAAAAACAGTTTGTAAAAAACTGCAACAATATAGCTTCTACTAATTGATGCTTCTTTGTCCTTGAGTTTGACCAAAGTATTGAACCATTGATTAATGATTGTCATTTGTTGTTCTGTGTAACGCTTAGTTTTCATCGTAGAACTGAAGTTCAAGATGTCTCGTAGTTCTTACATTGACACTAATATTCCCTGGTTAAAAATTTTTTGATTGGAAAACACTTTAAAAAAGTTGTATTTTGTATTATGTATCCGCCTGATGGTCCGTGGGAACCTGAGTAGCAACGAGGGTTCGGTAAACACCGCCGAGTTCTCGACTCGCGCTCTGTTGGTGTGAATCTTGAGGCTGCTCGTAAAACACATTTTTCACCATACATACGGGGGCCCGTATGTCGACTTATACGGCCGTACGTTACGGCTGTCATAATCATTTTTTACGAATTAGATCTGAAAGGTTTTTTGAGAATCAAATAAACTTTTTGATCATATATTATTTGCATTGAAGTTTTGAACATGGAACATTGTGAATTTTTGTCCTGTGATGAGAGTTTTCTCATGGAACGTGAGTGAAAAAGTCTTCGTGTCTTCCAAATCAAGCTGTCTTCTTATAAGGAAATATTGTACTTCACTATCTACGGTACACGCAAGCGGAATTTCATCGACAAAATAATAAACTTACAGTAAGAAATTTCTTTAGTAATAATGAAGGCGAAATAGTATTTGTTTTGGTTTTTTGAGGCTCGGGGAGCTTGTAACTATCAATAATGCTGCAACACGCCAAAACGATGTTTCGTGAAACCTTACTCAAAGTAGGGGAAATGGGAGCGTTGAGCGCGCGGCTGGGCTCCGAGCTAAAAGGGCATTTGGCGCGTGCACTTACGCCAGTGTTTCATAAATGTGAAAAATACAATTCCCTGATTATGCCATAATGGTAATAAATAAGCAAAATATAATTAGTGCATTGAAAGGCATAGAATAAGAACTGTGTTCTGTTGGAATAAAAAGTTTGGTTTTATTTTTACAAAAAAAAAACTATTTAAAATTTCATACAATATGCATTTGCAAAAAAAGAGAATTAAAACTTTAAAATAAAATGCCAACAAAACATACAAATTAATTAATTCTTTTAGTGTGAGTTTCAAATTTCCAATTATTTAACGTACTTTGAATGCATTCGTAGAAGTACGTGTTTTACAGAAGTTTACTAAACTCATATCCCGGAACAATTGTACTTTGTAAGTAAACAAATACAGATCATTAATATTAGAAAACAAATTATCTTTCTAATAAATTTTGAATCATGCTTCTATCTGTTTTATATAAGTATAGGAGATGTTGACCTCCAAAGTAACCTGCATAATATTATGCCTACCCCTGGAAATCCGTATCCCGCATGACAATCTACAGTTTAACCTAAGCTATTGTTTGTTGATACAAATTGTTTATTAAAAATGCTCCTGATTGACTGATTGATTGATAGATGTTGTGAGTTCTTATAATATGGATTAATAAACGGCTATAAAACTGAATTGGAAAGGAGGTCAATAAATAGTATTCATTGTGAAATAAAACAATTAAAAAACGTTGACGAAAATCAAATATAAAAACACCACAGCAAAAACCAAACAACTGTAGAAAAAAAGAACAATGAACAATGTAAAAAAAAATAGGTAAATAAATAGGGGTATACGAAATAAACGTATTTGTGTATTGACATTTTACATAAATACACAAGTACAAATCGAAGGAAAGAAAAATCATTTTAACACATAATAAACACTTTCATAAAAACTAACAAAATAAGGATCACTTACACCATAGGCCTACCTGAAATAAGCATTCAATATAAGTCAATATAATATATATAAAAATGATATAATATAAAAAAATACAATTTAAGTCTCTAAGTTCTGGTACAATAAGTGAGCATGTTTGCATGCTTGAGTGCATGAGTCATGACGCGTGAGGCCAAAGGACGACCACTAGATATCTGTGCATACAGAGCATTGAACTACCGTGGTGGTTGCGGCGTCGGGGTCTCACTTCCTACGTCACGCGTCCTCCGTGTTGCACTTAGTGCTCTTAGGGTGTTCTGTTGCTCGTGGGAGTCGGTTTCACCGTTTGATGTTGTGGTCTGTGTAGCCGCCCGTCTGTCCCTTTTCTCAATTTTCACTCCTTTTTAACATTTCGATTTTTTCTTCTCGTTAAACAGTTCATTATAATTTAATTTAATTTAATCAATATTGTGCTTAATTATTACTAGGTCTCCCGTTATTGTTGTAAGGATTTTGATTATCTTTTCCTTGTTCAACTATGTTGTTTTTTATGATTATTTTACCTAATTTTGAGTCCATTTTAGTATGGTTTTGCTCTTTTTAGCCAAACCCTCTCAATATGATCATCCATATCGTGCTGGGCAAGTTTTGTTGTTGTTTTGATCCCGGGAGCTGTGCTGGTGGAAGCGTATGCCTCTAGCAGGGCCACCCTAGCCGGACAGGTCAAGATAGAGAAGCCAGACGAAACGCAGTACACGACTCCATGTCCTCCCTTTTCCATTTTCCTCTCCGTTACGTTCTTCTTGTTCTTTTCCTCCACCCCCCCCCCCAACCCCCTCCCACGACATCATATGATCTAAGGATGAACAATCACTGTTAATAGCCTAAGTGTTCAATCTGCTTTAAAATTTACGTTTAAACGTTTTCGTCACCCCGCTCTCCCCGCCGTGAGATGGTAAAATGACCGATGCAGTACATAAAAAAATGTTCCGAAACGTACGGTTATATTAAAACTCGTAGTCAGCAACTTTACTAATAGCAGGCTAGTATTAAGCTCGTATGTTGTTATCAACTGCGAGCTTTCTCTTCTTTACCTCCACACCTCTGGCGCTCAGCACCTGTATCAAGAACGTTTACCCACGTTGTAAAAACTATCAACGTTTAAACTTTAAAGGAACTCTCACGTTTAAATCTTTAAACGTCTGATCCCTATAATATGATCGAAATTGTCGGATACGTCGTTAAAAAACGAATAATGAAATAACTTGAAGAAAATAGGCTATAAAATCATAAAGAATTATATACTTAACTACTCAACGTTATTATTAGCAAATACAAATGTGAGATTCAAACGGATTGCATCGCTTGGACGTTACGTCCAAAGTTAGATCAAACCATGGTCTGAGCTAACTAATTTCGGCCGCCCCTAGATAGCCCTACGACGAAGACAACTCAGTAGTAACACGCGATACTCAATAGGGAGAGAACGTGTTATACATGTGTACATAATTTATAAATAAAATTAAACGCTGCGCCGACTTTGTTCAATCGTTGAGCTCAGAGTTAGCCGCTCTTTCACGACCTCTTTCCTCTGATTGATCCCGAACGTCGCTGCGGACAACATTTTTTTATTTTTTTTACCAACATAATCACGTTCACGTGTACACAAACTTACAGCCAAGAGTGTACACGTTTAGTAAGGTACACGTGTTTGCTCACCCTTAGTACACAAAATTTTGTTTACTGATGTTTCCTCAGTCATAAAGTGATTGCTTGAGCTGAGCTTTACGAACATCATAAGTGTGAATTATCCCACTTGCGTAACTAAATAGCTAAATGTTTGTTCTGCAGTCTACAATAATACTAGTTCTCCCTGTCGTACTGGATGTAAGGAGATAACGACAAAATACATGGGTTATATTATTGATTGTAGTGGTAAAACATTTAGCGTCAATCTAATTGTGTCAACTCGTTGGATTTACGAACGCACCCCTCCCGACCGGAGTGGAGTGTTAGTATTTTAAACTAAACCATCGGTCACTTAAGTTAAAGATATTGTATAAGAATCGGTGTTTATAATATTATAATATTTTCCGACTTCTCGGTCCCTTTGTTGCTTTGGCGAATACTCTCGAAATTGTTGGGAAGTAAGGGGGGATTAATATTCGTCCCCTCCCCTCGGCAACTCAACCATACTCTAAACGACGTCAGTAAACAGTATAGTAGGATACTCACTGCCAATTTCTGTAGACAGGCTGACAGGCAGACAGAAGATGTGGTAGCGATACCAGCAGCAGTAGCAGTGTCATCATGTGCAGATGGTAGCCCACGAGGTCCATGGCTGGAACAAGCACAACCACACTGGATGAGCACGATGTCTCCATCTACATGTTACATAACTAACCACCCTTCAGTTATCTAATAATGTGCCCTACTTATGGAGTATGTTATCTGGTACCGTGACACGACCTTCCACCCCGCCCGAAAGGGAAATGGCCCAACAATGATCGAGTATCCCGTCGGGACTTGGTTTTGTGAATCCGATGAGAGTGATGCTAATTGACAACCCATAATTGTGTAAGTGGAAAATAATAGACCGACCAATCCGAGTCGTAGAGCTGTTGGATGAACCAATCAGGACGGGGGAGAGGGGAGATGAGATGTGTACGAGCCAATGACGGTCGAGAGCCAGTATGGAGCATGGCATTAGTACATTCAAAGGTAAAACATTGTCTAGAGTACTTTCCATTTCAACCTTCATAGTTGAAAATCAGACCTCAAAAGTAGTTGTTGGTATTATTAGATGAGCGTAGCGAAGCGGAGTGAATCTCTCCATACAACTCGATCGGCGCTTTGTCTGTGTGTGTGTGTATGTATGTATGTATGTATGTATGTATGTATGTATGTATGTATGTATGTATGTATGTATGTATGTATGTATGTATGTATGTATGTATGTATGTATGTATGTATGTATGTATGTATGTATGTATGTATGTATGTATGTATGTACGTATGTATGTATGTATGTATGTATGTATGTATGTATGTATGTATGTATGTTTGTATGTATGTTTGTATGTATGTATGTATGTATGTATGTGCGCTAAATTTTGGTCGTCGCGCACAGGTCAAACGGCTTGACGTATTTGGCTAAAATTTTCTGTCAACATTCGTGACCGCTAGACTCGATGCTGTTAACAAAACCAGCAAAATTCGTCAAGATACCAACCTACAAAAAAATAATTACTGACAAAAAAATTTGTTTATTTATTTAATTAAATTTGAACTTACACGGGGATAAAAATAATGTTTCACTTGTAGATTCACTTTAACATAACCAACAATTGGCAATAGTTTCAAAATTGTAGGTATATCCCCCATGTTATAAAATAAATTGTTTATTTACGACCATAATTTCTTCATTTTTACAGTGCTCCACCGATATGATTCGCATTTGCGGACTGTTGCAGTTAGATGCAAAAAATATACACCAAACATAGCGTTCGCAATCATACCTTCATCAGCGTTATTTTAAATGCCGATAACTATCAAAGAATAGCTACAATGACGTAAGATGCCAACCTACAAAAAATTAAGTACTGCAGAAAAACATTTTTTTTATTGAATTAAATTAAAATTTGCACACCGATATAAATGATTTTTTGCATGTACTTCCACATCAGTAGTACTAACACTCGACGATGGTTATAAAATTGTAGCTTTAATCGCCATGTTGTAAACAAATCTTGTTTATTTACGGCTAAAGTGTTCTTCACATTTACAGTGTTCCACCGATATGATTCGCATTTGCGGACCATTGAAGTAAGATGCACATTGTATGCTGCCAAAATGGCTAACTCAGTCAGATCTTTCTCACTATATATTTGGAATTTTGATAGCTATCATAGAATGGCTACAATGATCTGTTATGTTTTATGACTTACAAGACAAAAATGCAAATGTTAAAAGCGAGCTTGGTCGACAAACAAAAAAGCTTTTATTATGATTTAAATGCGGTTATTGTATGATTAAACAATATTACATTTTAGATATAGTCTGTATCTATATTATGGAATTTTCCATACACTGATTAGATGATTAGATGAGCGTAGCGAAGCGGAGTGAATCTTTCCTTACAACTCGATCGGCGCTTTGTCTGTGTGTACGTATGTATGTATGTATGTGCGCCAAATTTTGTTCGTCGCACACAGGTCAAACGGCTTGACGTATTTGGCTGAAATTTTCGGTCAACACTTGTGACCACTTAACTCGATGCTGCTATCATAACCAGCAAAATTCATCAGGATGCCAACCTATAAAAAATTAGTTTCTGAAAAACAAATTTTGTTTATTTATTTAATTAAATTAAAACTTACACACGGATTTAATTGATGTTTCACTTGTGGGCTAAAATCAACGGTCCCAACACTTGACAATAGTTTAAAAATTTTACGTTCACCCCCCATGTAATAAAAAAAAAAAAATTATTTACGACTATATTTTCTTCATTTTTACAGTGTTCCACCGATATGATTCGCATTTTCGGACTATTGTAGTTAGATGCACATAGTATACACCAAACACAGCGTACGCAATCATACCTTTCTCACCATTATTTTAAATCTCGATAGCTGTCATAGAATGGCTACAATGACGTAAGATTCCAACCTACAAAAATCAGTTACTGAAAAACATGTTTTTATTTATTGAATTAAATTAAAATTTGCACACCGATATGAATGATTTTCGCATGTAGGTCCACATCAATAATACTAACACTCGACAATAGTTTCGAAATTGACGCTTTAACCGCCATGTTGTAAAAAAATATTGTTTATTTACAGCTATAATTGTCTTCATTTTTACAGTGTTCCACGGATATGATTCGCATTTGCGGACCATTGAAGTAAGATGCACATAGCATGATGCCGAAATGGCTTTCGCAGTCAGACCTTTTTCACTGTGTTTTTGGAATTTTGATAGCTATCATAGAATGGCAACAATGACGAGTTATGTTTTATGACTTTCACGGCAAACATGCAGAAAAAATCAACAAACTTGGTCGACGATTAAAAAGCTATTATTATAGTTTTAATGCAAGTTATTGTATGAATTAACAATATAACATTTTATATATAGTCTGTATCTACATTATGGAACTTTCCATACACTGATAGGTTTAATAGTTTATGAATAAGAAACTATTGAGTAGACCACGGTGGAATGAAATTATGCGGAAATCCATCAACTTGAAGGTTTTAATTTCTTTAAAGAAAACCTCTAAACGAATTTAAATAATATTTCGTGCATTTATTAGCAACATATCAAGAAATAATATACTTAAGTAATAAGGTTGTAACTTGATCCGCCATCTTGTAAAAAAATCATATGTTTATTATATTGGTATCTCTTTATTTAAAAGAGTAATATGATATGCAAATGATTTATTTGATTTGATACATTGAAAAAAATCGCTCATCTGTTTACGCGGAGCGTTTTCTTAGTTAGATGAGCGTAGCGAAGCGGAGTGAATCTCTTCATACAACTCGATCGGCGCTATGTCTGTGTGTGTGTGTGTGTGTGTGTGTGTGTGTGTGTGTGTGTGTGTGTGTGTGTGTGTGTGTGTGTGTGTGTGTGTGTGTGTGAGGGTGTGTGTGTGTGTGTGTGTGTGTGTGTGTGTGTGTGTGTGTGTGTGTGTGTGTGTGTGTGTGTGTGTGTGTGTGTGTGTGTGTGTGTGTGTGTGTGTGTGTGTGTGTGTGTGTGTGTGTGTGTGTGTGTGTGTGTGTGTGTGTGTGTGTGTGTGTGTGTGTGTGTGTGTGTGTGTGTGTGTGTGTGTGTGTGTGTGTGTGTGTGTGTGTGTGTGTGTGTGTGTGTGTGTGTGTGTGTGTGTGTGTGTGTGTGTGTGTGTGTGTGTGTGTGTGTGTGTGTGTGTGTGTGTGTGTGTGTGTGTGTGTGTGTGTGTGTGTGTGTGTATGTATGTGCGCCAAATTTTGTTCGTCGCGCACAGGTCAAACGACTTGACGTATATGGCTGAAATTTTCTGTCAACATTTGTGACCACTAAACTTGATGCTCGTAACATAACCAGCAAAATTCGTCAAGATGCTAACGTACAAAAAATGTATTACTGAAAAACAAAATTTGTTTATTTATTTAATTAAATAGAAACCTACACACAGATTTGAATGGTGTTTCATTTGTAGGTTCACATCAACGGTACCAACACTTGACAATTGTTTCAAATTTGTAAGTTAATCCGCCATGTAATAAACAAATATTGTTTATTTACGACGGTAATTTCTTCATTTTTACAGTGTTCTACCGATATGATTCGCATTTGCGGACTATTGCAGTTTGATGCACATAGTATGCACCAAAAAAAGCATACGTAATTATACAAGTTTATTATTGTTTGGAATCTCGATAGCTGTCACCAAATGGCTACAATGACTAAAGATGCCAACATACAAAAAATTAATTACTGAAAAACATTTTTTGTATTTATTTAATTTCATTAAAACTTGCAGACGGATATAAATGAGTGTTTACATTAACATTAATAGTACCAACACTCAACAATAGTTTCAAAATTGTAGCTGCAACTGCCATGTTATAAAACAATATTGTTTATTTACGGCAAAAAGTTTCTTCATTTTTACAGTGTTCCACTGATATGATTCGCATTTGCGGATCATTGAAGTTAGATGCACATAGAATGCCGCAGAAATTACGTGCATACTCAGACCTTTCTCACTATATGTATTTGGAATTTTGATAGCTTTTATAGAATGGCTACAATGAAGTGTTATGTTTTATGACTTTCATGGCAAACATGCACAAGTTAACAATTAACTTTGTAGACAAATGGAAATTCTTTATTATGATTTTAATGTGGTTATTTTATGATTAAACAATATGACATTTTAGATCAATTCTGTATCTACATTATGGAACTATCTATACACAAATAAGTTTAATAGTTTATGAATTAGAGCCTTTTGTGTAGACCACGGTCGAATGAAATTATGCGGATATCCATTGAAAAATGAACTTGAAGGTTTTATTTAAAGAAAACTTCCTTACGGATTTGAATAATATTTAGTGCAATTATAAGCAACATATCGAAAAATAATGAACAAAAATTCTAAGGTTATAACTTAAACCACCATCTTGTAAACAAAATTTTTTTTATTTACAAGCTATTTTTTTTGTAAGAAAAATATGATATGCAAAAGATTTGTTTGCTTTGATACGTTGAAAAAACTCGCTCATCCAGCAACGAGGAGCGTTTTCTTAGTATTTAATTAATAATGTCTGAGTTGGTGAACTAAACCAATAAGCATAGGGCTGGTATCGGTGCTGGCACAAAATTGCAATTAAACAAACTTAATTTCATCTTAATCTATCACCTAACAAATGGTTGTGTTTTGGAAATATAATGATTGCTGACAAGCATTATTTGAATGAAACTGCATTGACAAAGGATTGAAATCACGATTTCAATACATTTATGTTTCTTTTTCAAGCTGCCAGTTGTATGCAACATGACAATTTGAGCCATTACTTGTGGTGTTCTGATTTGTATCTTGTGTCACTTACTGTCAAGATCTATCAAAATGTATTCTACAAAAAATCCTTCTATCGCGGCAAACGTCGCCAACCTGAACTGGCTCTACGTAGAGTTTTTATTAATTCATTGCATTTTGACAACAACTTTTATCACCTTATAAATAAACTTTGCGTATACATTTCATAGATACAAGAAACTGCTAGCTACTACTACTAACTGCTACTACTAGTTAATGGCATGACATTGTAACCGTCTTCGTCCAAATCTTTTATATCACTCGACTCATCTGACTCGAATTACATTTGAAAACAGAGGAAAACCAGCACAACCAGCATAATTTTCACTTATTTTCCTGTTATACATTGTTGTGCTGGTTTTTCTCTGTTTTCAAATGTAATTCGAGTCAAATGAGTCGAGTGGTTTAGAAGATTTGGACGAAGACGGTTACAAAGTCATGCCATTAACTGGATTGAAACTTTAATGCCCCTGGTATGGTATCCGTAGGATATGAGTCATTTGCCCCCAACCACATGCACCACTGATAACGACAAGTCGCCCATTTTATGCCATTCAATAAGCCGAAGACAGCTTAAGCCAACGCTAGGACACATGAGTCCAATAAGGCGGTCCATTGGTTCAATTTCCGGTTGCTGCTTCTTGATTGAATGTTCTTTTTACCGCCGTACCGGGACCCGTAAGAGGGAAGAACAACAAGGACGTACACCAGGACCCGTACGAGGGAAGAGCTTGGACCCAGAGGATTGACCGGTTGCTGTACCATGCCGTTATAAAGGGTAGGATGACGTTCTAGAAGATTGTGTTTTTTTTTAATTAAGGAAGGACTCCGGTGAAAATACTATCTCCTAAACCATGCATCCAATCAATTTGAAATTTAAGTATGATATGAAACTCTTGCTATAAAGAAATAAAAAAAATAAAAAATACAAAAAAAATTGAAACTTGGTTCAAAATTAATTTTTTTCAAAATCAAAATTGCATTGTACATACCAGTTTTGGAGCCGCCATTATTAAAAATAAAAAAAATAAAAAATCTCTTCTTGTTACTTGTTACTGACTTAAGAATTGTGGGTATCGGTTTTTGATTCTGCGTGATAGGTTGGAAGTTACAATTTGTTTTCAAATAAGTATATTTTTACAGAAAAAAAATTTAGGTTTTTATTTTTATTTTTTTCATTTTTTTACTCACTGAAAAAATAATACCCAAATCTTTTCCTCTAGTCATAAGAAGCATTCACAAAAATTTTCAAAAGAATTGAATGATCCGTTAGGGCTGAATTTCAAAATGACTAACTAAATCTGTAGCAAAAACAGTATAGGAGTAAATAGCTTCCAAAGTTTTGATACTGTTGAAACAGAGTTACAAGCATAAAAATAAAGTTGATGCAAGTAAAAAGCCCTGTAACCTCGCCAAGGTCTCAACCAGATACAGGGCCTTGTTTTTAGGATGTGGAAACTTGGAAAGGGTAAACCGCGCAGGTATGCTAGGTATGCGCAGGTTGCTAGGTATAGGCCTAGGCCTAGCCTGCACCAACCGTTTCTCTATTTTCAGCTTTGCTAATGCCATCTTCGCTCTTTTGCCTGTTTTTCTATGTTTATTCACCATCACAAATAGTAAATACACAGAAATATGTAAATAAAGTAACAGTGACAAGCACGAAAACGGAAATAAGAACACCCACACAAGATATTAAGTAAACAACTTCAAACAATCTACAGCTAATCCACAGCTTTACAACATCGCATAATTCCTAAACTCAATATTTTGTGACAAATATAGTGTTCAGTGGTTTTAAAAATTCATAACAAAATGTGCTGCTACCTATACGCATCTGTTACAACTATTTGAAACAAACCCGCCAGTTTTGAAAGCTATAATTTGCCGAGTTCATTCTGCTCGACGACGCTCGATGTCTCGATTTTTGTCGCGCACGCTGTGCAGGCGTAGCTATAAATATTACGACACGTGTTAATAGTTACTAACTACCATATTTATCAGCAAAACCTAACAGAAAATACTTGAGACTATTTTATAAAAAAATAAAAAAAAAATCGGATTAAAAAAAATTTCATGCCGTTTCTCTATTTTCAGCTTTGCTAATGCCATCTTCGCTCTTTTACCTGTTTTTCTTTGTTTATTCACCATCACAAATAGTAAATACACAGTTATATGTAAATAAAGTAACAGTGACAAGCACAAAAACGGAAATAACACCCACACAAGATAAGTAAAGAAGTCCACAGCTTTACAACATCGCATAATTCCTAAACTCAATATTTTGTGACAAATACAGTGTTCAGTGGTTTTAAAAATTCATAACAAAACGTGCTGCTACCTATACGCATCTGTTACAACTACTTGAAACAAACCCGCCAATTTTGAAAGCAATAATTTGCCGAGTTCATTCTGCTGGACGACGCTCGATGTCTCGATTTTTGTCGCGCACGCTGTGCAGGCGTAACTATAAACAATATTACACGTGTTTATAGTTACTAACTACCATATTTATCAGCAAAACCTAACAGAAAATACTCGAGACTATTTTATATAAAAAAAAAAAAAATCGGATTAAAAAAAATTCCATGCAGATTTTCACCGGAGTCCTGCCTTAACATCAGCTACGCTCCCCAGGCCAATCAAGGCAACAACATCTGCCTTGGGGCTCAGTCAACCCCTTTTCTTCACATGGTGTGTGATATTGCAGGAGTCTGTTGATGTTGTCGTACCAGAGGTTCCTGTAGAGGAAGAAGTTGTTGATTATCAAGGGGATGTAAATAGTGCTCAGTGAATGGCAGAGGACGTTATTGTTTCTGATGGGGAGATGGACTTGGCTACTCAAATAGTTGATGTTATGGTGAACCGTACGTGGGGATCTTTGAGGATTCCTGTGAGTCTGAGAGAGGAAGTCTTTGTTGTTTCTTAAAGTAATTAAGAAATATATAGAGATAGAATAGACAACCAGACTAGGTTTTGAGAATCCATTATTGGAACATTTTATTTAAACATAAAACAGTAGTACAAAGAACACAGTCATAGACATAGAAGGCAGTGATGCTGCCAACCCGGGAACTTAAAACTAACATGGTCAAGATTACATTCCAACACCCCTTCTTAATCTTGATCTGGAACCATACCTAGACCAGGCAAGAAACTATTATGTTTAATCTTAGACAACGATTTAGTAAGAATGTCGGCGACCATCCTTGAAGTTGGCACATGATTCAGAATGACCAACTTTCTTTTAATGACGTCTCTTACAAACAGTTGCTTTCTAGCAATATGTTTAGTTCTATCATTAACAGTCCGCTTTTGCAAAATTTTCATTGCAGGCATGTTATCACAGTACAGATTTATGTAATCAAAACAGATTCCCAATTCCGCCAATAAATGCTTGAAGAACATAGCTTGCTTACACGCTTGTACCATGGCCACATATTCAGATTCTATGGAAGAATCGGTCATACATTTTTGCTTCTTGCTTTCCCAAGACACAGGTCCCCCAGAGAATTTAAAAACATACCCAGTAAAACTTTTTCCGTCAAAATTGTTTCCATGACTTGCGTCAACAAAACCATGAAGTGGTACATCATCAGCTAAGAAAGTTATACCATAGTTCTTTGTACCTTTTAAATACCTTAAAACTCTTTTAGCATATTTAAGGTGCTCTTCAGAATGACATGTATTGTATTGACTTAACTTGGTTACAGAGAAAGTAATGTCTGGTCGTGTACATACTGACAAATACATGAGACTACCTATCAGTTCCTGATATTGTAGATTTTTACTGCACTCTGCTGGTTTTTTAGGATCTAGTCCTTCATCCATAGGTGTGTTGGCCGGATTGCAATCAACCATATTAAATTTGCTTAACACCTTATCAACATAAGCCATCTGATCAATTGTTATTGTTCCATGTTTTCTAGTAATTCTCATTCCCAACACACTTGTGGCTTCACCTAGATCTTTAATATTAAAATACTCTTTTAATTTTTGCTTTACACTTAGCCTCAAGTGATTGTCATTAGAGAACAAGAGAAAATCATCAACGTATAAGGCAATTATTACAAGCTTGCCTTCTACATACAACATGTAAATGCAAGGTTCCAGCTCAAGTTGGGCAAAACTAATTTCCCGTAAAACAGCTTCACACTTGTCATTCCATGCTTTAGAGGCTTGTTTTAAGCTGTGGCGGATTGCCAGGCGGTGGGTCCGCAACAATCAAAGAAGAAAAAATCAATGTTTGGCTATTCAGTTTGTAACCAGGGGCTGAGAAACATACATGACAATAAATTTGGTTTCATTTAAATTATATCTTTTAAATACCATATTGGTGACCCCGACGTGATCCGAATAAGACGCATACCATCTGTCTATCGGTAATCACATTTAAAATGGAAGCACAATTACAAGAGTTGACACTACGGTTGAAGTCGCTGACTGCCATCGTCGCCGCGCTCAGTGATGATCAGTTCCAAGGCCGTCGTCAGCGTTCAAGGTCACACAACAGGGCCCCAGCACCAGCAGGCACGACCACTGACAGAGGATTGTGTTGGTACCACGCTACTTACGGCAACCGCGCTCGACACTGTGTGCCTCCATGTAAGTACCAGGAAAACATTCGGGGCAGTCAGTAATGGCGGCTGGCTATGGCCCCACTGCAAATCGCCTTTTTGTAACCGACAGGTTGACGCGCACAGAGTTCCTTATTGATACTGGGTCAGACCTTTGTGTTTACCCGAAAAGCAAAGTTTTCGGTCATCCCGGGAAAACCGACTACACATTGTTCGCAGCAAATGGATCCCCAATTTGCACATACGGTCCTCTGACTTTATCTCTGGATCTTGGTTTACGCCGAGATTTCACATGGCGTTTCATTGTCGCCGACGTCGATCAGCCTATCATCGGTGTAGATTTTTTGGCGCATTACAGTCTACTCATTGACGTGCGCCGACGGCAATTGGTTGACAACGTCACTACATTAACAACTCCAGGAAAACTATCTACTGGCGCGCTAGTACACGTCAAGGTAATTTCGCGCAACAACGATCTTCAGTCCCCCTTTCACGCGTTACTCGCACAGTTTCCGGAAGTCACACGCCCAAGTGGCAATCCTACAATGCCAAAACACCAAACGCAACACCACATCAATACGACGCCCGGGCCACCGGTTTCGTGCAGGCCCAGACGTCTTGCGCCAGACCGCCTAAAAATCGCGAAACGGGAGTTTGACAGTATGATGAAAACAGGCGTCGCGCGACGGTCATCTAGCAGTTGGTCCGCAGCTCTCCACCTTGTTCCCAAGAAAGGTGATCAGTGGAGGCCTTGTGGAGATTACCGCCCTTTGAACGCCAGGACTATTCCGGACCGGTATCCAGTTCCACATATCCAGGATTTCACGCAGAATCTTTCAGGCAAGTGTATCTTTTCAACCATTGACTTAGTGCGAGCGTACAATCAAATTCCTGTTGCTGCTGAAGACATTCCCAAGACGGCGATCACTACTCCCTTCGGATTATTTGAATTTCCGTTTATGAGTTTTGGCCTACGAAACGCGGCTCAGACATTTCAACGTTTTATCGATGAGGTATTACGGGACCTCGATTTTTGCTACGTCTATATCGACGACATCCTTGTCGCTTCCTCCAACCCAACACAACATGAAGAACATCTTCGCCTCCTGTTCACGCGACTTTCAGAATACGGCGTTTTGATCAACTCCTCCAAATGTGTATTCGGTGTTCCAGAAGTCAAGTTTCTAGGGTACACAGTCAGCGCCAGTGGCACCTGCCCTCTTTCGGAGAAGGTTGAGGCCATCCTCTCTTTCCCCTTACCTGCCAACGTCAAGCAGCTTCGCCAATTCCTTGGAATGATAAACTTTTACCGCCGTTTTCTTCCGTCTGCAGCTAAGATACAGGCCCCCCTTAACAACCTCATCGCCGGTGACGAACCTTCAGCCAAAACAATCATTGTTTGGACACCGGAACTCCAGGCTGCGTTTCAAGAATGCAAAAACAGCCTCTCCCAGGCTACGCTTCTGGCGCACCCAGATATCAACGCCGAATTAGCAATCATCACCGACGCCTCTGATACCAGCATTGGAGCCGCACTCCAGCAGCGTACGAGCCGTGGATGGGAACCTCTCGCTTTTTTCTCACGAAAATTAAATACCGCACAGCGTAACTACGGTGCGTACGACCGTGAACTTCTTGCAGTGTACGACACCATAATTTTCTTTCGCCATATGTTGGAAGCGCGAACTTTCACTGTGTACACCGACCACAAACCGTTGACTTTCGCATTTACACAGCGCCCTGAAAAATGTTCACCTAGACAGTTTCGCCACCTCGACTTAATCGGGCAATTCACAACAGACATACGTCATATTCCTGGTAAAGACAACGTCGTAGCCGATGCCCTGTCTCGTGTTGACGCCATCTCTTTTCCAGTCTGCTACGCTGATATTGCCCGTGCTCAACTGGACAACGCCGAACTACGCGATCTCTTACATGCTAACTCTACCCTGCAGTTGCACCCACAGCAGCTTAATGACGCAGATTTGCCTCTCTACTGTGACATGTCACAATCACTTCCGCGTCCATTCGTACCACAGACTTTACGTCGACAAGTTTTCGATAGCCTGCACGGTTTGTCTCATCCAGGTGTCAAAGCAACGACCAAACTCGTCACTCAACGTTTTGTATGGCCCTCTATAAATAAAGATTGCCGTGACTGGGCCCGCGCCTGTATCACGTGTCAGCGTTCCAAAGTTACGCGTCACACCACAGCACCGCTTGCACGTTTTCCTGCAACTGCCACCAGGTTCGAACACATCCACCTCGACTTGGTCGGGCCTCTACCAATTTCCGATGGTTTCCGATATCTCCTCACTTGCGTGGACCGTTTCACGAGGTGGGCGGAAGCCATACCGCTTTCCGATATCACTGCCGAGACCGTGGCTACCGCACTCGTCACAGGTTGGATCTCACGGTTCGGGACACCGCTTAAGGTTACAACGGACTTGGGCCGCCAATTCGAGTCCCACCTCTTCCGTGCACTCAGTAACATTACTGGCATGACTCACCTCCGGACCGCAGCCTACCACCCTCAATCCAACGGTATGGTGGAACGACTTCATCGTCAGCTGAAGGCAGCACTTCGATGCCACGGAGATGACCGCTGGACGGACGCTTTGCCATGGGTTATGCTCGGCATCCGTGCCTCATGGAAGGAGGACCTCAAGGCCACCCCCGCTGAGCTCGTTTACGGCACAACACTCCGTCTACCGGGCGAATATCTCTCGCCCCCTCCAGCGACGCCAGAATCCACATCAGCATACGTTGATCGCCTTCGACGTCGCCTTTCACAGTTGCGTCCGGTTCAACCATCTCACCACGGCCAACACGCGGTTTTCGTTTTTCGAGATCTTGCAACCTGCTCGCATGTATTCGTGCGTCATGATGCGGTCCGTACTCCTCTTCAACAACCGTATGATGGCCCATACGAAGTCATTTCGCGCAAAGATAAATTTTTCACCATCCACCGTGCCGGCAAGAGTGTAGTGGTCTCCATCGACCGGCTCAAACCTGCATATGTGGATGCAGACAGCATCTTGGCTGTCAACGCACCTTCCAAACCGACGCCAGGCCACACTTTTCCTGGCAACGTATTGCCTATTGCAGCCAACTACAACAACAACAACAACAACAACAACAACAACAACAACAACAACAACAACAACAACAACAACAACAACAACAACAACAACATCACACCCTCATCAACCACCATCATCGGTACACCCACCGCTCCGTCAAATGCAAAAACATCCGTCAAGCGCGTTCACTTTCCCGCCCAGCTGGTCCACACTTCTCCGTATCGTCACAACCCTCCGATACTGGGGGGAGGTACTGTGGCGGATTGCCAGGCGGTGGGTCCGCAACAATCAAAGAAGAAAAAATCAATGTTTGGCTATTCAGTTTGTAACCAGGGGCTGAGAAACATACATGACAATAAATTTGGTTTCATTTAAATTATATCTTTTAAATACCATAAAGCCATAGATTGCCTTATTTAATTTACATACTTTACCCTCAGAGCCTTCTTGTATGAAACCCTCAGGTTGACACATATATTTCTTCATTTAAGTCACCATTGAGAAATGCACAAGTACATCCAAATGATCTATAGATAAATCATATTTTACAGCTAAAGCAAACAACACCCTTAGGCTGTCAAACCTTACAACTGGTGAGAATGTCTCCTCATAGCCAATTCCAAATTTTTGAGTAAAGCCTTTAGCTACTAAACGAGCTTTGTATTTGACAACTCTTCAATTACAATCTTTCTTTATTTTAAATACCCATTTACACTGTACAATATTTTTGTTTTGGGGTAAATCAACAAGGGTCCATGTATTATTTTTTAGGATTGACTCATACTCGTCATCCATTGCAAGTTTCCACAGATTTTTGTGTGGACTTTTCATTGCCTCCTCGACACTTTCTGGTTCCTGATCTTCACATAACGTTAGATATGTGACATAGTCGGGAAACTCCTTGGGTTTTCTACAACGAACAGGGTACTTATGCCCTTCATCTATTTCAATAGGTTCCTGCTAATTTTCAGATTCAGCAGATCCAAACATTTTTACCTCACATTCATCATCGGTTTCAATGTTTTCACTACTGAGTGTGAAAACCTCGTCCGTTGTTTTAGAACTATCCTCAGATTCAGGTCTGATATGGTGATTAGTTATTTCAGTTACAATGACTGGTAAATAGTCACCATCAGTATTTTCTCCGAGCCCCTCCCGAAACATATTCTCAAAGAAGGTGACATCCCTAGAATAAATTATTCTGCGAGGGCTCTCAGGGTCAATCATTTTGTACCCCTTGGTGTCCTATCTGTAACCTACAAAAACATGAGGTACACCTTTAAAGTCTAGTTTAGTTCTCCTCTCTTTAGGCACATGTACATATCCAATACAACCAAACACTATGAGATTACGGAGATCCACTTTTGACCCAGTCCACTTTTCAAATGGTGTGGCCCCAAAAACAGCTTTGGTTGGACTTCTATTCTTTAAGTAGATAGCTACCTCCACAGCATACTGCCAGTACCCTTTACTCAACTTGGAATCACTAAGCATGCTCCTTGCCTTTTCAATAATAGTTCTATTTGCACGTTCAGCTACTCCATTTTGTTCAGGACTGTAGCGAGTAGTAATTTGGTGTCTTATCCCAAACTTCGTAAACATTTCTGTAAGTTTCTGATTTACATACTCACCACCCTCATCAGATCTAACAGTTTTGATAGTAAGGTTAGTCTGATTCTCAACTAAGGTCTTAAATTCTAAAAACATATTTAATGACCTGATCCTTTGATTTGATATAGTATCCAAAGGTCATTCTAGTATAATCATCCACAAAAATAAGCATGTAAGAATTGCCTTGCAAGGACTGAACATTCATAGGACCACATGTTGTTTCTTTAGTACTTTGTCATATTCTAACTTGTCAGCACTTTCTACAGCCATCCTAAATGCCCTATACGATTCAGGTAAACCCCTCAACAGTAAACAAGCCTTCATTTCGTCATCTACATCCTTACCAATGTCTGTGAGTTGAGCATTGAGCTCCAGAAACTTGGAAATGTAGTCTTCCATGCCGCAACACCCTTCCAGCTTCAAATCAAATAGCTGGTCCAGTAGGAAGATTCTTCTATTCGTGCTTTTTTCCTCGTACTGTTTCGCCAGGGCGTCCCATGCTGCTTTTGCCGTCATAGCCGTCCTTATATGAAGCTTTGGAGCCGCTTCTAGGTACATGGCGATCTTGACGAGCGCCCTCTCATCTTTGTCGACGTCCACAGCAGTAGAGTCTGAATTCGTTGAACGTGGTTCCACACAAATGCACAGGCCATCGTATTTTAGTGCCATTTTCATATCAAACTTCCAGCTGGCATAGTTCGTTGCCCCTTTCAACTTCTTAATTCCAGGGGTCGACATGGAATAAATCACCTTCGACTCGTCCATGTTCACACGTGGTACGAAGAAATTTAAAATAATATTTCCCAAACACGTCGCACGTACAATATTTATATCCCTAAATACGCCGCAGGAAACACTGATTTCTATAATTGAGGTCCTGGGCCCATAACCTGTTGTTTCTTAAAGTAATTAAGAAATATATAGAGATAAAATAGACAACCAGACTAGGTTTTGAGAATCCATTATTGGAACATTTTATTTAAACATAAAACAGTAGTACAAAGAACACAGTTATAGACATAGAAGGCAGTGATGCTGCCAACCCGGGAACTTAAAACTAACATGGTCAAGATTACATTCCAACAGTCTTTTCCTCCCTAGTGGATTCGGGGGCGGGGGTATCCTGCATTAGCGCGGATTTGGTCCGGCATTTGGAGTTAGGCCCGGTGGACGGGTTGTTGTTACGTACGGCAGACAACTCAATTTTAAGGGTGGTTGGTCGCGTCTGTGGAATTGATTTGGTGATAGCAGGAACTGCCTTCGCTATGGACTTTATTGTGGTCGAAGGACTGTCCGTTAAATGTTTACTTGGATGTGATTTTTGTGTAACATATAAGGTTGTTATAGATTATTGTAATGGTACCATGTCCATGCACGGAATGGATGTTGACGTGACTGTTAAATTTACCGAACGTTGTCGATCAGGCTCCACTACTTTCCTCTTCAGGGGAGGGGGAGTCGGATAATTACTTATTCTCTATAGATCTCACGGAAACTGAGCCCTTGCTGTAAGCTTCCAACGAAGTTGTTATTGGTCCAGGCATGATAGGTCCGATAGAATTCACAGTAGAAGGATGTCTTCCGTATGAGGTGCTAGCACAGGAGCTTCCGCCAACCTTCTAGCATCCAATGCCAAATACCAATCTGCCTGCCCCCCTGACAAGTAGGACGGCAAAGCCTTCAATTTTTTGTCATCCGACTACGAGTTCACATCACCAGCTCTATCAAAATCTGCAATCCATAATTCCGCATCATCCTCACCTGGCCGAAACTTATCTTAATGCACAAATTCGCCCCCATCGCCCTGTGGCTGAGCCATTCTAGAGGTAATATGCTCCTCAACCCTCAAGTCTGCCTCGTCTTCAGAACTGTCCTCAGAAAGGGGTGTCAATAACGCCTCATCTGTTAGATTCCCACTGTCGAGTCTTTGCTGACGATGACACCACTCTTACAACCTTTCCGTAGGAGAAAGCCTTTCGCTAGTATTAGGCACACCCAAATTACGAATGGACTTTTCCAACTAAATCTATGGCTTGGTGGGGAAGGATAGCAATGACGTCAGGAGTGTCGAAGTGCGGGAGGAGGATTGGCCGGCTCGGGGAGTTCACGTGTTGACTTGGAGGAATAAACATCAACCGGGGTTTGAGGAGTGAGTGACCACGCATGGAAAAGGATTAAGCAGACAAGAGCGGAAGAGAGAAGTAGAAGGAAGACAACAAGAACGATACCGGGATTCGAACGAGGGGCGAGCCAGGACCAGTGGATTGGCCGGGTCGCTGTACCATGCCGTTATAAAGGGTAGGATGACGTTCTAGAACATTGTGTTTCTTAAAATTAAGTCGAACCCACGCACGCCAAACACTCAATGCAACAGTTTAAAGAATGACCGAATAGGGTAGAAATTTAAGGAAAAATATACGTAACCTTCGTTATTGAATTCGGTTTATGAATGGTGTTACCCTGCATCGATCCATGACCCTACAAACATATCGATCGTGGTCAAGATTGGGGGGAAACTGGGCCTCTTAGCTTAACATCAGCTACGCTCCCCAAGCCAATCAAGGCAACAACATCTGCCTTGGGGCTCAGTCTACCCCATTTCTTCACATGGTGGAGGTCGCCGGTTTTGTATGGGAATTGTAATAACATAGGTATTATGGATTATGGCAGGTGTAAATTTTATTTTTTGATTATTGGATCGGGTTACGTGTGTTAGTGTTTTGATGTTTCGGACTGTGTTCCGAGGTTGCGTGGGTTACTATGTACTCTGTGTTTTTGCAAGGATAGGCAAGTTGTGTGATGAGGTTGTCACAGAGGTGGGTTGTTCTTCTACGGGGTTGTATTGTAGGCTGGGTTAGTTTGTCTTGCTGCCGGTTTTTTCACTTATGAGTAGGGTTCCATCTGATCGTGCGTTGCGGGCGTCTCTTCGTAATTTGGGCGTGCCTAATACTAGCGAAAGGCTTTCTCGTACGGAAAGGTTGTTAGAGTGGTGTCATGGTCAGCAAAGACTCGACAGTGGGGATCGAACGGATGAAGCGTTATTGACACCCCTTCCTGAGGACAGTTCTGAAGACGAGGCAGACTTGAGGGTTGAGGAGCATATTACTTCTAGAATGGCTCAGCCACAGGGCGGTGGGGGCGGATTTGTGCGTTTAAATAAGTTTCGGCCAGGTGAGGATGACGCGGAATTATGGATTGCAGATTTTTATAGGGCTGGTGATGTGAACTCGTGGTCGGATGACAAAAAATTGAAGGCTTTGCCGTCCTACTTGTCAGGGGGGCAGGCAGATTGGTATTCGGCGTTGGATGCTAGAAGGTTGGCAGAAGCTCCTGTGCTAGCAGACGGGTCTGTGCAACCATTGCTGTGGTCGGATTTGAAGGCCCATTTCATCAAGACTTGGGGGGTCAAGAAGGGGGACTTCCAGTATTGGATGGGGTTGTTGTGTGGTCGTCTTCAACGCCTGGGTGAGAGTGTGTAAGACTACGCCTTTGCCAGGGTTAAGTTAATGGATAAAGTGAACCCTGCGATGTCCAACGGAGAACGGGTCCAATGGGTTATTGGGGGGTTGCGCCCGGTTTGGCAGAGGCGATACGACACATGACTTTTGTTAATGTGGATAAGCTGTTAGATGAGCTTGGGGATGTGGTAGAGTTCAGGAAGAGTGCAGCCGAGTGGGGGAACAAGCAGCCGGTGGTTGCGCCTGTCCACGTTGAGCATCCAAGGGGGCGGGGGACGTCGAGTAGACCTGTGTTGGCAGGAAATGGCGCTGTTGCAGAGTTGGTAAAAGCGATGACAGCCTTGGTGGCAAAAGTGGAGTCGTTGGAGAAGGTGCAGACTGGCCTTATGCAGCAGAAGGGCGCTCGTGAGTAGCAGGGGTTCTCTGAGTCTCAACCAGTGATGGGGGGGTGGTCAACAGTGTGGGTGTTGTTGGCAACAACAACAGCAGCCATATCAGCAGCGGCAACAACAGCAACCACAACAGCAACAAGGGATGTTTCACGGTTATGGGGGTTATCAGCGTGGGTATGCACGTGGTAATCAACGTGGGGTAGATGGATGAGGAGTGTATTATTTCTGTAAGAAGCCTGGGATTTTATGAGGGATTTCCTGCAATTGAAGGCTCTGTAGGCAGGGAATGGACCGGTCGGTGGGTCACAGCCCGAGCAGCAACCCTCAACGTCCACCCCTACTACGGGAAACTGATTTACTCGCCGGGATGCAAGACGTCTCCGGTGTTAGGAGATAGAGTCTCTATGGTTGAGGATGGAAGGAATGTTCAAGAGTTTAGTTTTAAGGGTATGTGTTTCGCATGTTTTCGTGTGGGACACAAAAGGCAGAAAGGTTTTATAAGGAGAGCGGCTGTCCGGCATAGAGCAAAAGTTTTGCGGCGTATTCCGGAAATTATGGCTATGATATTACAGAAGTCTGTTGATGTTGTCGTACCAGAGGTTCCTGTAGAGGAAGAAGTTGTTGATTATCAAGGGGATGTAAATAGTGCTCAGGGAATGGCAGAGGACGTTATTGTTCCTGATGGGGGGATGGACTTGGCTACTCAAATAGTTGATGTTATGGTGAACTGTACGTGGGGATCTTTGAGGATTCCTGTGAGTCTGAGAGAGGAAGTCTTTTCCTCCCTAGTGGATTCGGGGGTGGGGGTATCCTGCATTAGCGCGGATTTGGTCCGGCATTTGGAGTTAAGCACGGTGGACGGGTTGTTGTTACGTACGGCAGATAACCCAATTTTAAGGGTGGTCGGTCGCGTCTGTGGAATTGGTTTTGAGGATTCCTGTGAGTCTGGGAGAGGAAGTCTTTTCCTCCCTAGTGGATTCGGGGGTGGGGGTATCCTGCATTAGCGCGGATTTGGTCTGGCATTTGGAATTAAGCACGGTGGACGGGTTGTTGTTACGTACGGCAGATAACTCAATTTTAAGGGTGGTCGGTCGCGTCTGTGGAATTGGTTTGGTGATAAAAGGAACTGCCTTCCCTATGGACTTTATTGTGGTCGAAGAACTGTCCGTTAAATGTTTACTTGGATGTGAATTTTGTGTAACATATAAGGTTGTTATAGATTATTGTAATGGTACCGTTTCCTTGCACGGAATGGATGTTGACGTGACTGTTAAATTTACTGGATTGGATATACCGAACGTTGTCGATCAGGCTCCACTACTTTCCTCTTCAGGGGAGGGGGAGTCGGACCATTACTTATTCTCTATAGATCTCACGGAGACTGAGCCCTTGCTGTTGAAAGCTTCCAGAGAAGTTGTTATAGGTCCAGGCATGATGGGTTGGATAGAATTCACAGTAGAAGAAGGTCTTCCGTATGAGGTCGGAGTCTTTGAACCTAGGGTGACTTAGATGGAACGTAAGGGGTTGATTATTCTCCCAATGATGCTGTCTTTAACAATGTGTGTGGAGTCTTGCCGGTGGCTAATTTTTCTTCTTTCTCTGTCTGTGTGTACAAGAACTCTGTGTAAGGAGAAGTTGAAGATGTAGAATTAGTTGCTATGGATAGTGGGGTTGTGAACGAGGTCTCGCACTCATATGATGCGAGTGTAGCGGCCATTTTGCCTCAACAGATAACGAGCGTAGACAGGCTGGAGACGAGTGACACCGATATGCTGACGATGAAGGCCGTTGATAAACGAACTCGGTTATCTCAACGAATGTTCTTGCTGATATTGCTTCTCTTAATATAAAAAAGGACATGCCGGTCATTTAACGTGACAAGTTGTTAGAATTGTTGACGTCATTTCATGATGTTTTTGCCTGGTCGTCGATGTTGATTGGAAGGGCTAATATTGGAGATTGTGATATTGAATTGAAAGATCCCAGCCCAGCCCTATCGTGTGAGTGCGGGAGAGAGGGAGGCATTTGTTGATCATATTAATGATATGCTTAAAGCTGGTATCATCTATCCCTCCATGTCTGAGTGGGCGAATCGAATATGCTTGGTGAAGAAGAAGAATGGTAAACTAAGGTGGGAATTCATAGTCGGCCCCTACACCTAGGGGCGCCCATTGTTGCTAAGGTAACAATTGTTTCCATGTTATTTCCCATAAACAAAACAAATCCATAGCAACAATGGGTGCCCCTAGGTGTAGGGGCCGACTATAAATTCCAACCTTAGACTGGTGGTGGATTTCAGGAAGGTCAATTTACAAATTAAGGGTTATAGTTACCCTAGTGCTAATGCTGACAGTCTGTTAGCCTGTCTTAATGGCTGTACGGTATTCACCTCCCTAGATCTTCAGTCAGGATTTTGGCAGCTGGGGCTTACGCCTCGTGCTAAGGATATATGTAGTTTCTCTACCAGTGTGGGTTTGTTCTCGTTTGAGCGACTGCCATTCGGAATCTCTACGGCGCCAGCCCTATTCCAGAGCGCAATGGATAAAGTTCTAAGGGGTATCTTATATACTCATTGTCTAGTATATCTTGATGACATCTTAGTCCCGGGCGAGAGCTTTGATGACCATTTAAACAGACTTAGGATGGTGCTTGAGAGATTCAGGAATGCTAACATGACGTTGAATCTGGAAAAGTGTTCTTTCGGATTTGGGGAAATTCCGATTATGGGGCACGTGGTTAATGCTATGGGGGTTTCTCCTAACCCAGACACGGTCCAGGCAGTTTTAGATTTTCCAGTACCTACCACATTGAAACAAGTACGATCTTTCTTTGGACTAACTTCATATTACAGGAAGTTTATAAAGGACTATGCCCGTATTTGTGCGCCCCTAACGGCCTTAACGAAGAAAAATGTTCGATTTGCTTGGAATGGTGAACAAGAGACGGCCTTCAGAACTTTACAATCAAAGTTGGTCTCAGCCCCCGTGTTAAGGCACTATCCAGGCGATGCTCCTACTCAAATCAGGACAGATGCATCTAGAGAGGGGTTGGGCGCAATTATTCTGCAGCAATTTGATTCGGAATAGCGCGCGATCGGTTATAGCTCGCGCCGTGTTACGTCCGCAGAAGCGAACTATGGGGTCTCCGAACTCGAATTATTGGGGGTCGTCTATGCCCTTAAGCAGTTTCGTCATTTCATATATGGTAGAGGGCGGTTCCAACTCGTCACAGACCATTGTGGACTGTGCTACTTGCGTAAAAGCAGTGCAAGAAGTGGTCGTTTAGCTAGGTGGACTATCTTTTTGATGGACTATGACATGGAAATCGCGTATAAGTCTGGCAAACAACACCTGGATGCGGACTGTATGTCACGGTTGTTACCTAAAGATGGCCCTGAGCCAGGGGATATAGAGGGAGAAATGGAAATTATGACGTTGCCTATTCAAGTGGAGGAAATGGCTAACGCTCAAAAACAAGATCCTAGGCTTGCTGAGTTGATGAACGCCATATTGAATCCTGATCAGGCTTTTTCTAGGGTCCAACGTCAATCACGACGTTACGTTCTGGAAAATGGGGCGCTTTTCAAGAAAAACTTTGTCCCGAACGAACCTACTAAGTTGCTTGTTGTTCCAGACTATCTTAAGGTTGAGGTGATGTATGATTGCCACGACAGTCCTGGAGGGGGTAGTCATCTTGGGTTTATGAAAACATATGCCAAGTTGAAAACACGGTTTTATTGGGATGGTATGTGTACAGAGGTGGCGAGGTATGTGAAAAGTTGTGGTGATTGCCAGTCGAAGAAAGGTCCTAAACTTAAACCAGCAGGGTTGCTGCAATCAATTCCAGTAGGAAATCCATTTGATATGATCGGGGTGGATATTCTGGGTCCTCTCAAGCTCACTAAAACCCACATGAAGTATATTGTAACAGCAACTGATTACGCTACGAAGTGGGCCATAGCTAAAGCTATTCCCTCGGGGGGCGCTAATGATGTCGCAAACTTCATTGTTGAACACGTCATCTGTCAACACTCGTGTCCGAGAATGATTTTGAGTGATAGGGGAGCAGTTATTCGGGGAAGTCTTGTTTCAGAAATTGTACGCGGGTTGGGGGTTCGCTTTATGTACACCTCTTCGTACAGACCTAGCACGAATGGCTTGGACGAACACTTCAACGGCACTCTGGGCACTCTCTTGTCATTCTTGGTTAATTCTCATCATGATAATTGGGACGAATATGTTGCTTTGTGCACTTTTTTCTTTAATGTTTCGGTACAAGCTACGAGTAAACGTACCCCGTTTTATTTGGTCTACGGGAGGGAGCCCACCCTTCCTATCGATGCAGGTGTCCAACCGGAACTACAATTGGGAGTTGATAGTGCGGCACGTATAGCGATGCTTCAGGAAGCCAGGCAGAAAGTTTTGGATGTTATTCAGATCGAACAGGGTAAGCAGAAGTTAAGATATTATAAAGGGCGTAGGCATGTTGAGTTTGAGGTGGGTGATTATGTAAAGGTTTATTTCCCGATTCGCAAAGTGGGAAAAGTAGAAAAGTTTATTCATAGGTGGTTGGGCTCTTTCCCTATTTTGGAAAAGTTGTCCGACTTGAACTATCGAATAAGACTGAAGTTAAATAATAAATGGTCCGAGGATATCGTTCATGTTTCGAGAATAAAGCTTTGGTACGATCCTGAGGAATGGCGTTTACCGTGGCCAGAAACATGAATGGTTGGAACATTGGTTGATTGATTGTATATTTTATCCCGCAAGATTGTATGGTATTAAAAAAAAAAAATACAAAAAATATACAGTTTTATAGATACAAATGAGGATTGTAGTAGTGTGGAATGCAGTGAACTGTCTACGATCACACTGAAAGGGTGTGTTGTACACTGAATGTAGGGGTTTACACCCTGACTGCCTCTTGGGGCCAGTCTATGATCCCCTGGAAGGTGTGGACGGGGAACGTCGGGTCGTCGGTTCGATTCCTGGATGGATGCAGCAGTGTACTTGTAGTGTATATACGTTGTGTAGATCAACCGTTTGTTCCTTCTTTAGCGCCTTGCTGTGCTAGTTTAGGGGGGCGTACGATTAGTTTATACTGTATTCTTAGCAATAGGATAGTAATTATTATTGTTATATATACGTACTAATTTGAGTGTTGTATATTTGCCCGTATATTTTGTATACTACTTTATTATTTAGATATTGTATTTTTTTTATCGGGCTGAGGTGATGAATCGATGTTTCTTACGTGAATTGTGCGTGTGGTTGAATTAAAGGTTATCGCCCGAGGTAGCGGGGATAATCGCGTTGTCGATGTATGAGATTGAGATGCAGTTATGGAGATAACTTTATTTCTGGTGACTTTATGGTCACAATGATTGGTTGTTGATGTCATACGATGTGGATGTATGGAATTGAGATGCAGTTATGGAGATAACTTTTTATTCGGTGACTTTATGGTCACAATAATTGATTATTTGACTAGGAAAACGCTCTGTTTGACGCGTTGATAAGCGAGCGCGTCAATATCTACGAACTTTCTGGCGAAAAGTTTTCAATGCTAATACGAACAACAATTAACAACAATTCAAGAATGCGCATTGCAAAAATTTTTCTTATTTCCATGGCTATTATACTTTCCGACATTGTTGGATGCAGTGCAATATGCGTTGCTAAGAATTTTCGTGGTCATGTTTTCAACACGGTCCGCCACCGTTACTAACACTTATTGACAGCAATAGAAATGTAATTTCTGCCTCTAATACGTATCGGATCGCGTTTACATTAAAATATTCGTGACCGGACAAAAATTTACTATAAGATAGCCACCTCACATTTTGCCGTTACTGCGTTTTAGAAAAATATTTTCGAGTAACTTTCGTGTAACTTTGCCAATACTTATCAGATCGCCATAACATTAACATATTCGTGACCGGAAAAATCTGTAGAAAAATCTGGCTATCTCACATTTTTCCGCCATTTTGTTTCAGAAAAATATTTTGCAGTAACTATGGTGTAACTTTGTTAACTTTTCGAACGATTTTGCCTCAAAACTATACACCTTCAATCCACATCAAGGCTTGTGGATGGTCCAAATTTCAAGTTGATCTGACTTTCCGTTCGACCGCTATCGACGGACATAAAAAAAAAAAAAAAAAAAAAACAAACAAACAAACAAAAAAAAACATAATGAAGTGCCATAAGAGTCAAGTGGAAACGCTCGCTTCGCTCGCTTAATTATTGGGGTCATGTGATATGGACTTATGGAATTGGGATGTAAACTTTTATTCGGTTACTTTATGGTCACAATTATTGAATATTGAGGTCGTTATGCGATGTGATTGAACGAGATGTTTTGTTGTCGTTGACTTTACTATTTGGTGACTTTATGGTCACAATATTGGTGGTGTCGTTGATAGTTGTTGTTTCGTGGATTTTGATGGGAAATTGTTTTTCCTCATTGTTTTTGTTTGAAGTGATTGCTTTGGACATGAGTGATCTCATGATTTGTGGAGATTAATTGAATTTGTCTATTTATCAATGTGTCTATTTGTCAATGTGTCTATTGTCAATAAAATGGCCAAGGCTTATCTCAGTTACATTTCAAAGTTACTATGTAGCTTAAGAACCTCTTCACGCCTCATTTTGATTATGTTCCTTAATTGTTGTGTATTTGTGGTCTCACTCCCACAGTCATATGAGTGAGTGGTGGCAGCAAACGTTACTCGCTTTAATCCAGGACCGCTCCACGTCACCTGGTTTTGTTTTAGTGAAAGGTATTCCTGCCAGGGATGGCTAAATCCCCACCTCTGGATACCATCTCATTTCATATAATATCAAATGCTAATCTAGCAACGTCAATAATTAATAATGTATCAATTTACACGTATTATATTCCTAGCCAGGAAGTGTTTGTACATTAATAACCAAACTAATGGACTCTCAAATCGCTTCTAAGGCAAACTCGAGGGCAATAATTCCTGAAAACAATTTTTGTCTCCAGTGGCTGGGGATTTGCCCCAGACCCCTTACTATACCGACGCAGATACTATACTTGGGCATCCCCCCCCCCCCCCCTCCCCTCCTCTGTCAAGCCGTCAATTCGCACCCTGTGTAAGCTAATTAAGCGAGCGAAGCGAGCGTTTCCACTTGACTCTTATGGCACTTCATTCTGTTTTTTTTTTTTTTGTTTTTTGTTTTTTGTTTTTTTTGTTTTTATGTCCGTCGATAGCGGTCGAACGGAAAGTCAGATCAACTTGAAATTTGGACCATCCACAAGCCTTGATGTGGATTGAAGGTGTATAGTTTTGAGGCAAAATCGTTCGAAAAGTTACAAAGTTACACCATAGTTACTGCAAAATATTTTTCTGAAACAAAATGGCGGCAAAATGTGAGATAGCCAGATTTTTCTACAGATTTTTTCGGTCACGAATATGTTAATGTAATGGCGATCTGATAAGTATTGGCAAAGTTACACGAAAGTTACTCGAAAATATTTTTCTAAAACGCAGTAACGGCAAAATGTGAGGTGGCTATCTTATAGTAAATTTTTGTCCGGTCACGAATATTTTAATGTAAACGCGATCCGATACGTATAAGAGGCAGAAATTACATTTCTATTGCTGTCAATAAGTGTTAGTAACGGTGGCGGACCGTGTTGAAAACATGACCACGAAAATTCTTAGCAACGCATATTGCACTGCATCCAACAATGTCGGAAAGTATAATAGCCATGGAAATAAGAAAAATTTTTGCAATGCGCATTCTTGAATTGTTGTTAATTGTTGTTCGTATTAGCATTGAAAACTTTTCGCCAGAAAGTTCGTAGATATTGACGCGCTCGCTTATCAACGCGTCAAACAGAGCGTTTTCCTAGTTTATACAAACGTGTCTCCTGATTCGTTATGAGTGTTGAAATTGCTGGGATAAGCTATATGTCACGATTTTAAATGTATAAACTATGGGAGGCCTACCGTCACATCGAATTTCTTTTTCAAATCTAGAGCCTAGTCTCAAAGTACGTGCTCTTGTGTTATTGAATTTCAGAAGTTACTAACTAGGAAAACGCTCCACGTTGCCAGATGAGCGATTTTGTTTTCAATAAATCAAACAAATCTTTTGCAAATCATATAACTTTATAATAAACATATCTTTTTTAACAAGATGGCGGTTGAACTTACAACCTTACACCTTGTGTATATTATTACTAGACATGTTGCCAATAATTGCACGAAATATTATTTAAATCCGTTGAGAAGTTTTCTTAAAATAACTTAAAACCTTCAAGTTATATTTTCAATGGATTTCCGCATAATTTCATTCGACCGTGGTCTACTCAATAGGCTCTAATACATAAACTATTAGTTCCATAATGTAGACACAGACAGTCTATATCTAAAATGTCATATTGTTTAATCATACAATAACCGCATTTAGATAATAATAAAAGCTTTTTAATTTGTCGACAAAGTTCGTTGTTAACTTTTGCATGTTTGCCGTGAAAGTCATAAAACATAACACGTCATTGTAGCGATTCTATGATAGCTAACCAAATTCCAAATACATAGTGACAAAGGTCTGAGTGCGCACGCTTTTCTCCTGCATATACTTCGTGCATCAAACTTCAATGATCCGCAAATGCGAATCATGTTGGTGGAACACTGTAAAAATGAAGAAAATTATTGCCGTAAATAAACAATGTTTTTTATAACATGGCGGTTAAAGCTTCAATTTTGAAACTATTGTCAAGTGTTGGTACCATTGATATGGACCTACGTGTAAAATATCAATTATATCCGTGTGTAAGTTTTAATAAAATAAAATAAATATAAACAATGTTATTCAGTAATTAATGTTTTGTAGGTTGGCATCGTACGGCATTCTATGACAGCTATCGAGATTCCAAATAATAGTGAGAAAGGTATAATTGCGTACGCTATTTGTGGTGCATACTATGTGCATCTAACCGCAATAGTCCGCAAATGCGAACCATATCGGTGGAACACTGTAAAAATGAAGAAATTATTGCCGTAAATAAACAATATTTATTTATAACATGGCGGATAAACTAACAATTTTGAGACTATTGTCAAGTGTTGGTACCGTCGATGTTAACCTAGTAGCGAAACATCATTTAAATCCTTGTAAGTTTTAGTTTAATTAAATAAATAAACAAATTTTGTTTTTCAGTACCTAATTAATTTTCTGTAGGTTGGCATCTTGACGAATTTTCTTAAAATTATCAATCCAAATTTATGCTTTGAGTGAATGAATAAAGCTTAAATCTTCATTTTCAAACACATCACGATAAAAAACGTAATTATTCTATTTCTGTATTTTAGCTGAACAATTCATTAAAAAAATATAACGCTTAGGGTTCGAATGATTAGCACTCATCAAAACTACAAACCTTATTGTTCGTTTGTGCTATGTGCTTCTTAGACCAATTCTACATTATAAAACACGTATTATTCGTGAAGAGATTTTTTAAAAAGTGTAATATATTTGCCGTAAAAATGGAAATAATTTTTTTTTTTTACGAGATGGTAGCGTATTTCATACCCTTAAAACTGGTGCCAAGTGTTAACTGATAGATTGTCAGTATTTTACTAATTTTTAAAGATGATACACTATGAGGTTGCGTAGGCCAGTAGCACAAATCGTGTTTTGGAAGGATGTGTTTGACTTATACCCCGTGATGGTAGGCAACCGCTAAGACGTTGGTGAATTGGGGTCCGCTTCTCTCCAGGGGACCAAAGGAATGAGGTGGTAAAAAAAGAGCGCGTGCGCATGCGGGTCCTTTCGTGATTTTGCACATTCGAGAAATTACACTTTCGTAAGAATGTACTTTCGAGAGACTGTTCTTTCGTAAATTTACACTTTCGACAATTTGTACTTTCATGATTCTGTACATTTGAGAAAAATGACATTCGTAAAAATGCACTTCCGGAAGATTGAACACTCAGCGATAAGCTCTTTCGGTAATTTGGACATTCGGCGATTTATACTTTCGGGAAATTGGACTTTCGTGATATTGCACATTCGTAGATTTGGATATTCGGTGTTTTGCACTTTCGTTATTCTGACTATTCGTGATTTTACAAATTTCGTTCGTCATTTTATACTTTCGGTATTTTGGACTTTCGACATTTCACACTTTCGGAGAGTTAGGTTGGAATTCATAGTCGGCCCCTACACCTAGGGGCACCCATTGTTGCTATGGATTTGTTTTGTTTATGGGAAATAACATGCAAACAATTGTTACCTTGGTAACAATGGGCGCCCCTAGGTGTAGGAGCCGACTATGAATTCCAACCTTAGTCATTTTTCGACATTTTGCACTTTCGTGAAATTGCACTTTCGAGATTTTGTAACGATACCTTAAAAACGAGTGTGAAATAAACTCTACTCCCAAATTTAACTCTGCTTTGTGGATTAGGGCCCAGATCAACAACTTACAATAACAATCGACAACAAACAATAACAAGCAACAACAAACAATAACAAACAACAACAAACAAAGCAGTTGTAAATTCCAACAGCTTAGATAAATTAATTCATAAAATGTGTTGTTTACCAACGTTTGACGTCACAGACCGTTTTACCATGAATTTACAATAGTACCTTCGGTTTCACAATGCAGGTCAAACTATAAAATTAATGCCAATAGATTTGGAAAATTACTTCTCAGGATATCCACGTTATATTTGGATAAGAATCTATCATATTTTGATACTCAGAACAATGTTTATTTTTCATTCAGTCTGCCGTGATTTTACATCGGCGTGACGCGTTACATTTTTGTTGAATTTACACTATGTAATTAAAACATTTTTTTTAAATTTTATTTTTTTTTATTTTGGACCTAAAGTTCATAAAATCTACAAAATTATTCGCAAAATCGTACAGGATGCAAATGCCTGTCGTAAGAAGCGGGAAATCGGCCGACGTCACATGACCCTGTACCGTGAATACTTCTAAGACAATACATAATTATAAATATGAATTATTGTATTGATCTTGCTTGTAGTTAATAATTAATAAGTTATAATTGTAGTTTTGCCGTTTTTGTCTATATATACTATATAGTTATTTTACCGATGTTGAATTTGCTTGGTCGCTTTGCCTTGGTTCCACTTCACTTATTATGTTCGAAATGCTAATATTTTTAGTCCACTTTCAGGCTGTCCGGCAGATTGAGCACACATGCAACACTCGAAGCATCTATGATAGAGATAGTTCCCTTCATAGGGAACGGACATTCTTGGTAAAAAGTGTAGGTAGATAAATATTGCTACAATACATGGTTTTCTGTGTATGTCTATCTTCAAGGGCTTTGTTGAATTCAGCTATGATCCCGGGGGGGCGAAGCCCCCTCGGGAATTGTCATTCGCCCCCCCGGGAATGAATTGGCTACAATTGCTCTATATATTACTTAATTTTGAAATGGCACGGAAATAATGCTTTGAAGGTTTAATAAGCAAATACATTTTTCTGTGTGTCACAAAAGTATGTGACAAAGAGAGCTGAAACAAGCAGAAAAAAGCAGAGAAGGGCCAGGATTATCTAAACTCCGTCTCAAATTCTGGGCATCAAGTGGTTTGTTGAACATATATTTTTGTTTAAATAGTGTTTTAAGTAGTGTTTGTGTATCAGAACACTTGGACAGTTAGTTAGTTGAAGTGATGTGGAAGCAGCAGTAGTTTTGAAAAATTGCCCCCCCCCCCCCTTCGCTCACTCAATGTCTACACCCCCGGGATTTGAAATAGCCCCCCCGGGGACAAAACTCTGAATTCAACACTGTTCAAGGGAATGTAATGTTTAGTTTATTTAGCCTTTTTGCAACCAACGTTGTGATGATGATTTTGTAAGTAAATTTGAGCTTGTGAAGCGTAACATAAGAATAATTTCTTGCTTCCTACATCAAAGGCATGTTGCGTCTATAGCAATAACATAAAATAAGTACTTATAACTAACTGCTACTAAATAATATTTAAGAATTAAGACTGACCTTTTCGTTGTATTATGATGGATTTCGAATCACTTTAATCAGGATACGCGTGATGTACTTCATACTTGTAATTTGTACTACTTGATTCAGATAAATGTCCAACAACACTGCATGCAAACACTAACCTTATGTTGTACAGGTTTATTCCCGTACTTCATATCACATATAAGTGTAATTCGCGGGCACAAAGAAACTTGGTTGCACTTCGCCATTCATAGTAATCACTTAGGCACACTTAACACATACAATCAATACCACATAACACTCCCAATTAATATATTTGAATAACTAACGCAGAACACGCAAACCCCAACGGTCACTACTCACTTGCACTGACTGACTGACCGACGCCAACCTCCTCCAAGGACACATTCAAACCGCGCACACGTGGCACTCTCGAAGGGAAGGGTTGTTGGGGAGGGGTAGGGGGTGGCATTCATTCAGAAGAAACCGTTGGAATCTCTTTTCAAAAGAAAAAAAATCACTACACGCTGTAAGTGTTACAGCGCACACACTGTTACTGTGTAAAACTTACAGAGTGTTAATATGCCAAACCTTGTAATGTTTATAGAAATGAAAAATACAATGAAGTAATGATTGCAATTAGCTTTTCTTGTGTTACATTTTTACTTGTGCAGTAAAAGTAAATAACTACTGTACAACCACAGATAAGGGATTGGTACAACGTTCAATGAATTAAGGAGTCAATATGAATGGTTATGTTAACATAACGGCATTCCAAAGTACATAATAATAAACATTATTCGCAGAAACCCTTCCCACGGATAATTCATACTCACGTTCCATTCAGATTAGAGTGTTTGTTGTTTAACGAGGCATTTACTAGACAACCATGATCATATGATGTCAAGAGCCAAATTCATGTTTTAATCTTTTTCATTCATATTGTCATGAATCAATAGAATCTCTATGATTCGTGGCTTCTACCAACTATCTTTCATCGGACACACGCACACATGTTGCGCGGTTACATCATCGCCCGGGCATCGAACACTTATGGCCATAGACGGTCGACGCGGCATCAACTCGCACGATTCTCAGATTCACAAAGGCAGAAAGTGGATTTGTTTCTCACTCAATGACACGACATATGAACCATTTTTGTTTTATCTACGTTAATAACCAGCTTATTATCGTGAGCCTACAATAATAATCTGTTGAAGTCTATTTGTGAATATTGTATGGCAATTGAAAAGTTTTTGTGTATTATTGCTGTGTCATCTGAATATAAATAGATATTGCATTTACGCATGTAATTGATAATATTGTTCACAAATCAGGTAGAGAATTGCTCCTTAAATTGAACCCTGAGGTACCCCAGTATTGACAGGTAATTTTTTACTGGTTGTTTTACGAACTTTGACCGATACTTTTCTATCACTTAAAAAGCTCTTAAACCATTTAACATATTGCCTCTTAATCTTATTTGTTCCTGATTATCTAATAGTATGTTATGGTTGAGAGTATCGAAAGCTTTGCTAAAATCAATAAACATAGCTACAATGTGCATATTATCGTCTAGTTTTGAATTAACGAAACAATAAATCTGACGTACTTCTCCTTTTCTGGAAGCCATATTGTTGATTAGTTATTATGTTGAACTTAGCCAAATATTTTGATAGCGCATTTTCCACACAACGTTCTAATATTTTGTCAATTACTGGCAGTAACGCGATAGGTCTGTAGTTACTATAATCAAGATGATCTCCTTTTTTGTAAATGGTCTAATTATAGAAATGTTCAACTCTTTAGCCACCACACCTTCTTCAATTGATAAGTTTATAAAGTTAGCAATATTGGGGCTTATTTCATCGCACACATTCACTAAATCTTTCACTCGAATACCGTCAATACCCGGCTGTTTACGATCCATACTATTGATAATTGCTGCGACTTCCCTTGCTGACACTTCCGGCATATAGAACGATTGATTTTGACCCCTCCCTACATATGGAGTGCAGAACTTTTTGTCACAAGTATGCTGTAATCTAGTCACACCCTAAACAAAAGAGTTCACAAAGCAATCTACAATTTCCGCGTTCGAATTTTTTTTGCCCTAAGTATCTGTCAATAATGTCATCGACAGAATCTTTCGGCTTTCTTCCCATTGCATTATTAATAGTTTGACACGTTTTTTTAATGTCATTTTTATAATGTTCAAATTTATTCTGAAAATAATTTTTTTTGTTCTTTTAATAAGGCTGTTTACTCTATTCCTTATCTGTTTATACTGTTGGAAATAAAAATCCTTCAAAGGATTTAAAAGATTAGCGCTTTTCCATTTTTGCAAACATTTGTCTCTACATTTGGTCAACTCACGTATCTCGTCTGTTACCCATTTTTGATTTACTCGTTTATTTTTCCTCGCTTTGGTATGGACGTTGACAGTTCATGATTCATAAGCTTTGGCAAATATATCTTCTATGAATCTATGGCATTGTGTATGTCAGAACAATTGTGATAATCTCCCAGATCTCCCCAGTGAACGGCCTTCAGCATGTTGTATAGTTTTACTTCATCAAAAACAAACTCGGTCTCTGACCTGGTACGATGCATAGGCCTACCTGAGTTTAAGTCCAAGGCTAACATAAGCATATAATGATCACTAACCTTAGTTGTAAAGACTGCCGCCTCCACGTCATTGACATTACCTTTAATGTATGCGTGATCAATACAAGACTGTGTTAATTTTCCTGCCATAACCTCCTCTCTAGTTGGTTGCGTAATGCACTAATATAATACACGTTCAACGTGTCTTTAGCTTAGTGGTCAGAATGCTCCGCCCGACAAGTGGGAGACTTGGGTTCGATTCCCAGTGGGGTCGGTTTTTTACAATATATATATATATATATATATATAAAATATTATATGATGTGAAAATGTGAAAAACGGGTTTCATATTATTAAATATTTACACATTCCTTATACAGGCTACACGCCCACACAACCATATTGTATAAATTCAAGTGTAGCACATAAATTATTTCAGTTATGTAATAAGAACTGAAACCAAAATAATATTGCAATATCGGGGGCACAATAACAGTCTACAGATGTGGACTCGTACATTTTCATTTCATTTTTATTTGAGCGGTATTATTTTATTTCTTGCGTTTTTATTTTTCGTATGGTTGGATGGTATTATTATAAGAGCCGGCTGCATAGCCGTGCTCATTCGAGCGTCTCACAGGTAGGTAATTGAAAGGTCGGTCGAACAGAGTGTTGTGAATTCGAAACTGAAGATTCCGTCGGATGCCTGCAGACCACGCCACGTGCGAGGCGCCATTGTGGCTGTTGGTCGAAGGGCGGTTAGCATGATGGGGAGGGGGGGTGTTATGAAAGGTGGAATTTGGGCCGGCAATACTGAACTCGGGGAAGTCGGACACCTGCCGGGCTAGTCAACTTGTCACAATCTCAGCTCATCTCGCAATATGCGAATTCGGGGTTTCTTATGGTAGCCGTCATTTTCGTAGAGCGCTAGCGGTTCCTTTAAGTTCTTCTTGAATAGAGCTCGCTGTCATGTACTCGTCACAGCTACAATAAGGCAGACGATTGCTTTGACACCGGTCAAGAATTTGTTTTGTAAATTTGTGTTTTTGCCCCTTTTGGTGACAGTAGTAGGTTGAGAGTGCGCCCGACCGCGGAGAAGCTCATTGTGCTAAGTTAAACGGGCATGTAGCCCTTCGTGAATAGAGCTCGAGAAAGCGCTCCACAGAAATGACGGCTACTTTACAAGTTTCCGTTCTTGCGTGCACATCAGCTCTATATCCCTGTCATGAGGGAATTGAGATGTCAAAGAGGGAATGACGCCGGAATATTTATAGTACTCAGACTCAAACACATAAAAACAAATCATTATCAGCTGGATGTCCGGTACCAGATATCGAACCAGCGACGTTTAAAATTAGTCTCGTGTAACATCACATTTACTCATCCTGAAACTTATTGCAAGCCCATCTTCCATACACGATAGAAGAATAAATTCAAACCCTAACTAATTCGTAAGCAATCATTACATTCAACTGATAAATGTGGCTTACTGCTTAACGATGACGCTAAACTCTAAAGTTGGAGGTCGCCAGTTCGATACGGCTATCGGCAACCCTGACAGGTTTATTCCGAGGTTTTCCTCAGTCACAAGACGAATCCTGGGATGGAGTCATATCATACTATCAACCCTCGGACATTCTTTTCTTACTATTCAAAATACCACAAAAGCTATTTATCACCTGAAGAGGGACATGCATTGCCTCTGGAGTCCTGGACAGCTTGGCACGAAAGATTATTATTACAAGGCACATTATTATTAGACGAATGTTACGGCTGAGCTCTACACATAGCTCCCTCGGAATTTTATTCCCACGACTAAATTTTAGAATATTGAAAAACCTGAACATATACTCATCTTGTATTAGAGATGGGAAAAGCGGTTTACTTTTAAACCCTAAAGTTAACTTTTAAATATATTTTGAAACGACGTTAAAACGCGGACAAGGAACCCCCCCCCCCCCCCCCCCCCCCCATAAACAAAAAAATAAATTTAATTTAATTAATTTGTCTTTGTTAATTGCCATAGTGTGCACGCTACCTCAGCATGTGCACCGTATCCGAACTGGGGATAGGGCGTGTTCATAATATTGAAGAAATAAACGTTTATAGTTTCTCCGTCTGCATTTTACGAAAGTGACAACTGACAAGAATTTGATAATTTCGACGTAGGCATAAACAAATAATTCGAGACGCGAAAGACAAAAGTACATTCGTCGGATTATGTCTTCAAAAACACAATTTTACGGGAGCATTTTCACGTATAGGTATAACGACGTGTGACTCTCCCACTTGATGCTTCTACTTCATTCACTTAATTAATATTTTATAAAGGTAAGCCCCGTGAATTATGATTTTAATATAATTTATAGCAATGTATTTCTTTGCAAGGTACAACACTATCGTACGTAGTAATATCGTCATGCAAGTAACGATACTATACTGTTGGTTCACTAATAGCAGCGGACCAGTATGTATTGCCTATTGGATGTGATTGTACTTCGGTATTCCGGGGAGGCCCATCCTACCTGCCAAATTAGAAGGGTTTACAATAGAGCAGGCGACATCCTAGTTTCTTTGAACCCACAAAACGCCGGGCTCAGCTTAAAAAGACAAGAACTTTAGGGGTCGCCGGCACACAGCCTACAGTCAGTGTAAAGGAAAGAATCATAATCAAAAAAACAAAACAAAACCATGTATCGCTACAATTGGTACGTTACAACATTCAGATTTGAGCTTAGCGGTTCCCATCCCGCTGGCGAGTCGCGAGTCGCGAATACGCATCTCCCAGGTGATGTAGATACTGAACGATATACTCCATACCAGAAAGGCATGTCACCACGAGATGTGGCGTTTTACTTTACCGCGGTCCTCTAATGGAATGCCAATCTCAAAGTTTGGTCACGTTTCTGGAAATTATGTCTGTTGAAATTGCAAAAATCAATACATATATTTCCCCTTGCTAATAATTGAATAAACTAACGTCAATAATTAAGGGTTATCCAAAATTATAGTTTTATTGACACTACTTTAGATATACCAATCACTATGGTTAATCCGTAAAGTGGCACCTGCAACTAATGTGGCTACTTGCTTTCTTAAAGAAACATCTATGATTTTACATTGTTTCCTTGATTGCTAGTTGGTATCTGGGGCGTTTACATTGTAGGGGTGTCCATCATCATAAATATAAATATAATGGTATTTTTTTTGTTTAGTGGGTAATCCCGAAAGATAATAATTTTTGCCCTACCAAACTTCATACACTATGTACAAACAACCAATATTTATATGTTGGTATTATTATGAACAGGGTTGTCCAAAATTAACAATGTGCTGATACCACTTATGGTGGCATTCCTCCAAATACACACACATTTGTTCTGAACATTACTTAAGTTAAGGCTGAGTAAAATTTATAAATATTGTTATTCCGTAGAATAAACACATTTACATTACTGTACAAAGTTCATTTGAGTTGAAAATAGCAATTATTGTATTCTATTTAACATTTATCCAAAACCAAATGTGATGTAATAGCATAGTATTAGCCGATGTCCTGAAGAGATCGTGGACTCCACTTGACACTTGTCAAGGAAATACAGCAATTTATATTGTGAATAGCCTGTTTCGTGGAAATCTTTAAATTTATCATAACAGCTAGGCCTCAAGTACAATTAAAATGCCAAATTTACCCTGCCTATACAAGCCGTGATTCGATGAAAATGCTGTAAGAATGAGAAGAGATCAAGCAAACCAGTATTTAATAACTGGGTGAATGACGAACTTCATCGAGTTTGGAAATAATTTCTTTCAAATTCTAACAAAATACAAATAGTACAATCAATCTTATCGCAGTGGAGAAGTGAGCTATTTGCAGACCAACTATTGCATGGACGATTGTTTTGTGGTATGTGAAGACACGTGCACTGTTATGACTAGTGTAGGTGGCCGCCCAGGCATTACAAACCCCGTGGACGATCTACAGTAAACAGAAGAAGAGGTCAATACAAAAAACTTACTGCATTGTCAGTATGCTCCAAACATTTCTGAACAACCACGTGTTCTCGTCATCAGAAGTCCGGACACAGGTGTGAATTTTTACTTTTGGTGATGTCCACGACCAAAGTCAATAATTTTATTTTATTTTATTTTATATAGGTTCTGGGAACAAACGAAGACTAGTTGACGTAAATCAAGTGGGAAATATAATTGGGGTAGAAATGTCTTAATGCTCTTCCTGCTTTCCATGCATTCAGTGGGTGTTATAGTACAAGCGTATTAATTGTTCGCCGAGGGAAACTGGCTCCACTGAAGGTTCTTGAAAACCACATAATATCTGGGTGCGTTTACGTCTTTGGAAACATCGATGAGGAACTATGAAACACTAGACCTTTCTGTGCGTTTGATATAATATAAGCATCGTTAGACAAACTATTTAACGTAAATAACTTCGATATACCATGTTAAAAAAGTGCACTTCATCTGTAAATTGCGCCAAACTACAACGGCTCAGACTTCAGCCTCTTATCTCCTGGTAGATGGTCTTTAGGACAGCCCATAAAACGAGCTATTTAGTCACTTGTTTGGAATCGGGCAATAGAAGCTAAACCAGATATCTAATGGGTGGCAGCCCAGCTGTGTGGGAGTGGTCTTGAGTATACGTGAACTGAGGGTGACATTATGCCACAAGTATAGTTGTAGGTCTGTTGAGTGAGAACACCAATGATGGTGATGCTGGCGATGATGATGCCGAAGAAGAAGTAGATGAGCTCAGTAAAGTTGACGGTTACCAAGAAATGGATTTGTACTTTGACGAAGACGATTAGCTAGAGGGAGGGAGAGAGAGAACGAAGAAACAGATTCCAATAAAACAATGAGCAATAACATAAATTACACAAAACTGAACACACTTCATTCCTACCTTCACAGCAAACTTTCCGTATACAACAAACACCCGGCGTTAGTTAAACCGTTTCCCTTGATTTTCAATCGGAATTCCGTATTAATTTAATTTTGGCTTCCTTATGCTTTTAGTTGGACAATATGAAAGTACCTACAGCAACATTGTGTAAGTTTGCAAACCAATTCCATGATTATTCGTCCATTTACAGATATCCCAGTAATTCTCCACTAGAAAAACTACAAAACTTCGTCCATTTTAGGAGATCGTCACTTAAAATATCGAAAGTGACGGTTTATTTATTACCATGTAAATTGAACTTTATTTGTATTGAATTTTTGGACAACCCTATCTAAAAAAAAAATAGTTCTGTTTTGTATTTTATTTCGACTTTATGATGACAAACCTCTGACAGCATTTTTCCATCGAGTAATATAATTAGGCAATTAATTAATTTAAATTTTAAACATTACATTATGGACACCCCTGTTTATGTTAATGTTATGGATTAAATATATGCTTATTAATAAGGGGGTTTACTGATATTGGTACCATGCATACATATATTTCGTATTCTTACATTGTTCTCATATTGATCCTAATGAGAAATCCAGCATTTTGGGCACCCCTATAAAAAAAATCTTCATCATCTGTTTTTAATAAATTGTATGGATCTTTTTCCAATCAGGATGTGCCAAAAATTGCATGTAACAGTTTTATACAGTGGTAAAAATGTTTATATTTTTATTTGGACACCCTTTAATGAATTATCTTTGTTTTTTTTGTACTAAAAATAAGAAAATACTACTATACATCACTTTATAAAACAATAATTACAAATTCACAAATACTTTGAGAAAAGGGACAAATTCGAGTTTTGAAAATCTCAACTTTGGACACCACTGGAGGCCAAACGCCCCAGCTGTCACGTGGTAAACCAGTGAATTATGAATTGTTATTTTTTTCTCTATCGAACTACTATAGTGAAAATTTGTGCCAGGGGGGGGGGGGGGGGGGGAGGAGGGTCGCTTCCTTAGCACCTAATGGAAATGGACTATAAGGTTCCTGTTTAAATTGAAGAAATTTGTAGTCAAAAAATGTTTGTACATTAACATTGCATGTCTAAAGGAAACCATTATGTCTGCCAAACTTCAGGGCACACTTGGTGTCAATAATTCATTACAAATAACCCAGTACAAGAATTGAGTTTTTGGTAATGGGTAAAGTCATGTAATAAAATATGCAACTCTGTGACGCCAGGTTTTGCGTCACGAATAATAAACGTCTTCAACGCAATATGAACAAAGTGCAAAACGATAAACCGATACAGTATTTGTGAGTACGTAGAATGACAATAACAACCCGGGCCAGCCTCTGTCGAACTCTGACGAGAACAGGACGCTGTGGAGTAGCGGTAACCTACGAGAAGGAATATACGAGGACTCATACAGACCTGTGCAAATTAGAAGTTATTTCAAACTGTTTTGAATTTTATATTTACATAATGAACGATATAATTATCGGATTAAATAATGAGATTTTCCACGTTGATGCAGCCGCCGATTACCTCACCGGTCAATTAAAAGAAGGTAAGACCTGTCACAGTATCAATACGATCAAGTTTGGTGTGTATTGCACATTGGCATACACTGAAAACGAATCATTCTGATTGTTACAGTGCTAACATCAGAAGACCAGCACTTCTTTGGGACGACCAATTAGCCCTCTATTGTAGCGGAACTACCGCGTTACTACGTCAATCAAAACAAAAACAATATACGATACGTCACGTCACGGTCGCCTTTCAATTGCAGTTACAATAACGAGAGATCTTTAATTGCCTTTGTTTGCATTAATATAATTAGAAGAAACAACCTCACATTACGTATGTAGTTTGTAAGAAAAGTAGGAGAATATAATATTGTTATCATTGTTTTCATGTTGTGGTACTTACTATATTATGTTCATTATTAATTTTGGTACCTACTATGTACATCTAAAAGCTGCAGAATATATAACCATTATCATTCATATACTAAGTCGGATTTCTTTCGTAATTGGTTTTCCGACAACAAACTCAATAAGGTGGCGCCCATCCTGCACTTCACTGCCTATACCACACTACAACAAATCTACCCACGCCAGCCCCGACTAGATGCTAAGCCCGACCTTGCAGGTCCAACTAGATTGTTCCCGCTAATAAAGGGTGTAACAACTCACCAGTCTTGAGAACGGGCACGAAGACCGAAGCATCGTGCAGAGTGGAGCAGTTCCACCTCATGTGCCGTAACTGCCACTGACATTCGTCGGTTCCGGCCTTAGCGCCACGGCCCACTGCTGGCATGTGATCCTGGTAGAGCTGACAGAGCTTAGTCTGAATCGGTGACAGATCGCCTATCTGAGAGCACATCGGCGACGCACCAATCAGCTGCTCGGGATGCGGCAGACGCAGCGCCTCTTGGGCCTGCATGCCCATGTTGCTGCACACACAGAGACACATTGTTAGCCGCAAGACACAAGGCGAACCTATCAGCTGCTGGGGCTGCGGCAGACGCAGCGCCTCTTGGGCCTGCATGCCCATGTTGCTGCACACACAGAGACACATTGTTAGCCGCAAGACACGAGGCGAGTCTATCAGCTGCTGGGGCTGCGGCAGACGCAGCGCCTCTTGGACCTGCATGTCCATGTTGTTGCACACACAGAGACACATTGTTAGCCGCAAGACACGAGGCGAGCCTATCAGCTGCTGGGGCTGCGGCAGACGCAGCGCCTCTTGGGCCTGCATGCCCATGTTGCGGCACACACAGAGACACATTGTTAGCCGCAAGACACGAGGCGAGCCTATCAGCTGCTGGGGCTGCGGCAGACGCAGCGCCTTTTGTGCCTGCATGCCCATGTTGCTGCACACACAGAGACACATTGTTAGCCGCAAGACACGAGGCGAGCCTATCAGCTGCTGGGGCTGCGGCAGACGCAGCGCCTCTTGGGCCTGCATGCCCATGTTGCTGCACACACAGAGACACATTGTTAGCCGCAAGACACGAGGCGAGCCTATCAGCTGCTGGGGCTGCGGCAGACGCAGCGCCTCTTGGGCCTGCATGCCCATGTTGCTGCACACACAGAGACACATTGTTAGCCGCAAGACACGAGGCGAGCCTATCAGCTGCTGGGGCTGCGGCAGACGCAGCGCCTCTTGGGCCTGCATGCCCATGTTGCTGCACACACAGAGACACATTGTTAGCCGCAAGACACGAGGCGAGCCTATCAGCTGCTGGGGCTGCGGCAGACGCAGCGCCTCTTGGGCCTGCATGCCCATGTTGCTGCACACACAGAGACACATTGTTAGCCGCAAGACACGAGGCGAGTCTATCAGCTGCTGGGGCTGCGCCAGACGCAGCGCCTCTTGGGCCTGCATGCCCATGTTGCGGCACACACAGAGACACATTGTAAGCCGCAAGACACGAGGCGAGTCTATCAGCTGCTCGGGCTGCGGCAGACGCAGCGCCTCTTGGGCCTGCATGCCCATGTTGCTGCACACACAGAGACACATTGTTAGCCGCAAGACACGAGGCGAGCCTATCAGCTGCTGGGGCTGCGGCAGACGCAGCGCCTCTTGGGCCTGCATGCCCATGTTGCTGCACACACAGAGACACATTGTTAGCCGCAAGACACGAGGCGAGTCTATCAGCTGCTGGGGCTGCGGCAGACGCAGCGCCTCTTGGGCCTGCATGCCCATGTTGCTGCACACACAGAGACACATTGTTAGCCGCAAGACACGAGGCAAGCCTATCAGCTGCTGGGGCTGCGGCAGACGCAGCGCCTCTTGGGCCTGCATGCCCATGTTGTTGCACACACAGAGACACATTGTTAGCCGCAAGACACGAGGCGAGCCTATCAGCTGCTCGGGCTGCGGCAGACGCAGCGCCTCTTGGGCCTGCATGCCCATGTTGCTGCACACACAGAGACACATTGTTAGCCGCAAGACACGAGGCGAGCCTATCAGCTGCTGGGGCTGCGGCAGACGCAGCGCCTCTTGGGCCTGCATGCCCATGTTACTGCACACACAGAGACACATTGTTAGCCGCAAGACACGAGGCGAGCCTATCAGCTGCTGGGGCTGCGGCAGACGCAGCGCCTCTTGGGCCTGCATGCCCATGTTGTTGCACACACAGAGACACATTGTTAGCCGCAAGACACGAGGCGAGCCTATCAGCTGCTGGGGCTGCGGCAGACGCAGCGCCTCTTGGGCCTGCATGTCCATGTTGTTGCACACACAGAGACACATTGTTAGCCGCAAGACACGAGGCAAGCCTACCAGCTGCTGGGGCTGCGGCAGACGCAGCGCCTCTTGGGCCTGCATGCCCATGTTGCTGCACACACAGAGACACATTGTTAGCCGCAAGACACGAGGCGAGTCTATCAGCTGCTGGGGCTGCGGTAGACGCAGCGCCTCTTGGGCCTGCATGCCCATGTTGCTGCACACACAGAGACACATTGTTAGCCGCAAGACACGAGGCGAGTCTATCAGCTGCTGGGGCTGCGCCAGACGCAGCGCCTCTTGGGCCTGCATGCCCATGTTGCTGCACACACAGAGACACATTGTTAGCCGCAAGACACGAGGCGAGCCTATCAGCTGCTGGGGCTGCGGCAGACGCAGCGCCTCTTGGGCCTGCATGCCCATGTTGCTGCACACACAGAGACACATTGTTAGCCGCAAGACACGAGGCGAGCCTATCAGCTGCTGGGGCTGCGGCAGACGCAGCGCCTCTTGTGCCTGCATGCCCATGTTGCTGCACACACAGAGACACATTGTTAGCCGCAAGACACGAGGCGAGCCTATCAGCTGCTGGGGCTGCGGCAGACGCAGCGCCTCTTGTGCCTGCATGCCCATGTTGCTGCACACACAGAGACACATTGTTAGCCGCAAGACACGAGGCGAGCCTATCAGCTGCTCGGGCTGCGGCAGACGCAGCGCCTCTTGGGCCTGCATGCCCATGTTACTGCACACACAGAGACACATTGTTAGCCGCAAGACACGAGGCGAGCCTACCAGCTGCTGGGGCTGCGGCAGACGCAGCGCCTCTTGGGCCTGCAAGCCCATGTTGCTGCACCCACTGTAGAGAAATAGATCATTTGCTTTTTTTTAAATAAGTATTCTACAAATATTACAAATCGTTTTTTACAAAAGTGGATTTGCTGATACTCATTAAAACGCATACAACTGGAAAGAAATCGTCAACTGAGCAAATATTCAGCAGCATCGTTAGCATCGCCATCATCTTAATCAACAACAGTTTATAATCCGTTAATTGGTTTGATCCGCTCTTCCATTGTTTTCTCTTTAAAACCGGACATTTTCTGTCCTGTACAGACCATATCGTGGATTGTCTGTAGGTCTAATACGTATTGCAAGCTTGCATCCAAAAGTGAAAAACTGAAAAAGTGAAAAGTGAAAAGTTGAATGTGGACTCACATTTAAATCATTTTAATTCGTGTGTAAGTTTTAATTTAATTTAATTTAAAAACAAAAGTTTTTCAGTAATTGATTTTTTGTTAGTTGGCTTTTTACGTCATTGTAGTCATCTAATGATACTTACCAAAATATTAAATACATATTGGAGAAGTTCTTAGTCGTACGTGTTATTAGTGCATACAATGTTCATCTACCTTCAATGGTCCGCAAATGCGAATCATCACAGGATGCTCTTATCCACTCTGGTACGTCAGAATCGTGCCCCTAAGAATAAGCTACTTCTTGTTGACTTGTTACGCCTAATATAACTCTCAGGTATCTCTTATCTATTGTGGTCGGATCTATCCTGACGGACCACAGTATATAAGAGCCACATGAAAGTCATTTTGGGCTTTTGGCCGTAACAAGTCAATAAGATTGGGCTTGTTTCCCGGGGCACGATTCTGACGTCATTGGCGGCGCGAGCTTGACAGCTAGGGTTGCCGCATTTCCTATCGTGGCGCTCGGTCGTGCGGCCTTGACGAAGACGCAGGAAACACTCGTGGCCTGATCGTGGGAATAGCTTTTACTTCGCACGTTAGCTATTGGCACGATTTTTTAGTACACGGGCCACTCGTCTCAATACCTTCCACGTAGTGGGAAAACTATTGCCACGATAATCGTGGGAGTAGGGCTTCCCAAGTGTATATCGGGTGCGTTTAGCGGCCGACTAGGGGTCGCCGGCACACAGCCTTAGGTAAGACCAAGAGAGTCGTCAAGAGACGTACATTGTTGTGAACTATTGTGTCTTTATTGTCGGTACTCCGCTCGTTTGCGCATCGAATCCCTTGCCATACACACGACGGTAGCGTACTCGTTCGGAATGTTGACATTTGGTTGGGGATTGAGGACCTTCCCTACTTCTTGATCCGGTTTAAGTCCGAAATGTAGTTCCCATGGTGTCATGTTAGTCGCACTGTGCGTGGTCACATTGAGCCAATGTTGAATGGTCGGAAGGTATTCTGCCCACGTGGTATGTTTCTCGTGACAGTAGGTTCAGATGACACGCCCTAGCTCCCGCATCACCCGCTCACTGGGGTTGCTTTGCGGATGACGCACGGATGAGTAGATGACCTCAATACGTTCTTCCTCTAACGTCGCGTACCACAGCCGGGATGTAAACTGGGTACCCTTGTCCGACAGTATTGTCGACGGTTGGCCTACGTTAATGACATAGTCATTAAATATTTTCGATAAGATAGTTTTTGTTGTGGGCTTTTTCAAAGCGTACAGTGATACATATTTCGAGAAAAGATCTATGACGACAAGTACGTAACACACGCCCCCTCTCGCCGACGGAAAGGGTCCAAACAAGTCCATGGGCCATGGCAGCTAACTCATTACATCGGGTGGGAAGAATAGACGCCATCTCGCCCGCCAGAGTGCGCTGCGATACCTTGGCTTTTTGACACACGCGCGTTTGATCGTGACAATATCCCGCTTCATACCGTGCCAATAGAACATGTCACGCATAAGAGCGAAAATCTTATATGCTCCAAAATGGCCGTACGCTAAATGATCATTAGATACCGAGATGGCCACCACCTGCTTTGGTACACACGCCTTCCACATTGATTCGCAGTCACCACGATGGAAAAGAAGTTGCTCAAAGATCACGAAATTCTTTATCTTATCACTATGTGCAACATCCATGGTCCCATCGACAGTGTTGTTTGTCTCAAGAACGTCAATCACCTCTCGTAAAGAGTCATCACTACGTTCAGCTGTCGTCAGCCTCTTAACAATTTATTTTATAATTTTTAGCGGCATTCGGAGCTTTCATGCACCCATGTAGCTTGGCAGGTGTTGCAATACGTAATGTAGCGCCCTCCGCTCGCGACAAAATGGTCCCTAAGGTCGTCCGCAACAATGTTTTTACGAGGCAGTGCTTGATCTCAAACAGATATTCTTGCAACACCAGAATCCAACGCGACAATCGTCCGTTGTTTAATCGGCATTGCCGTAAAAACGAAAGAGGCTTATGGTCGGTCCAAATAGTGAACTTTTCCCCTTTCAAATACATTCTTAACTTTTGAACACTCCATACGATCGCTAAGGCCCTTTTCAGTGGTGAAATACCGCCTCTCCGGTCCTCGTAGCGTCCTACTGGCGAACGCAATAACCCTCTTTAGACCGGACGCCGCCCCAGAAATATGCTTTGCACTGCTGCACACCTTTTGAGGCAATAAAATGCAATATGCCATAGGCTAGACGAAGTAAATGTGCATTTCAAGTGACCGTGCCTTTTTTGCCTCAGTGGTGCAAACGCTGAATAATTTTATTTGAAGTTCATAATTTTTGTTATTGTAATCGCACGCATATTTTAATATAGTCGTTTATCATCACCATTTAGTAAGATATGACCAAGTGTAATATATCAAATTAAAGCTCTTAAAATGCCTGTTTACAGTATATGCATTGGAATGTCATCCGATATACGTAACTAACTACAAGTTTTGAATTTATCACGAAATTAATTTACTTCGAAGCAGGTTTATTTTATCAGTTTTGTTTACAGTACTAAAAATGAAAGAAATACTAAAAACAATAGATCATACAATGCTTCAAAGTATAAGCTTTAGATATTGTTTCTTGTGATTTTTATGTTTTTTTATTAATACGCCCACAATAAACAATAATAGTAAACCACGTGACCGCCTTACGGAAAATAGGTAGGTGTTTTTATCCATGCAACGTCACAATAATTTTTATTTGGTGCAAAATATACTTTAAAATGGCCCTGATACTAAGTTGTATGTTAGAAATAGTCATTTATGGACTTTTGTGTTTTTGTTTAGTAAACAAAGAATATTTTTGTATTTTGAGTTAACGTTTTCAGAAGATTTTGTGACTTTGTCAAGCTCTAACATGGATATAATTATTTTAACGTAGAGAAATATTGTATTCAAGTTAATGACAATTTAATTGTGCGCTCTACTGAAGCAATCAATTTGCAATAGCTATGTTACTTTTCAATGTTTCGGTCTTCTTATACCGACAATGCGTATTTTCACTACTACTAGTTTTCAAACATCGTGATTTTTGTTTTGAGCGCGGAAAGTGGAAGACTCGCTCTTTAGTTCTCGTAAGAATAGTCCCGTCCCCATTCGGTGCCGAGTGACCCATGGCCGCAACCTTCCTTGTATTGACAGCCCATCTGGGAGCAATAAACAATTGGTTGTATAAAACATGAATAGGCCAAAACCTAATACCACAAGCTGCTAAAAGATTTGTTCTGCTAGTTTTTCAAGTCGTTTTCTAAGTCTGATCTGCGTGTCTGCGTCTGCGTTGTATTGTATTATTATTTTGTGTCATAATGATACCAAAAATACTATACGTTTAATATCAAATAGCGCGGAGTATAAAAACTAAAGAATCTAATACGTGCTTACATTACTGACATATTACACGGGTAGGTGAAATTACGTGGGTAATTTCTGTGTGTGAACGCTTGAAGGTTGCTACCCTGGTAGGAAATCTAATTGGGTACGAAATCTAATACCCGAGTTAACTACAAGCGTTCACACACAGACGTTACCCACATAATTTCACCTACCCGTGAAATGCCAGTAATGATGATTTTCCTTGGTAATGTTTGGTTATACCATTTGACATAACAATTCGAGTAACCATTTTCTTCTCGGACCCATTTTTCCACAAAACATGATCTACATCAAAGCTTGTGATGCTCCAAATTTCTCTCCGTTCGACCGCTATCGCGAGAAAAATTAAACAATCAAAAAACAAAATTACTGTCATAAGTGTAGATTGGAAACGCTCGATTCGCTCGTTTCCATACATTTTTAAGTAGGATTATTATATTATATTTTTTATACTGCTATTATAATAATTAATAATAATTATTATTATTATTCGTATGTGTAATTTATTATTATTACTTATTCTATATGCAAGATTTGTAAATAATTGTCGAAACTATAATGGTACTCAGAATCAATAACAAGTGGACCCTTATGAAAATGAACTACCGATATGATTGTGTAGTTTTTTAAAATAACTACATCATTTTCGTAGTTTTTTCTTAAAGTTGGAACAATTTCATAGTTTTGCCAGATAACTACAACGTTTTTGTAGTTTTTAAAAATAACTTTAGTTGAAGTGGTAGTTATTTCAAATAACTCTGGCCAATTCAAAGTTTTTTTAAATTACTTCTAATATTTTAAAGTTGTTTACATAACTACGAATTTTTTAGTAGTTTTAAAAAATAACTACAACATTTTCGTAGTTAAAAAGCAAACTATAGCAATTGTCATAGTTGTTCTTGATAACTACCAAATGTCCGTTGTGTGTTCAAATAACTCCGACTCATAACTTCGAACAGTTCAAACCCTGGTAAAAATTTCAGTTGGTGACCAATTGGTATTTGGATGAAAATCAACTGATCTGAATTGATATCAGTTGATGTCAATTGATGTCAATTGGTACTACCTCTTGGTACCAGTTGATTAAGCTGATGTCAATTGATGTCAATTGGTACTGTCTGTTTGTGCCAGTTGATGTAGAAATATATCAATAGGTATTGTCAATTGGCGTTGGAATCAGTTGGTAGGAACAGCTTGCACTCAAATGATGTCAGTTAATACCAATTGATATAATTCGACATCAACTGATTATAATGTGTCAGTTGTTCGGGTCACTTGATAAACTAAGTATAAGCGGTCGGGGTTATCAATTGACACTCTGTAAACTTGTAACGCTGCATTGCATGAATATAATTTAAACATTTTGATTTAATTATTAATTTAAAATGTTTAATTAATAAACAAATAATAAATAAATGTAAATTAATACCGGTACGTTTAAGTTAAAACTAAAGGCATTATTATATTTATTTATTTTGTGTTTATTTATTTAGAAATGATTATAGGCCCTACTAAAATTAATAATTTAATTAGACATTTAATTTATTTATGAAATTATGAAGTTACGTATTGTTCGCATCTAAATTAAAATATTAAAGTAAATACATTTTTTAGTTGGCTGTTCCCTGGGCAAGTAGGATAACCGAGTCTCCCCCCCCCCCCCCCCCCCCCCCACCCGCCAAACCAAAACCCGGCACACTTCTGTCAACCTCAGCCCTCCTTTGCTGGACTGGATTCTACGACGACTCCCGCGATCGCGATGCATAATGGATATGATTCAGAGCAAATCATATCGCCTAAACTGTAGAGTACGTCGTTAAACACCAAATGGACGACTTCGGATGTTCCCTCCCACCTACGTCACGCTCACGTGACGCGTTCAACCCGCCCCCAACATGGCTGCGTATGTGAGTAAACATTGCAGCCGTTTTGCATGGAACATATGGGAACTTTGGGTAGTTTGAGCGTAGATTTCCATAGCGAATGAGCAATGCCGCGTTATTGTTGTGTTCCTATAGATGCAAAAATAATGCTACAGTTCCTGGCATATCATTTCATTTGTTTCTCAAAGATGCGAAGCTAAGAAAGATATGGGAAATTAAAATACGCCGCGACAGCAGAAGGAACCAAGCCGTTTCGTCAACAGTGACAGTGTGTTCTAGTCATTTCATCCCAACAGACTTGAGGGAAGCTGTAAACGGCAGCAAAAATTGCCTCAAGAAGGATGCAATCCCAAGTGTGTTAAGTTTTACTTCCCCAAGAAAGCTGAAAGCACCGAGGATCAGAGTTAATCGTTACAGTTAATTAATTAATTCATGAAAGTTTATAGTTACATAAATAGCCTGCACGCATAGGCAGGGCTAGGCCTAGACTAGAGGCTAGGAAAATGTAGGCCTACGCTAGGCTAAATCCAGCCAAAGCCCTAGTTTCAAAGACAGGTGACAGGTAGAGGCCCTACCTGTCATCTAGGCCCCAAGTAGGCGTGCATTATAGTGGCGGTAATATATGTCTGCATTATTATCTTTAAATCATGAATTCTAATGTTTTACAAACTAGAAATATTAAACAGTAAACCGTGCATAATAGCAGACATATGAGTGCATCATTAATATAACTAAATTTACTAATTAAAAACACGTAGGTACACTTCTAGCCTTGACAAGAACAGTGCCTGCCACCTGATTTTCAGCGGTCCAAAACTCTTTCAAGAAGGAAGGTACAAACAAGCTGTAACTTTCTTTGAGTAGCCTCTGGCTTCCTTCGTGACTAAAATACTTAAAAACTACACTCATCTCGAAATTTTTAAACAAATTTAAACATTTTCCCTAAGCGTGCTCCCGTAACAATAGCATGGGATCCATCGTTTTCTCAAGAATGTTTCCTCACTTCTCGCGCGCCATCTCTGGAGCGCGCGGGAAACTAAAATAAGCTCCTCCCATCGCAAGTCGTCAATTATCAATCATTTAATTTGTTTCTTCATAAAAGTGACATTCGCGAAGATTGCATTTAAAATTACCAGATTGGCCAACGTGATGGCGCGGCGTACGACTGGGGGAGATGTTTCTAAACTTTGATTTCTCAGGTAAATTTTTCAACTACCTTATACATTTACTGATATACCTTCTTAAATACTGGTTTTAATAACATAGTTGTCTTTTCCTACGGTCCTACTGTGATAAAACAACTGAGAAACAACATCTTCCATTATCATTTTGTTTCCGTGAAGTTGGCATTGCCGCGTTTATTCATCCGTTGGTTCATTCAAACCTGTCAAGACGCTTTGTTGATATCGCAGATTGTTTGTTGCAGTTGGCATTTTCCTTCGTCTACCGTTCGTCTTTCAACATCAAATTGATTTGAATAAAATCAAACACGTAATTATTATACTACGCTAGTGTCGGCCACAAATGCAACAAGTAGGATAGGCTAGTTGAAAAGGTTGGACAATGTGGGCTTGCTTCATAACCTCAATCATTAGGCCTTGGCTAGGCCTACTTCAAAGCCAATGCGGCAATGCCTCTATTTAATGTAGGCCTACTTAATGCAAATAATCTAAATGTAGGCTAAGGCATTGGGTAATGGTTAGGCCTAGGGCCTACTAGGCTTAGGAATAGCCTTATAGACTAGGGGGTAGGCATAGGCCATAGGCCTAATCTTGCAAGGCCTGAACCTAACCTTTGCTTAAATGATAGTCTAGAGCTGTTTATAATATGTAGGCCTAGGCTAGGGCATTGGGTTTGTTCCCTATTACAAACCCAACAGCTTGGGCCTACCCTAGGCTTAGGACTATAGACATAATATTTGTTAGGCCTAGCGTTGGGGGCCTGTATACTAACTCAAAAGACAAGTTGTATCGACAGTGGCAACTTGATAAATAGAATTAGTCATGCGTGGCAAGGTAGGCCTAGTATTATTACGTGCTAGATTATCAAATGTGTGCCCTAGGGTTCAATTTAATAAGTTGTCACCCTCGATCGACAAGTTGTAGCATGCGTTATTATATTTAGGCCTACGTAGTTGTCACTAGAGTTAACTTACGAAATAGACTCTCTGGTCCCAGCCTTTGCAGGGAAGTATCCTAATGCCAAGGCCAGAGCAATGTTGACATCAAGATTGCAATTAGGGGGGTAGTCGCAGTAAGCCAGATTCATACAAAGTCACAAGGTTTTGAAATAGTCATAATGGTATTGCAATAAGCTTTCAGCTCTGTTGCATCGATTCGTGGTTGATGGCATCTCATTGGCTAGTTATAAGTAAGTAAGTGATGTTTCAATGCCCGATTGGTCCGTCACATGGATTATGGTTTAGCAATAAGAGAGTTGAACATTTTTCAACTCGCTTGTGACTATGACTATTGCAATTGCAATGACGAGTTTGGGTAAACCATTACCCGTTTCCGATCCCTATCTCCCAACTCAGCTTATAACTAAACCATAATCCTTGCGATGTTGTGTGAATCCGGCAGTAGAAAACAGGACTAGTTACCACTGGTACGTAGGCCTAGAACTTCCCATCTGTGTCCCATCATAGCCTGTGTATTAACGCGGCCTGAGACTGTGATGATCGTGGATAATTAATGCTATCGGTTTCATTTGCATCGCAATTGTAGACAATATAAAACATTTAGGCCTTACAACTAACTTGCCTAATTGCAACGTGAAAAGTTCTTTATGTACACGTGTGTAACTTGTTTGCAGCACCGGTAGTCCGGTACCATAGCCAAGTCAGAAGTGACTATTTTACAATTTAGGCCTACCGATTCCGATTGTGATCTCAATGCTGCTAATTGTGCTTGGGCATGTCCTGCTGTCACCTTTCTATTGGTAGCCCTGATAGGCGTAAATAGTACAGTGGTGATACCAGCTAAGAATTTGTGTTGCTGGGGTTTGAATGCCATCTAACCGTTTATATAACTAGGAAAACGCTCTGTTTGACGCGTTGATAAGCGAGCGCGTCAATATCTACGAACTTTCTGGCGAAAAGATTTCAATGCTAATACAAACAACAATTAACAACAATTCAAGAATGCGCATTGCAAAAATGTTTCTAATTTCCATAGCTATTATACTTCCCGACATTGTTGGATGCAGTGCAATGTACGTGCGTTGCTAAGAATTTTCGCTGTCATGTTTTCGCCGCGGTCCGCCACCGTTACTAACAGTCATTGACAGCAATAGAAATGTAATTTCTGCCTCTTATACGTATCGGATCGCGTTTACATTAGTATATTCGTAACCGGACAAAAATTTACTATAACATAGCCACCTCACATTTGGCCGTAACTGTGTTTCAAAAATATATTTTCGAGTAACGTTTGTGTAACTTTGCCAATATTTATCAGATCGCCATTACATTAACATATTCGTGACCGGAAAAATCTGTAGAAAAATCTGGCTATCTCACCTTTTGCCGCCATTTTGTTTCAGAAAAATATTTTGCAGTAACTATGGTGTAACTTTGTAACTTTTCGAACGATTTTGCCTCAAAACTATACACCTTCAATCCACATCGAGGCTTGTGGATGGTCCAAATTTCAAGTTGATCGGACTTTCCGTTCGACCGCTATCGACGGACATAAAAACAAACAAAAAAAAAAACAAACAAACAAACAAACAAACAAAAAAACAGAACGAAGTGCCATAAGAGTCAAGTGGAAACGCTCGCTTCGCTCGCTTAATAAATTTTTTTTTTTTATTTTTGAACCGCAGAAGAACTTTGTTTGATTACTGGCGGGTAGCAAGTGTTAGGCCTACGGAATTAAAATAATTGAGCTAGCGATATAAAATACTAGGGAAATACACTAAATTGTCAAGTGGAGTCTTCAGTCTTCTGTCTGAGTCTTCAGTAGGCTTACGCTTACTGTTATCCAGTGGCGGCTCTACCTAAGGCGCTGTGGCGCTGCAGCGCCACCTAAATTTGAGAGAAACTTCACTTATCTATGTATGTCCCCAATATTGACCAAATAGCTAAGATAGACTGACAAGACTTCGTTTGATGTGTGGCTTTTGATGCATTTTATTTGCACGTACAGCACGATTACGTGTATCCCCAATGACGGCCGTTGCGGCAGTATGTGTATTCTGCATTGCGCGCTGTGAGCGGTTCTGCTCGATCTAGCTCAGGGGTCGGGAACCTGCGGCTCCGGAGCCGCATGCGGCTCCTGATTGGGTCTAGCGTGGCTCCATAATTTAGTAAGGAAAGTAGTCTCTAATATCCAAAAACAACTAATATTTGAAATATTGCGCGCTAAACCTCCCCTGCTCCCCCACAGCCTTGTCGGCTAGTTCCACATTACCTCACCCCCGCAGCCGGCAGTCAGCGTGCACAAACGAGACAAGACGACAGTGCCATGGAGCTCGATTCTCTAAATCTGCAGTAAATTTATCACCGGTTTCTGTCGTTACGGAAGGCGAATGGATGGCTGTGATTGGGTCACAGCCTTCTCATAACGACCGAAACCGGTGATCACCTTATCGTTGACCATAGAGAATCAGGGCCCTGGAACTACGAACTACGAATCAGTCTGTGTGTGCACTTGCACCTGTCAACATGAGCGACGCTAAGAAACTGGAAGATTTGGAACGGGACTCTGAGAATACATTTCCACGCCCTGAAGAGATAATTTTTCGAAATTTCAATGAGCTGCCAACCAAATACAAAAACATCAGGAAAATGGGATTCGGTCTTCTTGCAATCACGTCTGTGTTGCAATATTTGGTTCAACCTATTTGTGCGAACAGATATTTTCAAGCATGAGTTACATAAAGAATAAATATCGAAATCGTTTGAGTGACATATAAGTCTTTCATCATCTCTAAAGCTAAAACTATCGTCATACAGACCAGATTTTCATTTACTTGCATCAAAAATTCAAACTCAAAGATCACATTGATTGAACTTTTCATTATACGTAAAAACCTATTATTGAACTTTTAAAATATCTTGTCTAATACTAATTTGTAAAGACTGGTCCACACAAATTTTTGAGACATACGATTTAAGGTTTAATGCGTAGTCGTAAAGTTGGATCATAGGATACACGTACTGTGGCGTTCACACAAAGTTTTTGTTTTAAGACTTTGTTTTCATTGTTGTTTTTAAAACAACGTCTTAAAACCTTATGCATTATGTCTTCAAAATCTGTGTGGACCATCCTTTACATAAAAATAAAGGTTGATATTAGTGATGTAATTTGTGTTATGTTAATTTTACTGTGGCTCCGACTGGTAATCAATTAAAAATGTTATGTAAAATTGGCTCCTAAGGTCAAAAAGGTTACCGACCCCTGATCTAGCTATTCCCGCGCGTTTCCCTTCACCCCGCGAAGGAGTTTTCTATCCACAAATTTACGGCGCGGGTGCTCTGTGTTTCAAACAGCGATATTACAATGTCCAGCCGGCGAGCTTCCCTTGCCAAGCTATAGAGCGAGTCCACCTTACCACGCACAGCCGTGATTGGTTACTTTCTCACAGCGAGTCCATTCACTCATTTTTTTATCAGCCTTTGAGATTACATTGTGTCGTCAACCTGTCGGCTGCTGTGCTGTTACAGTTCTGCAAATAGTTTCGTGTCGGTGTTGTGTTTTGAATAGCCTGTTGTGCCTAATTTAGATCATAACCAATGAATGTTTTCGTTATTATATTGCGTGGTGTTCTTTGCGTGTGTTATTCCGCATTACATCGGTGAGTAATTTAATTAAATAGCAAACATTAAACTAACATTATGTGTGGCGAAGCACATGGCCTAGCACCTGTGTGCCATGTTCCGTTTTATGTATGGCGTGGTGCACGGTATTCGATATCAAGTAATTGACAGAAATGTAATAATATTAATCAGATCAAAATGATTTCTGTAGCTCCGTTATTGGAAAGACCTTTTGCTTCTCGTAGACTGGAAGAAAAGTTGGAGATTAAAATATTCGGTTGCCAAACCCCAGAACTCACTGAAACAGGTCAGTAAAAGTAACAGCAAGCAGTACGAACGTAAATTCCAAAACTGTTCATTGGTTGTGTGCTTGCAGTGTTAAGAATGCAGTGTTCTGTTTTCTATGCATTCTTGTTGGGGGGGGGGGAGCCATCGTGTACGAAAACAGGTGTAACGGAGCTAAGCCACATGTTAAATAAAATTAGAGCACAAGACGGTTCTAAAAACCCCATAACAAACGTTATGCAGCTCGAGATAATATCTTTGATATTATTTAGTCTAAAGTGCCATTCGTTTTCGTTTCGGTGGGGGGGGGGGGGGGGGGGGCGTGTACGTTTTTGTGTCTCTCAAGAAATTCACATGTTGTATTAAGCCTAGTTTACGATTGGCGTCAACTTGAATCGTCAACCGGTAGTAGTTTCACGTTAGCGTTTTTGATTCACGATTCGACGGCAACTGAAGCTGCGTCGGTACTCATCGGTGAACCTCGTTGATCTTCGTTATTGCACGGCTATCTCTACACGTTGTTCCCGTGGCAAGGTCCTCTTGATCTCCGCCTAGCGGAGGCTCGTCGAACTCCCAACTTGGGAGTTCGACCTCCGCTAGGCGGAGATCAAGAGGACCTTGTTTGTTCCCGTGGTTGTGATGTAGAGCATTCTGTGGTCTTATGTAAATAACAGCTGGTTTGTGGTTGTCATTTAGAGGTTACTATTATTATTACTAGGAAAACGCTCTGTTTGACGCGTTGATAAGCGAGCGCGTCAATATCTACGAACGTTCTGGCGAAAAGTTTTCAATGCTAATAAAAACAACAATTAACAACAATTCAAGAATGCGCATTGCAAAAATTGTTCTTATTTCCATGGCTATTATACTTTCCGACATTGTTGTATGCAGTGCAATGTGCGTTGCTAAGAATTTTCGTGGTCATGTTTTCAATACGGTCCGCCACCGTTACTAACACTTATTGACAGCAATAGAAATGTAATTTCTGCCTCTAATACGTATTGGATCGCGTTTACATTAGTATATTTGTGACCGGACAAACATTTACTATAAGATAGCCACCTCACATTTTGCCGTTACTGCATTTTAGAAAAATATTTTCGAGTAACTTTCGTGTAACTTTGCCAATATTTATCAGATCGCCATTACATTAACATATTCGTGATCGGAAAAATCTGTAGAAAAATCTGGCTATCTCACATTTTGCCGCCATTTTGTTTCAGAAAAATATTTTGCAGTAACTATGGTGTAACTTTGTAACTTTTCAAACGATTTTGCCTCAAAACTATACACCTTCAATCCACATCGATGCTTGTGGATGGTCCAAATTTCAAGTTGATCGGACTTTCCGTTCGACCGCTATCGACGGACATAAAAAAAAAAAAAAAAAAAAAAAAACAAACAAACAAACAAACAAACAAAAAAACAGAACGAAGTGCCATAAGAGTCAAGTGGAAACGCTCGCTTCGCTCGCTTAATTATTATTATTATTATTATTATTATTATTATTATTATTATTATTATTATTATTATTATTATTATTATTATTATTATATATATATATTGCATAAATTACGGGATATTGCTGGACTTCCTCGATAATGTTTCCGTCTTTTTCCGTCCATGTTGGCACGAGGCATTCACGAGATTAACAACGTGCCAGTGAACATCAACAAAATCAAAAGAAGAAAATGCTTTCTTTGAAAAACGAACAGATATTTCTTTGGAGCCTCTTTGGTGACATGTGATTGCGCATGCGCGAGCGTCAAACGTTAACGCCAATCGTCAAAGTTGAACTTTGACGTTGACGGTTCAAGTTGACGGTTGACGCATTTCTGCAATCGTGAATGCTTCCATATGAATATACAGGTTTATCAAGGTGTTGAAGTTGAAGTTAGCGTTGACGCCAATCGTACACTAGGCTTAAAGCCTAGTTTACGATTGGCGTCAACTTGAATCGTCAACCGGTAATAGTTTCACGTTAGCGTTTTTGATTCACGATTCGACGGCAACTGAAGCTGCGTCGGTACTCATCGGTGAACTTCGTTGATCTTCGTTATTGCACGGCTATCTCTACACGTTGTTCCCGTCAAGGTCTACTTGATCTCCGCCTAGCGGAGGCTCGTCGAACTTCGAAGTTCGACGAGCGTCCGCTAGGCGGAGATCAAGTAGACCTTGGTTCCCAAAGTTGTGATGTAGAGCATTCTGTGGTTTTAGGTAAACAACAGCTGTTTGTGGTTGTCATTTATAGGTTATTATTTGTGTGCCAGTGAACATCAACAAAATCAAAAGAAGAAAATGCTTTCTTTGGAAAACGAACAGATATTTCTTTTGAAACTCTTTGGTGACATGTGAATGCGCATGCGCGAGCGTCAAACGTTAACGCCAATCGTCAAAGTTGAACTTTGACGTTGACGGTTCAAGTTGACGGTTGACGCATTTCTGCAATCGTGAATGCTTCCATATGAATATACAGGTTTATCAAGGTGTTGAAGTTGAAGTTAGCGTTGACGCCAATCGTACACTAGGCTTTAAGCCTAGTTTACGATTGGCGTCAACTTGAATCGTCAACCGGTAATAGTTTCACGTTAGCGTTTTTGATTCACGATTCGACGGCAACTGAAGCTGCGTCGGTATTCATCGGTGAACTTCGTTGATCTTCGTTAATGCACGGCCATCTCTACACGTTGTACCCGTCAAGCTCAACTTGATCTCCGCCTAGCGGAGGCTCGTCGAACTTCGGAGTTCGACGAGCGTCCGCTAGGCGGAGATCAAGTAGACCTTGGTTCCCAAAGTTGTGATGTAGAGCATTCTGTGGTTTTAGGTAAACAACAGCTGTTTGTGGTTGTCATTTATAGGTTATTATTTGTGTGCCAGTGAACATCAACAAAATCAAAAGAAGAAAATGCTTTCTTTGCAAAACGAACAGATATTTCTTTTGAAACTCTTTGGTGACATGTGAATGCGCATGCGCGAGCGTCAAACGTTAACGCCAATCGTCAAAGTTGAACTTTGACGTTGACGGTTCAAGTTGACGGTTGACGCATTTCTGCAATCGTGAATGCTTCCATATGAATACACAGGTTTATCAAGGTGTTGAAGTTGAAGTTAGCGTTGACGCCAATCGTACACTAGGCTTTAAGCCTAGTTTACGATTGGCGTCAACTTGAATCGTCAACCGGTAATAGTTTCACGTTAGCGTTTTTGATTTACGATTCGACGGCAACTGAAGCTGCGTCGGTACTCATCGGTGAACTTCGTTGATCTTCGTTAATGCACGGCCATCTCTACACGTTGTACCCGTCAAGGTCTACTTGATCTCCGCCTAGCGGAGGCTCGTCGAACTTGGGAGTTCGACGAGCGTCCGCTAGGCGGAGATCAAGTAGACCTTGGTTCCCAAAGTTGTGATGTAGAGCATTCTGTGGTTTTAGGTAAACAACAGCTGTTTGTGGTTGTCATTTATAGGTTATTATTTGTGTGCCAGTGAACATCAACAAAATCAAAAGAAGAAAATGCTTTCTTTGGAAAACGAACAGATATTTCTTTTGAAACTCTTTGGTGGCATGTGAATGCGCATGCGCGAGCGTCAAACGTTAACGCCAATCGTCAAAGTTGAACTTTGACGTTGACGGTTCAAGTTGACGGTTGACGCATTTCTGCAATCGTGAATGCTTCCATATGAATATACAGGTTTATCAAGGTGTTGAAGTTGAAGTTAGCGTTGACGCCAATCGTACACTAGGCTTGACAGCTCCACCTCCCATAAAGCCTAGTTTACGATTGGCGTCAACTTGAATCGTCAACCGGTAATAGTTTCACGTTAGCGTTTTTGATTCACGATTCGACGTCAACTGAAGCTGCGTCGGTATTCATCGGTGAACTTCGTTGATCTTCGTTAATGCACGGCCATCTCTACACGTTGTACCCGTCAAGCTCAACTTGATCTCCGCCTAGCGGAGGCTCGTCGAACTTGGGAGTTCGACGAGCGTCCGCTAGGCGGAGATCAAGTAGACCTTGGTTCCCAAAGTTGTGATGTAGAGCATTCTGTGGTTTTAGGTAAACAACAGCTGTTTGTGGTTGTCATTTATAGGTTATTATTTGTGTGCCAGTGAACATCAACAAAATCAAAAGAAGAAAATGCTTTCTTTGGAAAACGAACAGATATTTCTTTTGAAACTCTTTGGTGACATGTGAATGCGCATGCGCGAGCGTCAAACGTTAACGCCAATCGTCAAAGTTGAACTTTGACGTTGACGGTTCAAGTTGACGGTTGACGCATTTCTGCAATCGTGAATGCTTCCATATGAATATACAGGTTTATCAAGGTGTTGAAGTTGAAGTTAGCGTTGACGCCAATCGTACACTAGCCTTAACCCATACGAGCCGCCACTGCTGTTATCTTCTTAAAAATTACTGTAATTCCGTGCTGGTGTCATCATCGTACCAAGAAGATCGGGCCTATATACATAAATAAGATTAAAGTCTATTAAGCCTAGGCCTACATCTCAACTCGACACTCATGTCGACTCAAACCAAGAAGCACTACCAGTACTCGTACATATCTAATTGTTTATAGTAGTTTTTTTCATGCAGGTTTTTTAAATTCTTTTAAAAAAAACAAGTAAACATCCCAAACGGGTAGTTGTTATTCGGGATTCATTCGGTATTTATCGAAAAAATTCGTTGAAAGTAAGTAGTTCAGAATGTAGTACGGCGCATGAAGAAAAAGTTCATAAAGTGTCACATGGATGGCGCTAATAGTACGATACGCATAAGCGATGCACAGGACGTGTTTGGAGATGCGACAGGCGCGTGCCAAGCAACGAACCCTTTACTTTTGAGCTCTGCTATTTGCATTTTATTTATGTTGTTGTTTGTACATTGAAGATTTCCTGGATTCCATAGTACACTGTTTTGCCCTCGTTTTGAATTAATACCTCAAAACATGGTAGCCCACATTACCTTTGGGTTTTCTAACCTATATAACCAATAACGGCCTCTATGTTTTTGTCATCGAAACGTGATAAACTATGGGCAAGTTGCGCGTACCGCACACAACAATGTTGACTTGCTCAAGTCAGTCGCCAGTTTTGCTACGTCGCCTCTGCTGCAGCAAACTAGCCACTTGCTTGGTTGTCACTCACAATGCAGCTTTTGTAAATTCAATGTTTCTCTTTTGTTATTCTTCTCCATTTTTCTTTTTTTCTTTCTTTTTGAGGGTGAGACAAAGCAGTAAAATTGTACTCGCTATTAATTTTAGTATTTGTTTAAGATTAGCTTTTAATGATGGCCTCAATCTTGTTTGTAAGTAAAGGAGGCCTGTCTCTACTGGTTGACCAGATCTTACATGATGGCCTGATTAAGCCAAATGTGGGCATATGATAAAAAAAAAGTGGGGGGGGGGAGGTGTAGTGATTCAATATCTCGTTCGAATGTTTCGGGGAGCATTGCCACGTTTAGTAACAGTACTTCGATATGAAAGAATTAACATCGTTATTAGTTTGTATTTATTTATAAACAAGCATAATATAAAGTTACGGTTGGCAGCATTTTGTATTTGTAATTGAAGATGTGGGCTGGCAGTTAATGTTAAAAGGTTCCGGTTAAAACGACGCCTATATATATGACATTTTAAAAAAAAATTTTATTCCACATTTTAATTAGGCCTACACAATTTTCCAATGGGATTATAGTCAATGCTTGATGATATGAGATAATAATATGAAACTTTATGTACAAATTATGCAAAATGTTACAATGTATGCTAAATAAATTTTACAACTGGCACTTCTTCATTCAAGATAAATCACACCCTCCCCTCAAGCCCTCAAATATATTTTATTTGTATATATGCCTACTACAACAAGTACACAAGTAATTTTTCAACATTCATTGAGTAGTAGTAGGCATATTATTTTTTTTAGTTATGTAGGCCTATAGGCCTATATGTAGTATTCATTGTTTTATATTTTAACTATAATTTTTCATTTTTATAATTTTTACCAGTTTACCTGAGTTTGTTTTTGAAGTTGTTTTACATTTTATTATGTTTTATAAGGCTCAGCAAGTCTCGAAAATTGAGATAATGACCTTAAAATTTACTTGACTATTATAAATAGGTACCATAAACTTAACTTAGTAAATGTGAATATCGTTCGTGTTTGGCGAATATTCTACAAATTAATCCCGGGTATAAATATAAAACAATCTTACTTAAATTCCATTTTTTGTAAGTACTGAAGGAAGATTTGCTATGTGGGCTCGATCTTGAATTTCGCTCGAAATTCAAGCACAGTTGCCAAATCTTGCTCAACTTAAAATATGCCTGCTCGTGCCCAGCCCTAATGTTTTATATACATTCTTGTTTTATATACATTCTTGTTATATATTTGAACTAGATTGATATTGGAGTTCATATTATCTGAACTATATATGGGTAGCATTTTTCATGGTATATGTATTTTTTACATTTCTAAAAACGATATTGAGGCATGTGCATTTTGTACTACACTACTGTAGTGGATGTAGATATGCTTATTGTATTCTGCAATTATAGTCAAATTAATAAGCTCCCATCTGTTTTTGTTTTAATTTTGTAATGTGTATAACCAATTCTCGATAGGCCTACCTAAATTCATAGATTGCATGTATGTCATCTGTGCACGTGGCAGCCACATTTGTGTTCAAACTTTGACGTTGCCATGGAGAAACGTGTTGAAGCCTGTTGTGATAACACAAATACTTTTTTCAAATTAAGCCCCTTTTTTAAATAAAATTTGTATGGGTTATAATTTGTGATTTGTGTGCCACTTAGGGCCTATGCCTAAATGGTATAAATTATGGTTTTTTAGTACATTTGAATATTATATTCGTTTATGATCTAAGATTGGTTTACATCAAATGTGTCGCAATCGTGGCTGCTGTGGGGATTCTATGAATATTGAATAATCGCGAGCCCATATTGAATATATAGCGCGGTATTATCTTTTTTAATTCAAGGACGATTTACTGGTTTTATAACAATTGCAAATGTTCCACACAAGAAAGCGAGCTTAATAAGGTAATGTAAACATTCTTAACATTTAGTCATTAATTTATGTTTTAAACATCCCACCACATTCCCTTGTAGTCCATATAGCTAAAGTTCCCATGCATGGCTATCATGTGTCTCCTGTAGTTATTTTCTACAGTTAATTTGTAGGGTAGATATACATACTCGGATCCAAACTAATGTACAAACCTCCTAGTGTCAGTACTGGTATGCATGCATGTCTCTTGTTAAAAATGTAGCCTTAATTGCGTTTCTCCCGCAGCCCCTAGTTCAAGCCCGTAGTTATTCTTCATAGTTAATTTCCATAGTTCTAGTCTGCAGTAATTTTCCGTAGTTAAAGCCGGTAGTTATTTCATAACCCGCTGTCATTTTCCATAGTTAAAGCCGGTAGTTATTTTCAATAGTTATTTTCCACAGCTCTAGATCGTAGTTATTTTCAATAGTTATTTTCCATAGTTATAGGTCGTAGTTATTTTCCGTAGTTATAGCCCATAGTTATGGCTCGTAGTTATTGTCGATAGTTATAGCCCGTAGTTAATGCTAGTAGTTTTTACAGATTAATCATTTTCAAAGTTTTTGCAAGTAGTTAATTTTAGTAGTTATTGTAAGAAGTTTTCTTGAAAAAAGGTCCGAATTTACTAATTCAAATAACTACAGCTATTTTTCGTAGTTTTTTTTTGTAGTTTACTGTAGTTATTTTTCATAAGGGGAAGTGCAACGTTTTATCACTATATCGTTTTATATTCATTTACATTTAACAACAACCTTCCGCTCCGTCACAACAACCGTCCCATATTCAGTCTTTTCACCCTTGGCATGCCACTTTACACCCTGTCTCCCCCCGCCGATATCCTACTGCGTTTAGGGGCTAGTTAGCGAGCCACACAACTTCTGGAGACGAGAAACTATGTCATTTCGTACTACATCATCTCACAAACCAATTTTTATCTCGTAAGTTATACATACATTGATAAAACAAACTGTGTACATGTATTAAATGTGAATGTGAAATCATGCTTGTTTGGTTTGTACTTCTCAGAGGCCATCGTTGTTTATACTATTTCACTAAGAAATGAGTGATCGTTAAAAAAAACTCTTTTTATCACGCTGAAAAATTCATAATTCCCGAATTAAAATAAAAAGTAACTGTTTCACTGTTGAAAACAGTGTATTTTACTAACATTTATTACGTTCTGAACTTTTGTTCTCGAAAAGTTTCATATTGACCAAATTATAAGAGATCAAAACTGTGTCCACCTTCGCGGATACGCTACAGATTGCCGTGGAAAACTACTCATTACTGGCGTATTTTCATATATAAAAAGAAAATGTAAGAGACATAAAGTTTTGATAACTAGATTATCGTTATGATCAATGCTTTGAATATTGGGTATTTGACCAATTTAGTACCATAACAAAACTAATAAGATATTATTTTATTGAAAAAGATAAATGTTCGGTTGTTGATTACGTTTGATGACATGTTATTTAATTTTGCTCCTTGAATCTTATACAGCTGTATTATGCGTTTCAATATCTTTCATTTGATACATAACACATACACTACATATAATTACAAAAGGTGATAGTACCCGACATTCGTATTGGTGCATGCCCATTAATTGTCACAAGTGTCATCACTTAAATACGATTATTTTGCGTTTGCACCACTGAGGCAAAAAAGGCACGGTGCAGTGATATGCGCATTACTGTTACCTATCTAACGATGTATTGCCATTTCTGCCTCAACAGGGGTGCAGCTAACACCCCGAAATATCAACATTTTTCAAAGGTGGCTCCCGAACTACTTGTGCCCATCGGAGTCGAACTGGAAGAGTTGCGCCCCGAGGCCTACATCGGTGCTGTCCAGTCTGTAGATGCAGCTGTCTACCTGGCAGCGGGTGGTATAGTAACACCGCTTGAAGAAAATACTTTTTCACCCTTTCAAAAGACTTATTCATCACTTCCGACCACTCCAACTTCGTATTTTTTTTTTAACAACAGTAGTACCCTAACGCTAGACCTAGAAAAGAGGGTTCCCATTGTGGCCAGCCCTGACTTTCTGACCGGCTCCGGCCACGTGCGTGGAAGGGTTTCATTATTATCTCTGCGGGAGGTGGCTAGGTTGACTGGGTAGCGACATCTGCTAATTTATATTATGGCACAGATCGTTTTTATGTTTATTTGATTTCACTGAGCAATCATCACGTATATTATTATTTTAAGCTCTTGATTTTGAACTCAACAAAAAAGAATGAAGTCGCTACGACTATTTTGACGTGATAAGTGTGTATGCAGGCGTGACAATACGGAACACACTTTTGAAGTCAAGAAGAGCCTATTAGATCAGACAATCAGTATAGTGAACAAACAAATCTAGCGCAATGTTAGTGTTTGATGCATATACTTATTGTAAACTTTTTGCGGGAAGCGAAACGTTGTAGAAGAGTTGACAATAGTTTATTTGTAAAGGTATTTTGTTTCATTGTAGTTTTACTTCCATGCAGCGCGGGTCCTTCTTTGAGTTGGCTCAAGAAGGCGATTCTAATTTGACATCTAACTATCAAATTGGTTAGGTCTACTAAACAAATCTTAGATATAGGTGCATTCAAATAAATAACTGCTCGGTATGATTTTCTTCTGCGTAATTGTTCGTCAGTAGTCTGGTGTTGTAAACACTACAAATAATTAGTACCTATTAGTACAATCTTAAATGAACACAAACAATGGGTTTGAAAAATTACAAACTAATGTGATCCAAGGAAGTAAAGAATTTACTTAGCAAGTTGCATCGCCAATGACAATAATAATCATCTTTCATAGGGACCTTGACCTTGCCCAGGGAGTCAGGGACAGTTCATGAACGAAATATGTGTTGTGCTGTGATATTCGAAGTACATGGTTGAGATCATGACATGGAATGTCTGAGGGCGGGTAGACGAATGACGCAATCCCAGCTTTCGCCTTTAGACTGAGTAAAATATAAGGAAAAACTGCAGTCATGATTGTCGGTAGCGGGTATTGAACTGGCTACACTCCAGATTCAATTACTTATATTTTAATTAATACTGGAATTATGACAACCTTTTTGTCTGGATGGTCACACGTAATTCGTCTTCTAACAAAAATGTAGTGATATCCCAGACCCTAGGATTGTGCCTGAAAGATCCCATCGACACAATCTGTGCCCAAGTGATGTCGAAATAAGAATCATATTATAACACATTGCTGTGGTTCATTCGGGATACAACGATAAACACACAATATGGAAGGAAAACAGTGGGTATTCACTTCGCAAAGGACGATGATAGTACGAAGATAAAATGTAGGAACGTAAAGTAAAGTAAGAGATTACGAGAACTAAGCGCTTAGACTTTTGATTATTAATTACGAAGCTATGTATTGCAACTACTAGGTCATGTGACGTCAAGGCATTACCGCTTCTTACGATAGGCAGAGCTACCGTAATCGTCGTCTTCTTCTTCTTCTTCTCAAATGCCCACATTTGGCTACTATGCCATCAACCAGTAGAGACACGCAATTGTAATTGCAATTGCATACGTAATCGTATCGTATGCAATTCAATTCAGGTGCCAAACGGGGGAAATAGTACACATGCAAGTCGCAAAGAGGGCCCGCTTGAATGGGAAGATAAATAAACTTCCCGTGTTTGTTTGAGTGTTTCAATTACCAAATAAACTTCCCGTGTTTGTTTGAGTGTTTCAATTACCAAGGCACACGTGCACGGCGAGTGGGTGACCTGAGTTATATTCCCAGTTGATAGTACATTTTAATAAAAATTATTAATAAGTGATATTTTTTACCTCGATGTCATATTATATTAGGCGTAGTGTTGCAACACGCATATACGCATAACAACAAAAACGTGTACAACAACATAACGTATAGATCTATTTTCTTGAAGTGCAAAAATCGTCTTAGAAACACAACTCAAAAAAGTAATCATATTCATTTACAATTAAAAATCTGTTTCAATTAATAAAAGCTAAACACACAAATATCGAAATGGTGAAACACTTACACTACTCATTGTGTATTTGTATGAGTAACAATAGAGAGCGCATGGCAAGTAGCGGTAACCCTTCTATTATTCGACGCAACTCCGCGCGCTCGCTGCGAGAAGACTTTATGAATAGGCTTCCAAGTTTGTACAAAATAGCAGATTTTTCACAAAATTGTCGGATTTTCTGGTCTAGCGTTAGGGTCGCGCCCAGTTTAGGGGTGCTGTCAGGTTGAGTATTTGGCAGTAAAGCATTTGTAATGGTTACACACTCCCAGAAAACTGCGTAACTGTTTCACGGATTTAGGTCTCGGATAATTCGTTATAGCTTCAACGCTATACTAGCGTGTAGTCGCACGCCCTCAGCCGATAAGAAATGACCTAAGAACTTCACCTCCGAACGCATAAACATGGACTTTTTTAAATTGATCGTCATACCTGCTCCAAGTAGCCTACTAATATGTGATGACAATGTGGCGTAGATGCTCCGCAAACGTTTCACTGGGAATTAAAATGTCATCGATGTATGACACCGCAAACGCTGCCGTCTCCGGGCCTAATACTTTGGCTAGACACCTAATCAGACTAGCGCTGCTCGATTGCAGCCCAAACGGTACTCGACGAAAACAGTAGTAAATGCCCTTGTGGAGAAAATACGTATTTTTCCTATCCTCGTCACGTAGGGTAGTTTCTACGTCAAAAACCGCAGAAAATGTTCGTTTTTAAATTACATCTCAAGAATGCAACAATAAACCGAAAATCAAAATCAGCAGCGCACTGTACTTTGGTAAGCCCTACAGACTGAATAAAATATTATAACCATGAGCGTAGAATTTTGATTATGTTTCGATAATTAGTAATAAAATTAATTATTTAAAAAAAAAGATACTGATTATAATATAAGTCACAACTTAGAGCTTTCAATGTGTAGGGCTTACTAAACCACAGTGCGCTGTTGATCCAGATTTTCGATTGCGAAGCCCATTCTTGTGATATAATTTAAAAATGAAAATTTTGTGAGGTTTTTAACGTAGAGGTATCCTTCCCTGTTAAAGTGTTATTTTGTGCGACCTATATATAAGAGTGGAAACCACAAAGAATATAACAACTATCACCCAATAGCAGTATTAAGTGTAATAGATAAAATAATGGAAACCTCCTACAGCAGGCTTCCCTGCATAATTCGGAGGCAAACATGACCCTGTCCAATAGTAGGGTTAAGAAGAGTCATCTCAACAATTCATAGTTCCCACGTGACGTCACAGCGGCCATGCTTGCGACACAGTTGAGGAGGACCAATCCTAGATTATTGGCCAATATTATTAAAATTTAATCAATAAGCCTAATATAGAATTTAAAAGTAATAATAAGTAATTAAACAATTAAAAATTACCACTTTTACCAATTTTACTTTAAAAAAACAGGCTGGATTTTAAAGAACTAAGCTTTAATGTGTTCTACCACAATAGCCTTCAATTTTTTCTCCATGGCAACGTCAAAGTTTGATCACAAATGTGGCCGTCACGCGAAAAGATGTGACGTACGTGCAACCTATGAATAGGGCGCTAGTTATACCAAAAGATCTCAATGAAACAAATGAATTGAATCGATGGACAAACAACAAGCTGTCAAAAAATAATTTCGTCTGATTTTGGAAAACAAAACAAAACACAAACAAATACACATACAAAACTTTCGCGGGCCGGTTTCACCAAGATCAACGTTGGCCAAGTTCAGTTGAACGACACTAACACCAACTTTAAATGAAAAATCCACTGCATGAACAGTGAAATGTTTTATTGATAATCTGTTGCTTTATACGTCAATTTACAGATAGTTTCAGTAATGATGTTAAACAAGATACACATTTAAATCCCATTTGCATGCAATTGTATCCTGTTCATAGCAAATATGAAGGATATTGAAGAAATATTTTCTCAGATTGGTCAACTGGATAACTTGTACTCTGCTTGTGCATAGTACGTACAGAAAGAAGTGACAGACCTGCTTTGGAGATTATCATCACAAATCTGAACGGTGGGCATCGAGGGTTCTATCCAACAATGCATTTACAGTTTTTGTTTAATCATTTTTACATCAAAATACATTTGTACCATGAGTAAACAAACATGTATACCAATCTTTAGATGGATAATTTAAAACTTCATGGTATTAAAAAGGCAATAAGTGGCATTGTGAGAAATTATCTCCATCTCTCTGTAAACAATAAACAGGCAGTGACAATACTTAAGTATCCAAAACCACAAAAATGCGAGAAATATGGGAAATTAAATAGATACAAGTTATTATTTTTGGCAAATTGGTAACATTCAGGTTACCTGGACGGGTCGCTAGACATGATTTTTACAAATATTATCTGCCTGTCAAGAAGTGCCTTTGCACAGAAGTGCCTTTGCACAGAAATGATTTTCAACACAAATCTGCTTCAGATTTTTCTAACAAATATTTCCGTCTAACGGCCCGTGCAGTAGGGTCATTACACAGAATATATTCTGTCCAATGGCCCGTCTAGTAGGGTCATTACACATAATGTTTCTGTCCAATGGCCCGTCGAGTAGTGCCACAACACATAATGTTTCTGTCCAATGACCCGTCTAGTAGTGCCACGGCACATAATGTTTCTGTCCAATGGCCCGTCTAGTAGTGCCACAAGTCCACAACACATAATGTTTCTGTCCAATGACCCGTCTAGTAGTGCCACAACACATAATGTTTCTGTCCAATGACCCGTCTAGTAGTGCCACGTCACATAATGTTTCTGTCCAATGACCCGTCTAGACGTGCCACTACACATAATGTTTCTGTCCAATTGCCCGTCTAGACGTGCCACTACACATAATGTTTCTGTCCAATGACCCGTCTAGTAGTGCCACTACACATAATGTTTCTGTCCAATGACCCGTCTAGAAGTGCCACAACACCTAATGTTTCTGTCCAATGACCCGTCTAGACGTGCCACTACACATAATGTGTCTGTCCAATGACCCGTCTAGTAGTGCCACTACACATAATGTGTCTGTCCAATGACCCGTCTAGTAGTGCCACTACACATAATGTGTCTGTCCAATGACCCGTCTAGTAGTGCCACTACACATAATGTGTCCGTCCAATGACCCGTCTAGAAGTGCCACTACACATAGTGTTTCTGTCCAATGACCCGTCTAGTAGTGCCACTACACATAATGTGTCTGTCCAATGACCCGTCTAGTAGTGCCACTACACATAATGTGTCTGTCCAATGACCCGTCTAGTAGTGCCACTACACATAATGTGTCTGTCCAATGACCCGTCTAGTAGTGCCACTACACATAATGTGTCCGTCCAATGACCCGTCTAGAAGTGCCACTACACATAGTGTTTCTGTCCAATGACCCGTCTAGTAGTGCCACTACACATAATGTGTCTGTCCAATGACCCGTCTAGTTGTGCCACTACACATAATGTTTCTGTACAACGGCCCGTCTAGTAGTGCCACTACATATAATGTTTCTGTCCAATAACCCGTCTAGTAGTGACACTACACATATTGTTTCTGTCCAATGACTCGTCTAGTAGTGCCACTACACATAATGTTTCTGTCCAATGACCCGTCTAGTAGTGCCACTACACATATTGTTTGTGTCCAATGACCCGAATATGATATTAATATTTTGCCCGTTTAGAACTTAAACATAACCATTTATGTTTCAATCTGAATTGAACTCATGCTGACAAATAATATTGGATTTTTAAAGCTAAATCCATCGTAATGGATGTGAATGAAGGTTTAGCATTGTAACAAGAGTTCGCCCCGACTGGGAATAGAACCAAGTTCCTCCGGCTCTTCACATAATATATGTATACAAAATCAATTTACTAGCTCGTTTGTGCCCTAGTCGGGGCCCACGTATTACAATTGCTATATCTTTACATTTTGAATTATCATTAATAATAGCTTAAAAAATATTAATACTGTTAAATTTAAACTTTCGTGGCTCGATATTATGTTTGTAAAATTAAAAATGTCGGCACATGGCCAATCGTAAGTGTGAACGTGGCGTAACATCCCAAAGTGTTTTTAATTTTACAAATATTAATACTATAGTAAATAGTTAATTAATTCAAATAACATTTGACGTTGTACTGACTGATCATTTCAATTATACTGTTTTGGTAACGACGATAGACTTAAAAATGATGTTATGATGAAAATACACACGTAACGTATTTTAGTATGTTAATTTAGGTACTAATTACTAACAAACCAATTGGGCTATGATTGTGATTTTAATAGAGCATTAAAGCTGTATCTGCTATCTATTACTTGTATGATTATCACGTTGCTGGAATTGTTAGATTCGATGTATAGTGAGATTTTACATTAAATAAGTGTGATTTATATTTTTAATTAATTTAGTCAATCAAACAATTGCACATTTCAGATTTTTTAAATAAATTAAATACTTACACATGACTTGATTTGACACTGTGATTTATTTGTGACAATGCGCCTCCAAACTCTAAAAACTAATTTGTTATTATTTTTTATTATGTAAATTGATACGCAAATTTGATAAACTTCGAGAAATTGGAGTTTGGTAGACTTTAAAATGTTTCTGTGTAACGGCCGGTCCTGTAGTGCCACTACACAAAATGTTTCTGTGTAACGGCCGGTCCTGTAGTGCCACTACACATAATGTTTCTGTGTCAAGGCCCATCCTGTAGGGCCACTACACATAATATTTCTGTCTAATGGCCCATCCTGTAGTGCCACTACACATAATGTTTCTGTGTAACGGCCCATCTTGTAGTGCCACTACACAGAATGTTTCTGTCTAACGGCCGGTCCTGTAGTGCCACTACACAGAATATATTCTGTGTAAAGGCCCATCCTGTAGTGCCACTACACATAATATTTCTGTCTAATGGCCCATCCTGTAGTGCCACTACACATAATGTTTCTGTGTAACGGCCCATCTTGAAGTGCCACTACACAGAATGTATCTGTCTAACGGCCGGTCCTGTAGTGCCACTACACAGAATATATTCTGTGTAAAGGCCCATCCTGTAGTGCCACTACACATAATATTTCTGTCTAATTGCCCATCCTGTAGTGCCACTACACATAATATTTCTGTCTAATGGCCCGTCCTGTAGTGCCACTTCACAGAATATATTCTGTGTAAAGGCCCATCCTGTAGTGCCACTACACATAATATTTCTGTCTAATGGGCCATCCTGTAGTGCCACTACACATTATTTTTCTGTGTAACGGCCGGTCCTGTAGTGCCACTACACAGAATATATTCTGTGTAAAGGCCCATCCTGTAGTGCCACTACACATACTCTTTCTGTCTAATGGCCCATCCTGTAGTGCCACTACACAATGTTTCTGTCTAAAGGCCCGTCCTGTAGTGCCACTACACAGAATATATTCCGTGTAAAGGCCCATCCTGTAGTGCCGTTACACATAATGTTTCTGTCTAACGGCTCGTCCTGTAGTGCCACTACACAGAATATATTCTGTGTAAAGACCCATCCTGTAGTTCTGTTACACATCATGTTTCTGTGTAACGGCCCGTCCTGTAGTGCCACTACACAAAATACATTTTGTGTAAACGCCCATCCTGTAGTGCCACTACACAAAATGTTTCTGTCTAACGGCCCGTCCTCTAGTGCCACTACACAGAATATATTCTGTGTAAAGGCCTTTCTTGTAGTGCCACTACACAGAATATATTCTGTGTAAAGGCCCATCCTGTAGTACCACTACACAGAATATATTCTGTGTAAAGAACCATCCTGTAGTGGCAGGATGTTTCATTCAAACAGAATGATTCTATCTAACGGCCCGTCTTGTAGTGGCGTTACACACTAGGAAAACGCTCCGCGTTGCCAGATGAGCGAGTTTTTTCAATGTATTAAAGCAAACAAATCTTTAGAATATCATATTACTCATACAAAAAAAAACCTTTATAATAAACAAAATTCTTGTTTACAAGATAGTGGTTCAATTTACAATCTTAGAATTTGTGTATGTTATTTGTCGATATGTTGCTAATAACTGCACGAAATATTATTAAAATCCGTCAAGAATTAAAACCTTCAAGTTCATTTCAATGGATTTCCGCATAATATTCGACCGTGGTCTACTCAATAGGCTCTAATTCATAAACTATTAAACCAATCAGTGTATGGAAAGTTTCATAATGTAGATACAGACTATATCTAAAATGTAATATTAATTAACCATACAATAACCCGATTTCAAATCATAATAAAAGCTTTTTAATTTGTCGACCAAGTTCGTTGTTATACGAATCATATCGGTGGAACACTGTAAAAATGAAGAAATAAATAGCCGTAAATAAACAATATTTATTTACAACATGGCGGTTGAAGCTACAATTTTGAAACTTTTGTCAAGTGTTCGTACTATTGATGTGGACCTACACATAAAACATTATTTATATCGGTCTGTAAGTTTTAATTTAATTAAATAAATAACAAAACATGTGTTTCAGTTGTTAATTTTTTGTAGGTTGGCATCTTACGTCATTGTAGCCATTCTATGACAGCTATCGAAATTCCAAATAATAGTGCATAGGTATTGTTACGTACGCTATGTTTGGTGTATACTATGTGCCTCTAACTGCAATAGTCTGCAAATGCGAATCATATCGGTGGAACACTGTAAAAATGAAGAAAGTATTGTCGTAAATAAACAATATTTTGTTATAACATGGCGGATAAACTTACAATTTTGAAACTGTTGTCAAGTGTTGTCATCGTTGATGTGAACCTTCAAGTGAAACATCATTTAAATCCGTGTGTTAGTTTTAATTTAATTAAATAAATAAACAAATTTTGTTTTTCTGAAATTAATTTTTTGTAGGTTGGCATCTTGACGAATTTTGCTGGTTATGTTAACAGCATCGAGTTTAGTGGTCACAAATGTAGCCCGAAAATTTCAGCCAAATACGTCAAGCCGTTTGACCTGTGCACGACGCACAAAATTTAGCGCACATACATACATACACACACACACATACACACACACAGACAAAGCGCCGATCGAGTTGTATGGAGAGATTCACTCCGCTTCGCTACGCTCATCTAATAATGTTTCTGTCTAACGGCCTGTCCTGTAGTGCCACTACACTGAATATATTCTGTGTAAAGGCCCATCCTGTAGTGCCACTACACAGAATGTTTCTGTCTAACGGTCATCACATAATAATAAGATGATATGTACGATATTGAAAATTGGGGTAATTCATATAAGCAAATATAATTGATTCACACTAACATTTTAGATACCATAATACAAATGTACACCGTAGAAATTACTAGTTTGAAATCTTTGACACTTTGTAATTTTCATGAATACAATTATTGCAAATTAACAAGTCTGTTTTGATGAAATTAAAAGAAAATCTTGTTAGTGTAAGTGGCAGGGTATTTAACTCGGATAGTACCTAATTTTTGGATTACAATTTCAATGAAAAATTTAATTCTGCTTACTTTTTAATGCCATTTACATTTTTCGGAGAATCGCAATGATATAAGATATATTTTTTTTAAATAGAACAAGTTTTACATTAATATCAGTTATGCGATATAAATCTAGTACCCCCTCGTCTTCAGATGACAGGTGGACTGTCTTTGCTGCGTCTTGCAAATAACTTCAGATCTGTTAGTCGATAAACCCTCGGTGACAAATTGCGGCCGTCAGAACATCGCTATTAGAGATGAACAAAATAGTAACGTTGGATAAACCGGTTTTTCTACTCAGTACTCACTTCTCGGAGGGAAAAGAAGAATTGTAACGCACACGATCACTATTAGACCATAAATGCACAATACATGACAGACCTCGACTCGATATTTAATGATGTGGAGAACACCAGTATTATCTGCGAATCAACACTAGAACTAACAAAGTACATGATTCTATAAACACTGCAGAGTGGATTCAATTCCATTACTTCTTGGCTTAGGAATAAGTAAACGGTGACTTTGAAGCCGTCTTTTATAAATCCATGATTAGACCGCCTACTTGATCTCCACCTAGCGGAGGCTCGTCGTGTTTAGACCGCTGCTCGGGCAGCTCACAGGCGGTGACGTCATCTGCTGGCAAGCTACACGTCAGCGCGCAACCTACTGGCACCCTGTGGAAGATACACACAAGAAAACTACAGCTACAACCAGGCCTTGCTACAGACTGCTTTCCCGGTACTACCAACAGGGGCACTTAGCTCTACTCACTGGAACAGTTGTCCCTGCGTCCCAAGAAGGCAAATCCATGGTCTATGACGGCGTCCGGCAGCGGTGGCGTCGCGACGTCTTCAGCACGATGTTCCAATGGCTTCTCCTGTTCCCTGCTCTCTCTTGCGAAAGCGGAAAGTAACTGGTCCCCCCCACACAAACGACGTTTATTGGGTTAGCATTGAACTTCCGCTTCTTCGCGTTGCCCCCACTCCCAAATTGTGGACAACTGGCTGGCGAAGAAAAACTGTATGCGGTGGTAATTACGGGATACAGCGACTGGCTCCAGCTTAACACACTATTCACCACCGAAAAAATAAGGAACACTTATTTACCTCCGTATCAAAAATCAGCTCGAGTATCGTATAGTATGGAAAATATATACCTGAATAGTTTTGACACAATATGAGACGTTTCTTCTCCACGACGAAATAACGAAACTACGATAATTAATAAATTGTATGCCAACAACGGTTACTTATCTTCATCCTTGAATCTTATACACGCAGTATTACCCGAACAAGAGCTCGAAAAATGCCCCCCTTTTCCGGTCGCCATAGGTAGCTTACGATAGGTCTTTAATGCACTCATTCATCATGAACACTGCTTGATCAATGATCACTCCTCTCTCGTCTCTCGTAACAGGCTGGCATGTCACAATAGAAACCGGTTCGTAGGGGACGTATTGTTCACCCCTTGAGTAGCGCTGTCAACGTTGGGGCGAGATGTTGATGTGATAAGTGTCTTATTCATGGAAAAAGATAATTGACGAGTGGTGATAGGCGGAGCTTGCGCCGAGTACTGTGTCACGTGACTAGCAGTTGGGAAAAGTCCCTACTGTCCGGACGGATCCACGCAAAACACATCCACACTTATCTCGTTCTAACTGGTATAATATTCATTTTTAAGATATAACCTGGAAAACATAATAAGTTCACATACCAGTGGTCAATATAAAGGTTATTTCAAAATTATAGACGAAGTAGTTAACTTGTTATAACAATTCACGCACTGAAGAGGATAAAATGAGCAAGGTGTGTTTTGTTTTTACAACGCTTATATTAGCAATTGTCTTGTTTGTCTGTCTGGACGGAATCTTTGAATCGATATGCCACCTACTTCTAAATGTCCGATCAAGCTGAAATTTTTTACACAGACGAATTCCTAATGACAATACATGAATCAACTGTCGTATTTACTAAATAATCAATTAGGTCATCATAGTTAATTAATTGATGTTTTATATGGGAATCGATATTTCACCCACTTCCGAACGTCAAATTGAGCTAAACGTTTTCACACAGACGTATTTTTAATGACAATACACGAATCAATTGTCATATTTACTAAATATTCAATACATTCATCATAATTAATTAGTGTTTTATATGGGAATCGATGTTTAACCCACTTCCGAACGTCGAATTGAGTTGACAGTTTTCACACAGACATATTCTTAATGACAATACACGTATCAATTGTCATATTTACTAAAAATAGTAAATTAATTCATCATAATTAATAAATGTTTTAAATGCGAATCGATGATCCACCCACTTCCTAACGTCGAATCGAGTTGAAAGTTTTCCGACAGACGTATTCTTAATCGCAATACATGAATCAATTGTCATGTTTACTAAATAATCAAGCCATCATAATTAATTAATTGATGTTTTATATGGGAATCAATAAAACACCCACTTTCGAACGTCGAATTGAGCTGAAAGTTTGACAAAAATTGCGTTTATGATCATTGTTAATAGAATGTGTAGCCTATAGGCCTAGTTACTTCGCCAAATTCTCCCATAGCCACATATAACCCCACTTTTCGTAAGCATTGTTGGCCGATCGCTGGATCGTGCATGAACGGAACTGTCCGAAATTCAAGTTTGCAATGCGAGCACGCTAGTTTGCGAGTGAAGTTAACAAGTACAAGTAGGCCTACACAAGTATGCAGTCTTCTAAATTCGGACACATCCAGTGAGCATATATTCAATTGCAAGATTCTTTAAGACTAAAAAGTATAAAATAATATAACATGAAAAAAATAATTTTTTTAATAAACAACGCTTATATTTAAATGCACTAAAAAGTAAAAAATAAATTTTCGCCCAACAAATTTTTTCCTCACTCGGTAAATAAAAGCGTTGGGCGCTTTCCCTGCATAAACAGCAGAATACTGCAATCTATGTCAATACCAAAAGCGCCCAACGCTTTTATTTACCGAGCGAGGCAAAAATTTGTTGGGCGAAAATTTATTTTTTACTTTTTAGTGCATTTAAATATAAGCGTTGTTTTTTAAAAAAATTATTTTTTTCATGTAATATTATTTCAACTTCAACTGGCGAAAAACTAATGATCGGATTTGGACGAGAGTTTCTTAAGAACACGTACCAATAATGTGAGACAATAAGCAAATAAACTTTCTAGATAGAAAATGCCCAGAACGAAAATTCATAGCATGCACTAATATGCAAAATGCTTAGTTTCACGGTCAAAACCGCTACTTTTGAGGCCCAACCGCTACACCCTGCATATTATTGCATGCTATGAATTTTCGTTCTGAGCAATTTCTATCTAGAAAGTTTATTTGTTTATTGTCTCACATTATTGGAACACATGCTAAAGAAACTCTCGTCAAAGTCCGATCATTAGTTTTTTTGCCAATTGAAGTTGAAAAAACAAATCACGCGTTGCTCATTTTATCCTTTTGATGCGCGAATTGTTATAACAAGTTAACTACTGGGTCTATAATTTTGAACTAACCTTTATATTGACCACTGGGATGTGACCTTACGCTTTCCTATAGGTTTTACCTGAAAAGTGAATATTATAAGAGCTAGAACGAGATAAGTGTCGTACATTAAGCGCGTGAAAGCGTAACAGTTCGCGGATTTGTCCTAACTATGGGCGCCACGTTCCTTCGTGACGTCAGGGGGCGGGTAAATCTCCACTCGTCAATCGAGCCTGGCTTCCATTAAATGTACATTGTTGTTCAAGGTTCAAGAGTCCAGAGCTATTAGTATTCCATTAGAGGACGGTAAAGTAAAACGTTACATCTCGGTGGTATGGACTATATCGTACAGTATCTACATCACCTGGGAGATGCGTATTCGCGACTCGCGACTCGCCAGCGGGATGGGAACCGCTAAGCTCAAATCTGAATGTTGTAACGTACCTTGTAGCGATACATAGTTTTGTTTTGTTTTTTTGATTATGATTCTTTCCTATACACTGACTGTAGGCTGTGTGCCGGCGACCCCTAGTTGGCCGCTAAACGCACCCGATAAAAACTTTTCAATTCAATTCAATTCATGTTTATTTATCAGCAACAGGGCATTGCCCCACAAGTGCGATACAATAATACAAAATAAAATCACAATATATGTAATAACAAACAACACTAGATACAAGATAAAAAAGATAAAAACACTAGACACTAAAAAAGTGCTTGCTCTTGAACGGGTTTCTCTTCAGTCTGAGTTTGGTTGTTGGAGGGGTATGGTCTTGGAAACCATTAGAACAGCAGCCGGAGTTTTGCAAAGACTACCAGTGAATAGGAGGTCGAAATTGGACATATTAATAGGACAAAACAACAAAAGAGCCGAAGGGATGGACCTGCTACGCGCGTGCCGGTGTCATGGAATATCTTTACCAAGGCTCAGCTTTACCCTTTAGTAATACAGGACCAGCAAACGTTTACTAAAGAGTAAACCGGTTCCAGTCAACTGCTGTAACCATATTACCAGCACCGGAATAATTTAACCTATATTTTAACATTGAACAGATCAGCAAAGACATATTATTACTAAACTTAGTAATAGTATAGGGTGGTTCAAAATGCAAGGTAGCATAATAGTAATAGGATGCTAGCCCCATAATACTTCAGTGTTAATATTAAAGCAGAATGTTAATAAAACAATCATTTGACTCATTATCACCTGATAAGGTTACAGGGTGGTTCAAAAGGCCAAATAGTGATAGGGGGCTAGCCCCACAATACTACAGTGTTAATTTTAAAGAAGAATGTTAATAAAAACAATCATTTAACTCATTATCACCTGATAAGGTACAGGGTGGTTCATAAGGCCAAAAAGTAATAGAGTGCTAGCCCCATAATACTACAGTGTGAATATTAAAGAAGTATGTCAATAAAAACAATCATTTAACTCATTATCACCTGATAAGGTACAGGGTGGTTCATAAGGCCAAAAAGTAATAGAGTGCTAGCCCCATAATACTACAGTGTGAATATTAAAGAAGTATGTCAATAAAAACAATCATTTAACTCATTATCACCTGATAAGGTACAGGGTGGTTCAAAAGGTCAAATAGTAATAGAGTGCTAGCCCCATAATACTACAGTGTGGATATTAAAGAAGTATGTTAATAAAAACAATCATGAAAGTCATTATCACCTGATTAGGTACAGGGTGGTTCAAAAGGTCAAATAGTAATAGGGTGCTAGCTCAATAATACTACAGTGTTGATATTAAAGAAGTATGTTAATAAAACAAACATTCAACTCATTATCACCTGTTAAGGTACAGGGTGGTTCAAACTTCAAAGGCCAAATAGTAATAGCGTGCTAGCCCTATAATACTACAGTGTTGACATTAAAGAAGTATGTTAATAGAAACAATCATTAAACTCATTATCACCTGATAAGGTACAGGGTGGTTTAAATGGCCAAATAGTAATAGCCCCTAGCCCCATAATACTACAGTGTGGATATTAAAGAAGTATGTTAATAAAAACTATCATCAAACTCATTATCACCTGATAAGGTACAGGGTGGTTCAAAAGGTCAAATAGTAATAGGGTGCTAGCCCCATAATACTACAGTGTTGAACAATAAATACATTCATCTTATTATCACCTGATAAGGTACAGGGTGGGTCAAAAGGCCAAATAGTAATAGGGTGCTAGCCCAATAATACTACAGTGTTAAACAATAAATACATTAAACTCATTATCACCTGATAAGGTACAGGGTGGTTCAAAAGGCCAAATAGTAATAGGGTGCTAGCCCCATAATACTACAGTGTTGACATTAAAGAAGTATGTTAATAAAAACAACCATTAAACTCATGGGTTGATTGATATTTGGGCTTAACGTCTCATATTTTTGCAACGAGGCTAATCGAGACAATGAGTGGGTGATATATGAAGATGAAATATGGGGCTGTTTGGAGGAAAAAGGAGGAAAGGGAATTTGGGTGGGGACTGCACTTCATCTGACTTCTCCTCCTCGACCTGTCCGGCTAGGGTGGCCCTACCAGAAGCATACGCTTCCGCCGGCATAGCTCTCGGGATCAACAAAGCACGCAAACCTGCCCACCACGATAAGGTAGCAGTCCCTGGGCAGGATTAAACTCATTATCACCTGATAAGGTACAGGGTGGTTCAATAGATCAAATAGTAATAGGGTGCTAGCCCAATAATACTACAGTGTTGAACAATACATACATTAAACTCATTATCACCTGATAACGTACAGGGTGGTTCAAAAGGTCAAATAGTAATAAGGTGCTAGCCCAATAACACTACAGTGTTAACATTAAATAAGTATGTTAATAAAAACAATTATTTTACTCATTATCACCTAATAAGGTACAGGGTGGTTCAAAGGGCCAAATAGTAATAGGGTGGTAGCCCAATAATACTACAGTGTTGAACAATAAATACATTCAACTTATTATCACCTGATATATTACAGGGTGGTTCAAATGGTCAAAAAGTAATAGGGTGCTAGCCCAATAACACTACAGTGTTGAACAATAAATATATTCAACTTATTATCACCTGATATGGTACAGGGTGGTTCAAAGGGCCAAATAGTAATAGGGTGCTAGCCCAATAATACTACAGTGTTGATATTAAAGAAGTATGTTAATAAAACAAACATTTAACTCATTATCACCTGCTAAGAACAGAGGGGTCCAAAAGGTTAACTAGTAATGGGCTGTAAGCTCTATATCACCACAATATTGAAAAATAAACAGGACGTTTATAAACACATTTATTCATTTCATTTTAACCTGATAAGGGTACAGGGTGGTTCAAAAGGCTTAATAGTTAATAATAACCTGATTACTACGGAGCTTCTATTTTGGGACACCCTATACCATTATTAGGTGATGTGAATTAAGTGTGTATCCGTATTCCATATTAATAACGATATCTTAATTTAAACCTTATAGTAATATTAGGCCGGTACCGTATTCCTACGTATCATGTATTTTGGGACACCCGTTTACCATTATTTAGTGATGTGAATTAACTGTATCTACGTTTTAATTACGATATCTTAATTTAAACCTTGTAATTATATAAGACCGATACCTGAACGTATTTTATCTTTTGGGACACCCTATACTATTATCACGTGATGTGACTTAAGTTTATGTACGTATTAGTTACGATATCTTAGAATAAACCTTAAAGTAATATTAGGCCGGCTCCTGATTACTTCATATCTTGTCTTTTGGGACACCCTATACCATTATCATGTGATGTGAAATAAGTGTCTCTACGTATTTATTACGATATCTTAATTTATACCTTACAGTAATATTAGGCCGGCTCCTGATTACTTCGTATCTTGTCTTTTGGGACACCCTATACCATTATCAGGTGATATTAATGAATTGTATGCACTTATTAATTACGAAACCTTAATTTAAACCTTATAGTAATATTAGGCCGGCACCTGATTACTACGTATCTTGTCTTTTGGGACACCCTATACCATTATCATGTGATGTGAAATAAGTGTCTCTACGTATTAATTACAATATCTTAATTCAAACCTTATAGTAATATTAGGCGGGCACCTGATTACTACGCATCTTTTTTTTTGGGACACCCTATACCATTATCAGGTGATATGAATGAATTGTATGTACGTATTAATTACGAAACCTTAATTTAAACCTTTTAGTAATATTAGATCGGCACCTTATTACTACGGAGCTTGTCTTTGGGACACCCTTTACCATTATCAGGTGATATGAATGAATTGTATGTACGTATTTATTACGAAACCTTAATTTAAACCTTTTAGTAATATTAGATCGGCACCTGATTACTACGGAGCTTCTCTTTTGGTACACCCTATCCCTATACCATTATCGTGTGATATGAATGAATCACATATATATATATATCTTAATTTAAACCTTATGGTAATATTAGGTCGGCACCTGATTACTACGGAGCTTCTCTTTTGGTACACCCTATCCCTATACCATTATCATGTGATATGAATGAATTGTGTGTAGGTATTTATTACGTTACCTTACTTATAAACTGTTAGTAATATAAGGCCAGCACCTGACTAGTACTTATCTTCTTTTTGGAACACCCTGTACCCTAATCAGGCGATATTGAGTAAACTGCATCTACGTATTTAGTAATAAGGCCATCACTGGATTACTACGGCCGATCTCTTTTCGATCACCCTATACCGTTATCAATTCCATTATAACTACGATACCTGACAATAGTATTGTTGTTCCGGTGTATTATTACTATCCGTGTGTTTAAAGATAGTTAACTTAAAACTATTCCATACATAGTAATACTGTTCCAGCTGCAATTCAGCTTTAAGTAATGTGGGACCAGCACACGTTAACTACTCGGTAATGTCGTGCCGGCACAGTATTACTACAGTAAACGTATTCCGGTGGTAATACTATTCCGTTACACCGGCCATTAACATCCAGCGTTGCAACGGTTATTGTTGTTGTTATATAAAAATATATCCACTAATGCATTTCCGATGGGGGTAAATGCAGACCCAACCCAAATACTACGAAACTGGCAACGTCGGCCGGCCAATCTTCGAAAATTGTGAGAGGGTCGAGCAAAGCATTTGCTCACACAAAGAAATAACATCCACTTAGTGTTTATTGGTTGTCACTCAGTTCCCATTCAACGTAAGTCCTTTATTTAGCCGGCTGCTGTTCTGATGATTTCCACTACTTATTTTTCCCGCTGCGATCTTAGACCAGTACGCAAACCTGATCCGATCACGTCAGATCCCAACCTGGCCTTACGCAAACGTGATCCTTACGATCAACCCGCGTACGAATACATGATCTCAGATCACAGATCCCTTGCACCGATCAGTAATCTGGTGATCTTTTGGAAAGGCAGGGTAAGGAGATCACTAAGACAGTTTTTGGCGCTAAATTTAGTTATGAGGATATAACCATCGTGTACTGGCAACTGATTCTGAACGGATTGTGCTAAGAAAAGAAGAAGAAGTTATCGATGCAGGCAACCAATCCTTCTCGATGAGGAAAACAAGCACTTAAAACATTGATGATGTATGAAATTGTTGTTTTTGGTAAGTCTATAATGTATAGGCCCTAGCCTATGCCTGGGCCCAGATTCACAAAGGTGCCTAAGTGCTAAGACTTCCTAGTTTAGGCAAATCTTAGTGATATAAATTACCAATATGTCGTTCTGCAATGTTATAAAGATAAAATATAGAACAATATGAACAATTTAACTAATAATAATTGATTTGTGAATGTGTATTAATACCTAGACATGATTTATCTTGATTTATCTAGCTAGGATTTGCCTAACTTAGGACAACTTAGAGTTACGCATCTTTGTGAATCCAGGCCCAGCTGCTTTGCAACAATATTTCAATTCTGATCGATTGTTGATGATAATAGCATATTGTTTTTGCAGCATATTTGTAGACGGTGTAAATATTACTCTAAGGGGCACATCCCCCCCCCCCCCACAAACATGCCATTGTGTATTTAATCAACTTGTTAACTGTGGAATGCCTATGTATATATTTCACACCAAAATAGGCGTGAAAATAAGCTAGGCCTTGGTACTAGGTTGGCCAACCCCCGTAATTTGGGGTTATAATGTGCCTATAGGTAGGCCTACCACATGTTTACTGTACAGTTTCTGTCCAATAGCGTATGGATGTTGGTTAATTTAAATGAGACCAGGCCTTCTTAGTAGCTAGGCTATTAAGAAGGGGTAAATACCTTAAGTTCAGGCTTAAAAAATACCAATATTTCAGGTAAGGGTTGTGCTTTTACCTGACAGTGTGTACTACTCAATTATTTCTTCTGCGTAACTCCTCTGGTACACACGTACCTTCTTCTGTTTGACATGAGCTAATGCCATTATGGCGACTTCGTCATCATCATCACTGTCAAGCAATATATCTATAATTGTGTGTATACTGTCAACGCAATAACCTCTTCCATATTGTAAATCCCGCCCTGCACGTGGTACTGTGAAGAAAGTGCGCTTGTTATTTCGCGCCTGTCTGTCCGAAAACTAACCCGTAATCAATAGAATCTGTCAAGTGACGGATACCAATCTGCAGAGATCCGACAACTGATCCGGATCAAGTTTGCGTAAGCGCCCCTGTAGACGGAGCAAGCCGATGCTAGCGACCGGCCGCGAGTGAGACCAACATTGAGACCACGTGATGTGGGGACAGGATGCGCGGCAATTTAAAGCGTCTGCGTATGAACAGTACAAACAGTATGGGCCTACATCGTTGTGTAAAGAAAAATACTCATTTTCAATTAGTGCCAATTAAAAATATGTTAATTAAGATTAACAGTACCTTCACTAATCATTTCTGAGGAAATACAAATAATAATACATACTTTGTCAAATGTCAAACGTAAATGCCGCGCACTTAAAGTCGATCCACTGTTTATCCAACTATTTGTCATTGTGCTACAAATCATGTTGAATATACACCTAAATATCATGTTTAATATTAGCGAAAAATAAAGTAGTTTCATCGACTACTTTTTTTAATATAAATATTTGAAATCCGTCGATTTCCCTATCCCCTACCATTGAAACGGTCAAAAATCATACACTTTCGAATATAAAGCATCGACTAAGTAGATACTTAACATTTGTCATTTTCTTTATTTTATACTCAATTTGAAGATAATTGAACGACAATTCTAAATATGTATGTATGAATACAATCTCTCGACTCGTTTTCGGTCAATATTGGCTTCACTACAAGAACATTTGATGGGAAATCGGGCGAGCCGTGAAACTATGGCAGCACTGCGTGCGATGACGTCATTTCTCTTTGAGCCCGCGTCCGCCTCACGTCAAAACATGAGCTGGCTGTCACATTTCCACGATGCGACGTGACTGGACGCTTTCTTATTTACATTTATTGTCGCTTATTTCCAATTAACATTTTGCGTCATACAAATAATGCACTCAATTCAAATTGAAGGCACAGTTAGAAACGGGAATATATCTGAATACGGTACGTGAGGCCTAGCCTAGGCCACCTTTATTTAGACTTAGGCCTAGGCCTATATTGCCTGATCCGAAATGAAATTCATGTTTTGTACGTCCGTAAACGCAAACATTTTCCCCAATGTAGATATGCTAAGTATAGTATGCCAGGAGGCATCTGTATAATATGAAAGAAAATATGCCAAGCCCTAAGGCCACTCAAGGACGTTTTGTGATCATTTGACATGTGCAAGGCCTAGGCCTACCATTTATGTAGCCCCCCTACACGCATTTGAAATAATTTACATCCATTGCATGCCTTCACATGTCCTAGATGGACTTAAGTTACTTGAGATCACTTCGTCAGGTAAACAATTGCACAAACAACATGATACGATACAAAATATACAATCCTATCATTTTCTTTTATCGTAATAAAACGTCCTCCGCTTCGTATTCCGTATTTTTTCGACGCCATTTTCACGATCTGACAATAACAATGTCTTTGCAGCGTTGCCAAATATATTGAAGGTTGGCAATACTTTGTCGATGAATATTAAAAACGAGTTTTTTGTTTCCTTGGCTTTGTAAATCAATTAAGATTTGTACCCATTATAAAGTCTATAATTTGTGAATGTGTTGTGGTGTAATTAAAGCCAAAAGCGAGATAAGAAGTTGACTACTATTTGGAGTTTTGATGAACTAATTTCGTTTTTAGGGATTGGCTATTCTGCAGTCAAACTAGTGTCTAGAATCATGCCATTATAAATAACTGCATTTTTGTGTAAATACTGGATTTTAAAATAGTATTCTTACTTGATTACTGAATATATTTTACATTTTATAGTAATTTAACATAATAATTGTCAAAGAAATAATTATTTGTGATTTTAAACAAATATTAAAATCATTGCTTGAAACTGGTAGTTTGATCAATGGAACGACTTTAACATCATCTAGCGGCAAACCTGCGAACTTCTCGCTAGCAATGCAGTCTATCGCGGACAAGGTCCTCTTGATCTCCGCCTAGCGGAGGCTCGTCGAACTCCCAGTTCGACGAGCCTCCGCTAGGCGGAGATCAAGAGGACCTTGATCGCGGATTGACCCGTCGAGAAGGCTGTGTCCCCACATCACGTGGTTTCAATGATGGTCTCACTCGCGATGACGTCATACTCCGTCTACCTATATTACTGGTCTAAGGCTGCGATTGTCTAAAGACCGTACTGTTGGAGAGACAGAGACAGACATAGCTGTGTCCTTGTTGTATATGGTAGACAAGCCGGACCATATTCCATTCAAAACAAGCTGTCCAGCCCTGAGGGTTGGTTCGGCCTGCGGGGGGAGGGATGATGTATGCTTTTAAAGTTGCTTTTCGATTCGAAGAAAACAAATAAACGAGTGGCTAATCTTCTTTTAGGATTATTGCACGCACGCAATAAACGTGAAAAAATACTTCAGGGTTCTCTTATGACAGGATAAGTATGTACCGTACTAAAGCCACCAACTGCCATCAAATATTGGACCCTGTCAACAATCAATATTATACAACGAGGCTTATTACCATCCAACCGTACAAAAAATTTTAACGCAAGAAATAAAATAATTCTGCTCAAATAAAAATGAAATGAAAATGTACGAGTCCACATCTGTAGACTGTTATTGTGCCCCCGATATTGCAATATCATATTGGTTTCAGTTCTTATTACATAACTGAAATTAATTGAAGTGCTACACTTGAATTTATACAATATGGTTGTGTGGGCGTGTAGCCTGTATAAGGAATGTGTAAATATTTAATAATGTTTTTCACATTTTCACATCATATAATATTATATATATATATATATATATATATATATATATATATAATGAAAAAAACCGACCCCGCTTGGAATCGAACCCAAGTCTCCCACTTGTCGGGCGGAGCATTCTGACCACTAAGCTAAAGACACGTTGAACGTGTCTGAATAGAAGATTTTCAGAATTGATCTAGAAAGCTGTGATTTGCTCTGTCTAAGGGTCCTTGATAGATGTAAAGGTGCAATTTTCACTGTTGTGCATTGTTGTCATTGCAGATCTAGAGGGCCGTGATCTCTATCTAACGGTCTACCGGTCCTAGATCAATTCCTAAAAAGGTCAATTGTTGTTTGATGATGATTATTATTACTTTTTTTATTATTATTATTATTATTATTATTATTATTATTATTATTATTAGTATTATTATAATTATAATTATAATTTATATTATTATTATTAGTATTATTATTATTATTTTTATTATTATTATTATATTTACTATTGTTATCATTATTTGTGACTTGACTACGTCTCGATCCAGCTAATAGGTAACACGACGTCGGCTAAGGATTGGAGAAAAGGGAAACGGAGGAGGATGATAAAGGGGTATAGGGAAGGGAAATGGAAGTAGGCCTACCTTATTTCGTCGCCTTTTACGACTGGCTTAGTCCCCTGTGTTTACTGGGAGGGGGAGGGGGGGGGGGGGTGGGGAGGGAGGGCGTCTCCTCATAGCGCTGATTGGAATAACGGAAAATCTAATGAACGAACTATGGCCGGGATATAATAAACATAATTTATTTATATATAGCGTATCCGTTTGTATTTTGGAGATCGTAATACATTTACAAACAGCACCCAAAACACAAGGTGAGAGTAGGCTAATAGCAGGGTGCAGATATTGTTTGACATGGTTTGCAGCTCTACTGTGTTATTACAGCACCACTGCCTAGCATAGCAAAGATAACTGATTATAAATAATATAATAATATGAAATCTCATGAAATGAAGAAATATGATGATTATCAGGTTGTCACGGGGGTAAAGGCAGTGTTGTAAAAGTTACTTTTAAAAAGTAATTCAGTTACAGTTACAGTTACTTGCTTGGGAAAGTAATTCAGTTACAGTTACAGTTACTTTTTCCCTAATGTAACTGAGTTACAGTTACAGTTACTTTATGAAGTAACTGAGTTACTTTTTAAGTTACATCATGAAATGTCTTAAAAATGCATTAACTGACAGCATTACAAATACAAAATGTTTTTTTTACTGGAAATAATGGCACGCAATAATGGCACGCAAAACTGTTTGTTTTTGCTAATTATATATCTATTCAGGCTTATAGTTATAATGGTACTTCATTACTAACAACTACAGGTCTACTACTGCTACTATTAGCGGGCAATACGAAATCGTACAAAAATGTAGTTCCATCATATGACACACAAAAAAATTCGTTTTTTGTTTGTTTTTTAGGTTGATACAAAGCGGTATTTTTTTAATTTTGTACTACTACAGAACGAGCATGCTTAAGAAAAGTAACTCTAAAAAGTAACTGAAAACTGAGTATAATTACTTATAAAAGTAATTGAGTTACAGTTACAGTTACATTGGAATAAAAGTAATTAAAGTAGTAACTCAGTTACTCAAAAAGTAATTAATTACTTTTACTCAATTACTTTTACTCAGTTACTTTACAACACTGGGTAAAGGGTGGTCACATAGCGATGGAGGGGAGCAGGAGCCGAGCGTCAAACTAAGAAAAATCTCAAGTTTAGGAGCTTCGAATGATTGTCTCGTTTATAAGTAATAATTTTGTGATTGATTTAAATGTTATGTGAAGGTTACTTGAACCACGTTGCAGAGTAGGCACGGCGGAGGCGATCAGCCAGCATCCATCTGCATTTTTAAATGGTTCATTGAGTACACTTTGTTTTGCAATCGTATATTTGCTGAACCTAATTTTTTCTACACCACTGTCATTAGGGCAAAGAAGAATAAGTCGGTGCAAATCCTATCTCCACATCAGGTGAGTAGCAGGAGGACCGTATGTCGCGTCGTACAAAGTCCATGTCAATACTGACACACTGCTCGGGCGCCAGCCGGCCATGAAGCCGACTCACTCGTCGCAGAGTTCCCCCCCCCCCCCCCCCCCCCCCCTCCACCCTTTCTCGCCATATACCGTGCACGAGAGTCGAACCCATACCCGTCTTTGGGCGCCTAAGGGCACGTATCCCCCATGTTGTCAATACGCGATGTGGCGGGACACGAACCCGGTACCACGAAACAGCTGTTGCACAGGGAGAGAAATGAGACGACAAGAAGTGTCTGTCGTGGCGCGCCGACCTCGAGAGGTTTCCAGATGATTGCGCCACGGCGGCCGTTCTGGTCCGTTCGATGCCGGGCGAGGAACATATGACTCGGGAGGCTGTTTGTCACCGCGGTTATCTGAACGTGTCAACATGAAACACACGCGCCGCACGAGTGCGAGAGAGATGGAAATATTCGCCCTTTCGGTCGGCTGTTTGCCGCCGATATTGATACGACGATAGTGAGACCAACAAGGACGGACACTCGTGAGCGTGTGAGTGCGAGAGAGACAAAGATATTAGCGGTCCATGGCGATTAGTGCGAGAGAGATGAAAGTATTGTCTGTTGCTTCTAGTTGTGTGATGTCGGCTATCTGTGACGTTGCTCAGTTGTAAACACCTTATCTGTGATACGTTACAGAGTACTATTCTCGGTACCAATTCAAGATACACGCCGGCAAATTGAGAACTAAAAGGAACTGTGTCTCATTGTTGGAGACTTATGCTGTCAATCATCCCCTTTATTTGGCAAACCACTTAGCTTCTAACATAGTGTTACGGTTGCTTTATGCCAACCGTGTGGAATCTCAAATCATGTACAAGCGCAATACACTCGGAAAATACTAACAAGCACGAAACTCACCGGCCTTCAAATCTGCTGTCACTTTCCCAGCCCCACACACGAACTGACGTTTCCAAGGATCCCAAAACAAACAATGTTCTCTGTCACCGCCTTCTCACGCCAACCACAACAAACCAAGGTCTACTTGATTGCCGCCTAACGGCTATCAAGTAGACCTTGCAACAAACAACAACAACAACGACATATCTTCGTAACACTGCCCCCTCCTTAGCCTTGATCGTCTCGATCAAAGTTCCTCAGACTTGGCAACGTGGCGTTTCCGGACGACGCTCGACGACATTGCAACGTCGCCTTTCTTCTCGTGCTCCGGGCCCTCGCTCTTGCTCCCCTTCGTCTCGAAATCTCGTTTCACCTTCTGTTTCAGCCACTCGATCTGATAATGTATAAAGTTAGCGGCACCCTCGTCATCCTCCTCGTTATCGGCGTCCTCGTCTTTGCGCTCCTCCTCGGTGTGACGCCGCTTGCGTCGACGTCGTCGTCGTCTAAAGTCCTCCGACCCCTCTCGCCCCTCCATCGACGCAGGCGGACCCTTGTCGATGAACACGCTGTCCGCGTCGATGGCAATCGGCGGCTCAAGCGTCCTCTTGATGGGGAACGCCGGCTCTTCCGTCTCCGCCGCGTCATCAAGCGACGCCAAATCGTCCAGGGCAGCGTCGTCAAACTCCGCTTCTCCGCTCTGAGCATCGGCTGACGCTTCCTCCTTCTCGGCGCCACTCGCAGAGAATTCGAGCGGCTCCACATCGGACGGAGCGGCATCGGCCAACGCCACCCGTTCCCCAGGTCCACTAGAAGCGTCATCAGCAGACGTGTCGTCAACCGACGCCTCGCGTTTCTGCACGCGTAGCCTCATGTCGTAACCGGGGTAGTCGGTCTTGCCGTGACGCTTCCGTCGCGCCCACCCCGCGCCCGGTCGGATGTTGTTGTGGATCGACGGATAGTAATAGTTGAGGGACGGTTTCTCCTCGGGCGCCTCAGCAATCTTCTTGTTGTACGGACGCCTCATGTAGTGTTCCGCGCGTCTGAAGTCGCCTTCCTCCATGGAGGCCATCTTGTCTGCGCGTCTGAAGTCGCCTTCCTCCATGGCGGCCATCTTGTCTGCGCGTCTGAAGTCTTCCTCCTCCATGGCGGCCATCTTATCTGCGCGTCCGAAGTCACCTTCCTCCATGGCGGCCATCTTGTCTGCGTGTCTGAAGTCGCCTTCCTCCATGGTGGCCAACTTGTCTGCGCGTCTGCAAAGTCACCTTCCTCCATGGCGGCCAACTTGTCTGCACGCTTCCTCGCCTCCATCTCCTCGTTGTTGGCCGCGTCGCCCTGCGCCAGCTCGCGCATGAAGTTCTCCTGCGTGACAGTCTGGAGGTCCTGGCCTAGCGAGAAACGTCGCCGGATCGAGTTCAGGTCTTCGTCTTCGCCCACTGGCTCCTCCCGCAGACGAGCAAACTGTGCTACTACGCCGGCCTTGATTTGGTCAACGTCCTCCTGCCTGTCACTAATTTTTGCCATTTTTGTACCCTCTATTTCTTTCTTCACACTCTCAATACACCGTTTCAATTCATCATGACTTTTCTTCATCTCTTCTCTCGCCTCTTCTTGCGCCTTACGTGACTCTTCCAGTCCTTTCTGCATCTCTTCTTTCGCCTCTTCTTGCGCCTTACGTGACTCTTCCAGTCCTTTCTTCATCTCCTCTTTCATGCCTACCATCATCTCTAATAGCTGTTGGATCTGGGCCTCCATGGTTTTTCTCTCAGCTCTAGTTTGTACGACCATACACTAACCACAAGTGACGAATATTCTACGTACACACACACGAGCTGCCACAGTATTCGTGCACCGGTTTACGCGCCTCCGTTGATTGTAAAATCCCACTTCTGACACCAATGGTACGGTTGCTTTATGCCAACCGTGTGGAATCTCAAATCATGTACAAGCGCAATACACTCGGAAAATACTAACAAGCACGAAACTCACCGGCCTTCAAATCTGCTGTCACTTTCCCAGCCCCACACACGAACTGACGTTTCCAAGGATCCCAAAACAAACAATGTTCTCTGTCACCGCCTTCTCACGCCAACCACAACAAACCAAGGTCTACTTGATTGCCGCCTAACGGCTATCAAGTAGACCTTGCAACAAACAACAACAACAACGACATATCTTCGTAACAATAGTAAAGACAGCTCCAAACCACATGGACCGTCGAAGCAAGAGATAATCATGGGCGGGGCCCCCACACGGGCGAACATGTCTCCAGACATGCTCGCGAACTCCACGGGGAACCGCAGGCTCGCGAGCATGCTAGCCCCCACACGGGAGCACAACATGCTCGTGAACAACGCCCCTAAAATCCTAAAAACCAGTTCCTCGTGCTCGGTAGCACGCACGCACTTTAGCTCCAGTGCTATCGAAACATGCAATTGCTTGTGCTAGTATCATTATTTTACATATAAATAAACAGAAGCAAAAAAAGCGAGCTCGAAAAATATGGGTTAAAGAGTGGTTGAAAAAGCGCGAATCGCATTCGCATATTGCAAATTAATAAACGAGTTACGAGCATTTGCGCCAGAAGATTTTAAAAACTATTTAAGGATGGATGATTGCCATTGCAACAGACAAAGCGCCGATCGAGTTGTATGGAAAGATTCGCTATCGCTCATCTAATTAGTTTTTTTTTTTTTTTAGTGAAAACATACTAGCATGTAGTCTGGCGCAGAACATCATTTTAAATTGTTAACCTTTGTCAATAATAAGACATAGCATTAAAATATAATAATTTTCATATTACTTTTAATAGAACATAAGAACTGCGTGAAATGAGGATAATTTCATTCATATCCCAATACTTCCAGTTTAAAATGTCTTTTAAATGGTCAGATGTTTACGAGCAAGTGTTTGCAGCCCCCCACACGCTCACACATGCTCGCGAGCATCGGTAAAATATCAAAACTTGTTGATGTCTTCCACGACAAGGTACAGCATGTGTGAGCTACTCGAAACAGCCCCCCACACGCTCAGACATGCTCGCGAGCACGAAGCTCGCGAGCATGTCTGGAGACATGTTCGCGCGTGTGGGGGCCCCTCCGTCTTCCTATTGTCAAGTGGGTGTCTTTCTTATTTGAATAGATATTATTGGTGGTCACTTTTTTTTAAAACTGTGCATCCTTCCTGGTGACAAGCTTGACCCAGTGATCGGGAAATAATCCGCCCTTTGAGGAGTGAGAGAGAGATGGACATATGCGTAGTATGCTATTGCGCACCCATTGGAAGGGATGTTAACATAGGAAGGGAAAATACTGAAGTTTATATTGGGGAGGAAGGGCACCTTAGATTGATCTGTGTCAAGAAAAAGTGTTACGATAAATAGAGATGTAAGGTCACCTTTCTCACCATATAAGTTGATAAAAAAAAAACTTTAATACATTTTATTTCTGTGTATTGCATATTCTATTAATATCAATGACAAAAGTGTACATAAAGTATGCTTTTTGCAAAATGTATCATTTAAGTTTCTACAAACTCAACAATGTCAGTTGGCATTTGGTTGCCAAATTTTGATTTGCGTACGTTTAAATTAACGTTATATTTTTAGTATTATATTCCTGTATCTGAGTATCACTAAGTTTGCCGAACCTGGCCGGCAAGACATAGACGTGACCGTTTTCACATTCAATCGTCATTCGCCTCCCAAATTTCGTGTCAATCACTTTCCATGCAACGATTCTTAAAGTGCCCGTTCACCTCTTTAGCAAGTTGTTCTCTATATAAAGTTTAACCCTAAACACCAATGTTTGGGTGTATATCACGTGGCCTACACCATCAGGTGCTCTTTGTTTATTCGCGCAACTTGCTGTTCGAGGTGGTCTTCCTACGTCATGCGACTCATGCTGCCAACTCTGCGCTGCGTCTCCAGCGGGCATTGGAAGGAGGGGTGGTACTGAAGATGCGTGGTTGGCTGAAGACATCAATGGGGGGAGAGCACTTGGTCTGACGAGATACTTTGTTCAAATGAAAGTGGTGCAGAACTGGAAATGTGTTCATATTTCTCTTCAATTTGTGAAATGATAATAGTATTTGTCAAGATAAGGAATAAAATTATAATAGTTTTGTCACATTAAGAACTAAAGTTACTTGCGCCTTACAGGTTTTCACTAAGACCTCAACTCAAATTTCACAAACTTACGTTTGTTGGACACATCTCGGTGAAAATTCTTCTTGTTACAGGTATGTTGTTACATTAGACTACGACGTAAAACGTACTATTTGACGTATTTGTGTTAATTTCTATTTGACCTGCCATTTTATGCATTACTATAATGTGAAGAATAAAACGGTTTCATTTGTGGTGTGGTCGGAAAATTTGAAACGACTCTTACACACATGCGCTTGGCCGGATACGTTTCGCCCAACCCTCCAGATGCGTGAAGCAAGGACACAGGACACTTGGGGGTACGATATTACCAAACGTACAACGTTGAGTGGGCTGCATACAATTATTCATAACACATTTAACCACTAATTACGTGGAACTCGAATCATTTTCGGTCAAACTGTTGTTGACGAACGAACACTTCAAAGTAGCCCCCACCGGCAAATCGTCCAGACGCCTGGATGGGGATTCAGCATTGCCCAACTGCAAAAAATAAAAATTGAGTATAATAAAATACATAAGAATGAGCAGTTGAATAATGTGAATAAAATAATTTGAACGGTTTTCAATCGGATGTTGCATGAGTCGAAGATTTACTGTGTCCTCCTCGGAGACCGTTTGTCAAATGTCTCCGACTTACTACCCCGGTAATATAGAAGCTGAAATAGGCTTGATCCGGAATTAATTGGTACAGAATTTTTTTTATCAGAAGTTGTTTGCTATATATACCTACACACACCGAAGAAAGTTTACCGCCGTCCGACCCCCCTAATTAACGTTATTAATTAAATTGCTAAAAAATGCTTATATAATCGTTATTTTCAAAGATTTTTCTAATATTGTATATTAAATTAAATACATTAAGTTAATACTTCTGTAAGAAGAACAACATTTAAAACCTGTATAAAGATATTTCGGCAAGCATTAATTAATTAATATCAATATAATAACATTTTTAATAAAATGGTTCCCGTGTATAATTGGTATTATGGAATATATTGTTGATAGTTGTAAATACATAAGTAATAACATATGAAACTACTGTAGAAAGTTTACCGAAATAAAAGTTATATTCGTATGATGAAACAGCATAATTAATTACCGATTGTTTAAAAGGAATACATATTATTTGAATGTATGCATTATGGGTATCAAAAGGAAGCTGCCGATACGTAGGTTTTAATGTCGGTATCTCCGGGTGAAGTAAAACAAAAACACTACATTTTCCTTTTGGGGGGGGGGGGGGGGGGGGATGCAGGTATTTCGTCAAACGTATCAAATAAAAGCTAATACCTTGCTTTTAGGAAAAGTACTTTAACAGGGCGATTAAAAAAATGTACCCTTGTGCTTGGCTTATATATTGGGGAGGAGGGCGGTTGGCGGTGGCGGCGGGGGGGGGGGGGGGGGGGGGGAGGGTAAATAAAAAAAGGCGTTTTCGCAACGTCGTACTGGTACTTATTTGAATACCAGAGCTATGCTATCTTTTTATGTATATACATCAAATTCTAGCAATAACTAACTTGTTTCGTATGTTTTAAAATACCAGACATAAATAACATTTCAAAATATAGTCAAATAGACCTGATGTGAAATAAACTCAAATTTAGCTAAACGAACAAGTATCACTGACACACTTCAACAACAGAATAGTAATTTCACTACCTTCAGATTATTTTACTATTTGAGTGTTCCAAAGCAAGATCAAAATTCTTCTCTTGTGCATACTGTTTGGAATATAAAGCCCCAACCGCAATTGTCGGTATCGGGATTGCAATCGCAATTAAGAAATCATAGAAGAGTTAACCTACATGGTTCTTATGGCGCTGTTCACAATACAATCTTAATGTCGTAATGATTTAGCATGAGAAAATGTACGGTAACGATCCATCCTGACCCCGATTATGAACACGAATATGAATATGAATACGAGAATATGGAATATGAAAAAATAAATAACAATTGCTTTGAATTTTATGGAGGGATTGACTGCATCGTTTATACTTTGGTCTAGAGACAAATCTTATGAAGAGCTGATATGCAATATGCATGCTTAGTACATCAAAAGCAAATACTAAAATACCACTGTACTAGTGGATGGCGACTATAATGGGCTATCAACAATAGCAAAAT